>BLFK01000113.1:2314805-2324805 GCA_014634185.1 Astreopora myriophthalma | reverse complement strand
AAGCTTCTCTAAGCGTTTGTTTCCAATAATGGCGGCACATTTTTTGCCAAGGCGCTCTTGAACCAGATCACTTTCTATATTTTTTTCTCTTTTATTGTTTCCAATATATATTTTTCACATTCAATGCGTATTTAAGTAAAAAATTCAAGGAGTTTTTAAGGAGTTTTTTTAAATTTCTCATTCTTAAGGAGTTTTCAAGGGCCCTTAAATTTGCAAAATATATTCAAGTAGTTTTCAAGGAGTTTAAGGAGTAGCACGAACCCTGTTAATCTTTTCTCTCTCACTTTTCTTTTGGCACACATGACTACTGGAAAACCAGCATTGGCAAAACCAAACTCTTAATGAAGAAACCTTGAATAGTGTGCATTTATTTTGAAGCCTAGCCTCTGTTAACAGAGGGTTTTCAATTCACTGTTGTAAAACCAAAAACCCCATAAATTACGTATAATCGTTGTCATCATTGTCATCGTCGTCGTCGTCATCGTCATCATCACGTTTCAAAGGAAATACATCCTACAGCCAACCACAAAACGAAGTCGTTAACGACTCGGTTTTACCAGCCAATCAGAACACAAAGCAAGTAAAAGAAGCCGGCACCAAATGCAGGAAAATGAGAGTGACTAAGTCGCAATAATAATGGTTTTAGTGTTTAGTTTCTGATTGGTTTGAAAAGTTTTTTGATCCATTCAGGGAGCAAACCAAAATCAAAGCAAAAGCAATAATAATAATAATAATAATAATAGTAATAATAATAATGTCTGCATGGTACCATTATTATTATTATTGCATGACACCATTATTATTATTATTATTATTATTATTATTGTGTAATTACTTCCAAACCAAACCTTACCCCTTGGATTTTCGTTTTGGTGAGAATCATCATCAGCCTCGCGCACAAACCGGCTTGTATTTTCTGAGAGTAAACAAAATACAAATGTTTAAAATCCATGCAAAAATTGACAAGTAAATGTTCACTGTACATGTACATGGCTGTGTAGTCTTGAAGTAGTGAAATTCACACATTTTGCCCAAACTCCCTTTAGTTTAATCACTTGCCTGCATTATGCACTCTTCTTGTGAAAAGGATGATCTAAAGCTTGATACACAACAGACACTTTGGCCTTTTGCCATGACAAGAATTGATTACATTTTAAAAAGGACAAATAATTGTGTAAAAGCTGGTGTTTATGTGTCTGCATGACACTATTATCAAGCCTAAACAAAGTTATGGAATCCTGCCATTCCATGTACAAGCATTAAAAAAAAAACAATCAAAGAGAGGTTTTATACATACAAGTTCCGACTAACCTTCAACGTGCTAACTGATTCTATCTATACAAAAGTGTTAGAGTATTGTTTGAGAGCCTTGGTACTATGCTAATTTAGAGGCTCAAGTGGTTATTGGACAAGTAATTTCTAGATTGCATAACTTTTATTAAGTCTTGGTAATGGTCTCATGGAGACACTGATCGGCTTCCACACAACAATAATTATTATCTATGCATCCTCATGCTTTAGAAAATTGCTTCTGATTAATAACAAGAGGCATGATATGATCATAACAAACCTGATGGTTTTCTAGTAGGATCAGGTAAAATTACAAGAAGGCGAATGGTGTGCTGATGTGCATCCAAAATATCAAACAATTTTGAGTCTTTAAAAGGAACACCTTTCTCCAAGCCTGAGGCTTCCACAAATACCTAAAAAGACATAGATATCACTGGTCAGACTGCACTGCACAAGTTGAAGACAAACCATGACTAGTGGTTTTCTTAAACGCTGCCAATAATAATAATAATGACTGCTAGATCGTGTAAAATATTACCAAGGCTTCGTAGCAGCACGAAGTAAGATATGGCTTTAATAAACCAAACGATGTTTTTGAAGTTCATATTATTTAATCAAGACATGTTTCGGATGAAACATCATCCATCGTATTATTCTGTACATCGTATTATTCTGTACAACTGACGATGGATGATGTTTCATCCGAAACATGTCTTGATTAAATAATATGAACTTCAAAAACATCGTTTGGTTTATTAAAGCAATAATAATAATGATAATAACAATAATAATAACAATAATAAGAAGAAGAAGAAAAAGAAGAAATAATAATAATAATGGTTATGATGATGATGATGATGATGATGATGATGATGATAATTATAATGATAATGAAATAGAAGATATTACATCATTGGCCGTGCGGAGATACGAAATTTCTCTTCGAGTGTTGAAAAATATTTCGCGAGTGAGCGCAGTGAACGAGTGAAATATTTTTCAACATGAGAAGAGAAATTTCGTATCTCCGAGCGACCATGTAATTTTCTTTTTATTATATAAAATCCTCACATGTATTCTTTATTTCAAAAACTAAGGTTTTTTAAATAAAAATGATATCACACAGTGTAGATGTTGATATCACACAGTGTAGATGTCAATGATATCACACATGTGAAGATATCGTTTTTATCCATTTGCTACCACTCGGTATACCACTCAATTTTATATAATAAATACCTAATACTTGCCACTCCCCTTAAGGGGCTTTTCAGCAACAACGGAAAAAAACAATACATTATGAATAATTATAACAGAACCAAGAATCCCAACTGATGGGACACAGACTAGTTTACCTATTTATAAGCACAGCCGAGGAGTTAAACCAGGGACTTGTGAGTAAGTCCACGATACAAACCACTCAGCCATGCTGCCTCTGCACATTTTGTAGTTGTTGTTGTTTTTTTTTTGGGGGGGGGGTGGGGGTTAATTAAAGGACTTATTCCATCTGGAACTGGCATGCGAAATAGACCAATAATTCATCTTCAGACAATAAACACGATTTACAGACCCTGGGGAATACAGTAAGGATTTACATTAAAGTTTTCTCCCCCGGAGACTCAACACAATGCCTTTTGTCGTAGAGTGAATGCTGGTATATATAGAAATTGACCTATTATCTTGTCCTTTTGGACATTGGTCCAAAAGAAATTTCCGTGGGTCCTTTTGGGCCCATGGAAATTTTTCAGGGATAATTTCACTCTAGGAAGATTGGTTACACATAAGTAATATTGCTTTCCCATGGGTAGCAACTACATTGTATTTCCCCATGCAAAAGAAGGGCTCATGTAACTGAGGCTACTGAATAAATGAATTCCTATAAACAAATACAGCCTGTTGTTTAACAAATTGACGTCAGTTTTTTATGCACCTGTCCTCTTATTGATGATAAATTGCGTCATAACATTGTCAAAGTGGCTGTGTGCGTCTCGTGAGTACCACAGCAAACTTTGACAATGTTATGATGCAATTTATCATCAAAAAGAGGACAAACGCATAGAAAAATGACATCAATTTGTTTTATACAAAAACAAAATCCCAAAATGGTGAATTGCTGGGTTAAAATGAGGGGAAAAGAGCAGTAAAAAGCTGTAAACATGAATTTTATTCAAATTGATGTGAACATTGTCAACAGTTTTGCTCACTTTCTGATTGACTACTTACAACAGTCAATAAAATTTCTTTGGTTAAAAAGTTAACAGTTTGACAGTTCAAAAGTTGCACAGATTTTTGCATAAATTAAAATTTCATCTGTCTGCATGGTACTCTCATTAATGATAACAATTTGCCAAGGAGCACGCAAGAATTTAGACAGTTATTGTAAAAATATGTTTGGCATTACCTTGTTGGATTTGAAGAATCCCAGTTCTTTTAACACTTTGTTTGAGCTGTCCAGCGGCTTCAGCTCACTGTATACTCCTTCAAATACAACTCTCAAAGTTTCTAAGGGAAGACCAAATTTCTGGGAAAAAAGGAAACATGGACTGACAAAAAATGAATTTAACCTAATTTCATAATAACTTCAGTTGGCAACTGATATATTTTATCGTGATTGTGTTAGCTTCCCATTCACCTTAAATAAAACACCCATTATAATGATAGCTTCTAGTCCAATTCCATAAGAGATATAGAAAAGAAATCAGTGGTATGTTTTGACTATTAAGTCGCTCCTGATTGGACAAAACGCTTCAAATACATGTGAGAAAGCCATTTCGCTGCTGATTGGCTATTAGAATTTTTTAAGCAGGTTTCCTTATGAAAACCGTGAGTAAATCTCAGTATGTACCGGTATAATTATAATAAACGGCATTTCAGCATTAACTCATAGTTATTATTACAGTCGAACCAGCTCAAGCGTACCCTCATAGATTACATTAATGAATCGATTATTTGAAAACTGCATCCAGCAAGTGTTTCGGAACATGAAGGGCTGATTTACATGGTATGACTTTGTTGCATGCGACAAGCTTACGATAGGTATACAGCACGAATTGTTTCCTGTAAATCAAACCTACAATTCGCTTACGACTGTCGTGTACGTCACAAAAAAGTTTTAAAACATGTTTTGAAACCCTACGACAATCGTAGGCACGGTCTGTGCTCAATAGCGAGAGTTGTACGCGATTTTTTTACGCCGACCAGTTGGCTCAATTGAGAGTGCACTGGACTTCCCTGCGGGAGGTCGCGGGTTCAAACCCTGGCCGGACCAACACTCAGGGTCTTAAACACTCAAGGAGAAAGTGCTGTCTTTGTAACTACATCAGCATATGGTTAGACTTTGTAGTCTTCTCGGATAAGGACGATAAGCCGCAGGTCCCGTCTCACAGCCCTTGTTCATTAACTCTGTGGGACGTTAAAGAACCCACACACTATTCGCGAAGAGTACCGCACATTGTACCCGGTCTTTGTGGTCTGACCTGTGTTGTGTTAGGGCTTGGGGAGGGTAAATGCTCGGAGATATAAGCTACACCAAGCTACTCTAAAATCCGAGGGAAAACAAAGACATGATGATGATGATGATGAGGATGAAATTGCATACGACAGTTGTAAGCAAAAGTCGTACCGTGTAAATCGGCCCTAAGACAAATTAAATTAGTTGTATTTTTGCATCTGATCGGTTTGAAAGTTTGTCCAATCAAAGAGCAGCCAAAACCAAAGCATTATGTACTAATTGTTTTGACACTCGGGTGGAATCTGCTCTGATTTGCTGTTTAATGAAATACCTCATGTATAAGTGCGTGAAGATTCTGGACAGTTGAACTCAGTAAAGGCCGGACATTAACAGGAGGAGCAACTCTCTCGCATTCAAGATCTACAATGTGGACTTTAACTGTTGTTCCTAGAATTCGACAACATGAACAGACCTATTTAGCATTGTACAGTTCGTAAAATAACTGCACAATTCAAATCGCGTGACTGACAGTCTCTGAAATACTGTTCTAACTTCTATATTTTTCCTTCCTGACTGACTGCGTGTCAAAGCTGAATCTTTAAAAATAATTCCTCAGAGCACAGTCGCATGCTCTGTAATGGAAAAGCAAACAACAAAGCTAAAGAGGTCTCTTATGATAATACTGTGCTGGTCACTGAACTCTACTCACAAATGAGAATCAATAATGATAGTGACAAACTGTTAAACCCACATCATTGCAATGAAATGAAATCCATGGTCTTCTTTTAACCAAAACTGAAGCCATTTTTAGATGATTTAATCCACATGTCACAGGGCAACTCACCACCAGGTTTGTACGGTAAAAATCTCTCCTGCGGTAGTCTTGTCTCCAGAAGAAGGTCAAACATGTATGACTGTTTAACTCCACACAGCACTTTACCCATAGGATCATTCTAAAAATTACAGAGATTAATAGCAATAAATATTCCTCATTGGTCACTTGGCTCCCACCAACGTATATAATATACACTACGGGTTTATCCATGGTGCTCCATCAATACCTCATCTGGGACACTGGAACAGACTGCTAGTAATAAAAACCCTGGTTTGAAACATTTTGAAAACCAAGAATAAATTTAAATCATAAACCACACATGATCACTTTCATTAATAGTAAAACCAGACTGAATAGGCCATTTCAGAGTTCTCTTCAGACTCTCTTTCAGAGCGAGTCCAAGTGCGAACATTTTGTGATGGTAATTACAGCTGCTGCACTTTTACTTCGTATATGAATCAAAATTCATTTTCATAAGAAAGGCTTGACACTGAGACTCACTCTGAAAAAGAGGTCAAAGTTAACTTGGAAATGGCCTACTATTTTAATGGGCTACTATTTTTTGGCACAATTGCCAAGTTGTTCTTTCTGGGTAAATTATTGAACCATAAACTATCGTTAAATCACAATACCTTCCATATTTAAATAATAGTAACAGTAGTTTAATTTATAGTAACATGCAGTGATAGTAACAGTAACAGTGACAGTAATAGTAATAATAATGATGAAAGACAAACTTACTTCTTCTCCATCAAATGACCTCTCAATGTGGTCATAATATTCATCATACTTAACAATTCTGCACCGCTCTACAGGAAAGATTTTGTCCAAGTGGAAGAGCTAAAATTACATAAATGAGGTCAAAACCGTCCTTTGATCAAACAGAATTAATGATACGGCTCCACTAACATCAGCTCTTTCTCCCTCACCTTACGTGCAATCGACACGGCTTCTTTCAGTGTTTCATCCTTGTGAATTTCCAGTTTGCTTTCTATTGTTTTCTTGCTGATGGGATGATCACAAAATACCTTTATCTGACAAAATCAAATAAAAAGTAAATCACACTTTACCACATACCACAAGATTGCTATAAACAAACTACTGCATGGTCTTAAAGCTTCAACATCGTACTTGCTTATGCATGCAGATACAAGATTTTCGACTAAAGAGCACTATTCATCTTATTTGCTGCACCGACTGATGGTGTACAGCACTTTTAATCAGTGAATAACTTATTGATCCCAAGCAGGAGATGGCCAACTGGTGAGAGCCCACAGCACAAAATGAAAATACACCTTGCACATGCATCTGTCCATTTCTTTCCTTCTCCTCTCCATTTCTTCCTGGTTTTTCAGTTTGTGAATTAGTTCTGCTATATGCTTTGGCATACCACACTGCTCCATGAACTTAGCATTTCTTTCTGAAGCAACTTGTCTATACATCAACATGTACGCATTGGTAGAGCTATAATTTAAAACAAAATCATGTAACATTAATGAATAAATATGACACTATATAGTTGCCAAAATTTGTTACAGTCAGCTCAAAGATGTGACAGACACCAAAGACTTACCTTGAATACACTGATGAATAATAGTGTCTTGAAGATTCCAGTCCACCGTATGTACGTTCAATGTCACCATCATAAACCTGTTTATTAGCCAAGATGATCAAATCAAGTCCCCACAACCATCTACTTTCATTAATTCCCCTTCTACTTAAAATCTTTTCCACAACCCTGCTATGTTGCAGGCAAGCCACTTACCCTTGATACACTTTGATCATTGAAACAATACCACTGACCATTTGTAAAGGATCTGGAATATTGAACATAGACAGGAAAAGGACTATCAACTGTGGCAAAATACATACTCATTGTTGACTATTCCAGCATGACCTAGTTCAAACTTTAAGGCACTGCTACACCCTGCAACTTTAATTGTCTCAATGATTGTCTCCTGCAGCACCAGTACAAGACAACTTGCGCAAGGCATCGCCAAGTGTAACCTACCATGCAACAGGTAAAATCGGCTGTATCTTATCATATGGCAGGGTCCAGGAGCGGGCAAGATGAAGCAAATTCTGTGCTCTGATTGGCTACCCAATCAGGCAACTTGTACTGATCTTGCCCGCTTGGGAGTGTCTTTTTCCCTTGCAGGAAGAAAAATGCACTAAGCGAACTTAAAAAGTTCGTAACTTTCAGATTATGTCCAGAAATTAGATGCACGCTGATTTTGATAAGCGTCATGAAGTGTCCCCTTGCTCTCCTCCTGCTCCTCAACTTCAAAATCACTTGCACGTGCCCAGAAGTACAGGCAATAAATGTCACAAGGTTAGTGTCCCCCAAACTGTGCTTTTCAAGCAAACATAAACAGTTTCATTTATGCTTACCTAAAAATGACCCTAGTACCTTATTGTTAGAAATACATGTACACTGTAGATACTAGATGCTTGGACATAACAGCGCACTTCGTGATGGATATCAAAATTGACTGTGCAACTACACGTAATTACGTGCATTTCTGGACATAAGTGGGATATTGGCCTCATTATTATTTTTGTGTGTGTGTTTTTAAACAACAACAACAACAAAAAAAGAACTTCATCAATATCCAGTCATCTTGACCTCAGGCTTGGTCAAAATGTATCAAGTGACAAAATTAATATTGAGTACATCCTTACTTGATGTAGGCATAATAGTGCCCTCCTGATGCACTGCCAGAGTGGATCATTATTGAGAACAACTCGTACCAATATGGACCCTAATTAACAAAATTTGATTGATTAACATTCTGTAAATACATGTGATAATTGCATGCTGGTGTGGTTTCATCCAAATGAGCAAGAAACTCCTGCCAGTGTCTCAAAAAATCATTTTCAAGTTTTTGCAGTGTCTCACCTTCATGTTCTGCATCAGACCATTGGTCAACAAGTCTTCAGTTAATTTCAGATTATTTATCCCAGCTGCCATCCCCACTGGATCAGTGCTTGCATTGTCAATGTCTTCCTCTTCAGTTGACATGCCATTATCAGAGCAGCCCTCACTAACCCCACTGTCGGTCTCTGTGCTACTTGGGGAATCCCCTTTCAAACTGGTATCTTCATCAGCACCATTCTTCCAACAAAACAAAATGAATCAAATCATTAGGACAAATTGAAAGAGTTAGGTATCAATTTTGATTTGAATTGAATGTTTTCCTCCTGGAGCACGTGTCCCTCATTACGTCTTCCAGGTGTATTAATTTTATACATGTATTATGTTGTCCTCACATACATGTACATGTAGATCCAGACAGACCAACAGAAAAATAATTAAATGACTTGGAAGTGCTTTTTTTTTTTACCTCTTCGTGTTCTTCACTGATAAAGTCTTTTAAGTTCAGATAATTTGGAAACGTCATCCTGTTGACAGACATTAATTAAAACATAGTTAGTTCACAATACAAATTTTCAGAGAGGGAGATGGAAAGGCTAGGAGTGTTTCTCCCAGATCTCCCTAAGCTGTACAAATAGATGTATAGGCAATTATTGTCATGATGTGCCACTGTGAAGGGTCATATTTTCCCACATTAGTCTGAAATAGGGTATAAAAACAGTCATAGTGTTGGTCAACAACCCAGTGTCAATACCAGGAAATCTGCCATTTAGAGCACTTAATACTGTGTACTGGAATGCTGGTTTCCCAATCATATCGTGCTCTTTTGTCATTGTCTTAGTCTTGAAAAAATTAATGGAATGTCTCAAATATCTGTAGCCAAAGAACTATTTCTTTCTTTCTTCCTTCGTTCCTTCTGTCCGTCCGTCCGCCCGTCCGTCCATCCTTCCTTCTTTCTTTTTTGGTAGCGAGGGGGGCTTTTGAATCATGATTCAATCTCCTAAGTATATTTTAGCTTCATATTCTCCTTGAAACTCCACTCATTTCACGCTACTGACCTGTCATTCAGCTTGACTCTGTGCAGCGTTGCATAGTCAAATGCAAATCGTTTCAGTTGTAAAGTCAACAAATAAGGGAAAGAGATGAACTTCAACCCCTGCAAAATGGAACCATACTTACATTGACCCAAATACTGAATCAAGACAAATTAATGCCAAAATAATAATCACTAAAAACACTTTGATATGCAAAGTGTACTGTTCATCTGATGTCATCCTTGTAATTAAATTTGGTTAGGTTTGGGTACTGGCAGAAGCTGGTCTAAAACTGAATGAAAATTACCATGTTCTGTGACAGAAAAATGAATATTGAAAGGCATGACATTAACCAACCTGTAGACTTAGTCTACATGTTGAAAGCCAGATAACTACAGAAGTTCTGCAGCTTTCAAGTTAATGCCACAAATAAGAGTGATCCAATGTAAAGCTGCAATGATATCCCCTGATCAGCCCCCCCCCCCCCCCCCCCCCCCCCCCCCCCCCAACCTCCTAAG
>BLFK01000113.1:2308010-2314795 GCA_014634185.1 Astreopora myriophthalma | reverse complement strand
TTCATCGCATTAGCCTGGGTAATACTTTGTTTATGGCATAAATGTACAACCTGCTACAGTCAACTTATTTAAAACTTTCAGAACTTTTTATAATCTGATTGTGTCAACAGACTTTAATTTACAGCTGTAACTTGCCTTATGGGCATCACACTTCTCGTTGCACTTTTCACAGAAATACTGTAAATGATTAGAGAAAAGCAAAACCAGTAAGTTGTTATTCACATATTTTAATTAGCAAGTTACCAGTACTGTATATATACATGCAGCACTGTGACACTACAGCTACCTGATTTGTTCCTTCCAAGAGTTCTGGAGCAACAAACTCCTCCAAAGCAGTTTTCTACGAAAATTGATATTAAAAAACGCATTAGTATTAACATAAATGTCCGACCAGTATCATTTAAAGCAAGACTGTGCCTACCACACTGCCCAGGGCCTGCTTGGATCCAAAAGGTCTGATAGCCAGCGGAATGTCAAGGTACGTGTCTGTCCTTGCACTTTCATGTCCACACTAGGATGACAGCAATATCATAAATAATATGTTCAAAACACAATCAAATTATTGCTGTTGCCATCACAGAACTTAAGTTATTCATTAACCGGAATGGCAGAGTTTGATAGACACTTCAGTGAACTGACATACATGAAATAAGCTTAGTTTCAGTTCAGTTTCAAGCATCTGTTTAACCCGACTGAAACCCACAGTTTAAGAACAAAAGCTAACCAGTTTTGGTAGTTCAAATCATTCAGAGAGTTTCAAACATTGACAAGGAGCTTTCACGGGAAACCCACCACAGAAGTGAGTTTTAGTTATCAGTATTTGTGTGTTGATTCTTTTCTGTTCAATCGCTAAATGAAATCTTTCATTGTACTGAAATACTGTGACCAGATCCAGTTGCATATCATTGTAAGTAAAGCATTGATTATATGATACACAGTTTTTCTGAGTCCGTTGAAAAAAAAAAGGAAAAGAAAAGAAGTTTACAATAATAATGCTAGAATAGAATAATATATCAGAGGAATGGCTTCACTTTTACCACCGCAGTTAACACAGTACTTGTTTGGTAAAAACTAAAACTAGCAGAACACAACATTGTGTAGCAAACAAAAAAACAATGAATAAACCTGCTGGCATTTCACATAGTCTTTGAGCTTTCCTTGGTAAAGTTTGTTGATTAGATCGTCCTGTAAGGAAAAACAGACTATATTTTGTAAGACTGAGTATGTACAGCTGTGGTAGTCATGTTAAACTATGGATGTGCGTGTACCTGTAGTGGAATGTTAGTATTATTGTGTACCTGATCTGTGTTTTTAAACTTGCTTTCTAAGGCATCAAACATGACTCTGCACAGCTCCTGAACGTCATGTTGTTGCCATGCTGAAATCAAGCAAAATATAGCAGCATTATAATTCACGATAATAATACAGCCAGCACACAAGATTGTTGCTGTAAAAAGAGATTATTATTTGGTAGTATGGTGTACGGTCACACAACGGCAATCTTAAGTTTGGTGTAAAATGTAGAAATAATTTTATGGGGTATGTGGAGATAGAATGGCATACTGATTGGTACAAGTAGTACAGGCATTAGCTCATAATACAAGGGGGATGGCCTTCATATCATCCTACACATGTACACATTAACTACTAACAGTACATTTTGTGGAACATTAATTTATTTCCTGCCTTCACTGCTGTCCCAACCAAAGCTCTTGGTTACATCAGTTGTTTCAACAGCTCTCTTGGAACTTGTCTGAAAATTACATATTATATTTGTTCAAAACATTACATACTGAAATACAATCAATTTTATTAATAAGTTATTACTGAATGCAAGGATCCTTCCTGGATCTGAGTTTTACGATCAGATTTAAGTAACAACAACTGTACAACAACCTTGTTATTTGATTCTCAAAAGTAAAAGCCAAGCCTATCTAAAATAATGAGGGGACCACAACTTTAGCCTGGTTTACCACATAGAATTTGACAGCAACTTCTCAAAATGTCAAAAAACCCACCCAAAAAGTCGTCATCTAAAGGAGCCCTGATAAAACTTATAATAACCTGCAGCTGAAGGAATAACTTCTGGAGTTGATAAGGAATGCTTTTTGTTGCTTCATCTTCACTTCCTGTGAATTCCCATCTACAAAAAAAACATACTAACACTGAGCAGTTATTCAAACATACCCCAACTGCAGTTAGGACTGACATAAAAGCACTCAGACTCAAAGTTTATCAACCATCTATTTTGACAGGGCAGTTTTCCAGACAATTTGAAAGGATATTTTAACAATCAAATAAAAATATAATTCTGAATGTTAAAGAGAAGAACAGGTTATGATGTTTTAAGAACAAGGACAAGTGTGGGAACATGCAAGCGCATGATCAATGCACAAGAATTAAAAAAATCATGTAGTTATGGTTTTGCTGCTGATTGTTTAGAGGAATCTGGTACAAGATGTTTTGGACAACTGAAAGGAAACAGACTTCTAGCGACCTGAGTGACCAGTAATATAATGTGCATTGGAATGCAAACATTCACAAATTGAAAGAGAAGAATAAGTTATGTTTTAAGGACAAGGACGACTGTGGGAACATCAAGTGCATCATCAGTGCACAAAAATTAATATGTCATGTAGTTCTGGTTTTGCTGCTGATTGTTTAGAGGAATCTGGTACAAGATTTTCTGGACAACAACTGAAAGGAAACAGACTTTCGATCTGAGAGACCAACTGTATATAATGTGCACTGGATTGCAAACATTCACAAATTGCAAGCAGGCATCCATGTGTCACTAACCTGTATATGGCATTCCTAAATTCTGGAGTCATAAACAGTGTCTGGAGCAGGCTGTTTAGATAACATGTCATGGCCTGGTTCACAAGACCCACAAATCCTGCCCAGAAATCAACCACAATTTCAGTTTTGCAAGGTTAATGGCCATGAAATCATCAGTTAATTTAACTGACAAGTGTACCATTGTTAAATAAAATTGAATATTATTATTATTACCAAAATTATCAATATTATTATTGTTAACCATTATTGACCAAGAGCAAAGATTGTGTTAACTATATGTATATTTCCATCACCAACATGTCAAATATACCACTTGTGAGTTTATGAACAGAATTATAGGTAGCTGTCAACTTTAGATTCCTTTGATGTCAAAGAAACCATGATGTCCTCCCAATTTTTGATAAGTATTGGGTTGGTATGCATTCCACTTATTGTTTCAATAAGTGTGACGGTTCCTTCAGTGGAGGCTGCTTGCTCACTCCATGGATACCTCACTTCCCAGCTCCATCAACTTTTAATAATATTAAGGTACATGTACCAGCTCCCAAGTTTATCAGTAATGTTGTTGATGAGTTTTTTTTAGGTAATTATAACGAGCAAAAAACATCACACTAGCAAGCAAGTGAAAGCAAAAGTGACAAGGAGCTCCCTGCAAAAACTCCAGGGCTGCCCCAACAAAGCCAGTCAGAGGGGCAGCTGCTGACCACTGGTGTCTCTACTGATTTTTAACCTTGCATTAATTTCATGCACAGCTGTAGCCACATTGGTTACAATTTGGTTTTTGTGTGACATAATGGTTTCTTTGAAATAAAGCAACCCTTCACCTACATATACCTTGTAGTTTTGTTCATGACCTCAAAAGTGTTGCATTATACGTAATACCACTTAAACTCTCCTTTTTTGATCATGTCCATAGCCTGGGCCGAGTTGTTCGAAGCCAGGTTAGCGCTAACCCTGGGTTAAGTCTGATTAAATCCTATTGGTTGTCATGGTATTTATCCCAGATTGAACAATTTGGCCCTCCGTTGGCCAGCAGACGGAGCGAATGGCATTCCTGATTGGCTGATATGAACACCATGTCAATCAAACTGCACCCATGGAATGGTTGGAATGGACTGTTTTGAAAATCTCATGGGGTCGATTGCAGGTGCTTTTTCTCTCTTCCTCTTCCACCTCCCCCTTATCTTAAATTCTCCCTTGGTCCAGCTTTATCAGTCATTCAACTGATTTTCCTGAATTCAACTTCCTGTGGAAAACCTTCTAAAAACCCACCAAACTGCCTGCTATGCAAGCAGGCTACAATGGTAAGGGTAATAATAATAATAATAATAATAATAATAATCTTGATGATGATGATGACATCTGTCTGATGATAATGATGATGATGATGATTATTATTATTACCTAAGTCTAGAGGTTAATTTGAATCTGACGATGTTGCATTATCATATTTACATTACCAGTTTCTGACTTTGTCAATGTGTAATCGCTGGATGAAAAGGACGAGTAAGAGGAATTGGAAGTGCTTTGGAAAAGATTACTGACACTGTTGGAAAGAATGTCATCTGAATCATCCTGCAAGGAAAGTAATATCAAGAATTACATACTCACAGAAGTACAAGCTTCTTGAGAGTATAGTTATGTAGTATCATACAAAGAAATGAAATGTATTGAGTTCTGAGAAGCTGAGCTCAATAAGATAGCTGAAGGTTATGAAAGCATCTCACAGAATTTGTATTTTAACTCACTTTCAGACACAGTAAAATGCATCTCTCCAGTTATACATGTAGCGTGCTGTGGTCACCTATATAACTTATAGTACACCAGTTACTGCACTGATTGTTCATTTAAATTAAAGTAAGGCAAAGTTCTTTTCACTGTCCATCTAAGAGAACTGCAAACACTTGATATTTGATTTTTTAGTGCCCTCTCATAGCTAAGTTCAGGATACACATAGTCAAGCAAACCTCAAAACCAAAACCTAATTACTGTTGCTGTTTGCTACATGTACCTAATTAGTTTTCTCAGGTTTTCTTTCTCATGTGGTTGGTGTTTTCACACAACATTCCCAAAATATTTAGTGCTCACCGTTTTCCGAGTTTCACAGTAAATTTGCACCTAACCAGTCATAATCAGAGATTGATGATAACAATAATATTATTATTACCTGAGTTCATACATTGACCAATACCTGGGAGGTGATTTGATCAAACCCTAATGAACATGTGAAGCACGGTCCAACCACCTATCACAGAGTATTGACTAACAATAATTACACTGAAATGATGAATTTATTGATAACTATGTAGAAAACCCAGGAAAACGTCCGAGTGCTCCTAACAGGAGTTGAACTGTGAAACTCCGATTAATAGTTTGGATGCTCTGCCACTGATTACGTTGACCCAGTATCGACTAATGTATAGACTGCTACCCCCAGTCAAGGCAGCCTATCAGACATATCAAATTCTATTGCCTTAATTTAAGGTAGTACAGTACTGAAATGTTGCTCTAAACAGGTGCAAAATTTCCATCGAGTCTGCATGGTTATACAGCACACCCAGCAGGAGGTCATATGGAATCTGGCCAAATCATGAAACCTTCAAGTTGATCACTGTCTAACGGAACTACCAGTTCAGATCGGTTTCAAGTTGTGCCTAAGATTTGCGTGCCATTGCTAACTTCCTCCCACACGCAGACCCTAAATTTTTAATTTAACAAATGACTTGATAAGAATCTCAAACAGAAAACTATTGACAGACTGTCGATGTTTGCTGATAGGGTTGGTCAGTAGCTTGCAAATCCTTATGTGGAGGCATCCATTAGAAATTACAGGGAATTCTGCATTGCCGGCCAGCATTTCATTCGCTCAGGGTTCTTGTTAAGGTTTTGAAAAGGAGGATAAAATAACAATACCAGGTAACGCAGTTAGGGTTAGGGTTAGGGTTAACTTCCATCAACATAGCCGGTAAAAATGTACTTGAAAAGCCGGTAAAAATAACCAGTTACCGGCTCTTAATAAGAATCTCTGCTCACTTCTCCTTTGACTCATCTTGCACCCTACCTTCCTTCCCTGTAGGATATACAGGTAAGTATGACAGGTTTTCCACTGAACCTTTCAGTGTGACAGATGCACGGGTGTGGGATGGGACTAAGTTGCCATGGTTACCTCGGAGCACATGGCTGAGTCTTGTATGCTTCATACCCGGCTCACCTCACGTCACCTAATCTCACAACTCTTCTCAAAGTGTTAAATTATAATAATTTATGTGTAATCAATACAGTGCAGGCCATGAAATGATATATCCTAGAAGGATGGGAAAACAATAAAGCTGAATTCCAAACTTACAGTCCGCTTATGTTTATAATCAACATATTGCACACATGAATGTAGCTGGAGAAAGGTGGAGTTGGAATCTCAACCTCCCAAATTACTTTATTACCGTGGGCCTCCCAAAGGAGAGGTTACAGTATGTATTATTAGATTTCACCCACTGGTAATCATCACTTCATTTTTTTCGCCAACGATACGTCCTAAATCCTCTCAATTTTAAAGAATGGGCATGGTATGTGTACCGCGACGTTTGCTTTATATTACCTAAGACACGCAAAAGTATACGCATACCCAATGCAAATTGGTTCGAAAACGATCTGATCGATTGCTCCAAAGACAAGAAGCTTCTGAAAATGGTATAATAACGTAAGATAGCAATGAAAACGACAAATCCGTCTCACAAACCTTGCTTTTCGTGGGCTGCACTCCATCTTTATCTTTGATAAGGAAATTGTTCTTTTTGCCATTGGATGCCAGGCCGACTTCTTGTAATGTTTTGTCCTTGTCCGCATTAAGCGCAATTTCTTCGCTGCTTTCTCCTTGGGGTTTACTCCACACCAGAAGAAAGGAATCTTCCGTATACTTAACTTCCTTAGCTACATGAGTGATGAGTTCTTGTATTAGAGTGGAAGCAGGTAGATTGACCGTGTGTTTG
>BLFK01000113.1:2278010-2300510 GCA_014634185.1 Astreopora myriophthalma | reverse complement strand
CCTCAGCCTCCTCCAGATCACCCTCCTTTTCCTCTTCCTCTTCTTCTTCCTCACCCTCTTTTTCCTCCTCCTCTTCCTCCTCTTCACCTTCCTTTTCCTCCTCCTCTTCCTCCTCCTCACCTTCCTCTTCCTCCTCCTCCTCCTCCTCTTCACCTTCCTTCTCCTCTTCCTCTTCTTCCTTTTCGCCAGCCTCTTCCTCCTCTTCCTCCTCTTCTTTGCCCTTCTCTTCCTCCTCCTCCTCTTCTTCTGCTCCTTCTTCCTCCTCTTTTTCCTCCTCCTCTTCTCCTGCTTCCTCCTCTTCTTCCTCCTCTTCTTCACCAGCTTCTTCTGCTTTCTCTTCTTGATATTCACCCTGCTCCTCTTCCTCTTCCTCTTCCATCTCCCCTTCCTCTTCTTCCTTCTCCTCCTCATTTTCACCCTCCTCTATTTCTTTTTCTTCCTCCTCTTCACCTTTTTCAATTTCCTCCTCTTCTTCCTCTTTGCCTTCTTCTATTTCCTTTTCTTCTTCCTTTTCACCTTCCTCTATCTCTGCCTCCTCAACTTTTTTCCCTTCCTCTATTTCTTCTTCTTCCTCTTTTTTCCCCTGCTCTATTTCCTCCTCTTCCTCTTTCTCTCCTTCCTCTATTTCTTGTTGCTCTGATTTCTCTCCAGCCTCTTCCTCTTCTTCTTCTTCTTTTTCTCCTTGTTGTTCTTCTTCCTCTTCCTCATATTCCCCCTCCTCCTCTTCCTCCTCTTCCTCCTTCTCACCCTGCTCCTCCTCTTCCTCTTCCTCTTTTTCTCCTTCCTCCTCCTCTTGTTCCTCTGCCTTTTCACCTTCCTTTTCTTCCTCTTCCTCCTCCTCTTCACCAGCTTCTTCCTCCTCCTCCTCTTCTTCTTCTCCTGCTTCCTCCTCTTCCTCTGCCTCCTCCTCTCCCTCCTCTTCTTCTTCCTCCTCCTCTTCTTCTCCCTCTTTCTCTTCCTCTTCCTCTTCTTCTTCACCCTCCTCTTCTTCCTCTTCCTCCTCTTCCTCTCCCTCCTCCTCTTCCATCTCCATTTCTTCTTCTCCAGTTTTTTCTTCCCCTCCCCCTTCTAGCATGCCTTCTTTTTCCTCCTCTTCTTCCTCTTTTTCTCCCTCTTCCTCCTCCTCCTCTTCCTCTTTTTCTCCCTCTTCCTCCTCCTCCTCTTCCTCTTTTTCTCCCTCTTCCTCCTCTTCCTCTTCCTCTTTTTCTCCTTCTTCCTCCTCTTCCTCTTCTTCTTCCGGATTTTCACCCGAATCTTCCATTGTCTTTTCAGTTTCACCAAATCTCATTTCCTCTGAATCATATGCCAGTTTACTGAGGATCTCGTCTTCAGCGATCGTTTTCAGTAGCTCATAATCTGATTGTGACAGAGGCATCTTTCTGTGAGAACTTTGTTGCAGGTGCCTGTCGCTTGCATCTTTGTCATGCATTCTTGAGAAACCTGGTGCAAAGTTATAAAATCATTAGTTACGGAAACTAAGAATGGTAATTTTTGTGATAAATTTGTAATAGGACTTCGCGTCATCCATTTGTACTGTAACTATACTCGGCCGTGAGATTTTGTCATCACTCGTATGATAACAGACTAAACTGGACTCCCCTCAGTCCTATTGCTATCGTTTACATCCTGAAAAATTCGTGCAAGAACTTCAAAATGTGCAAATATTAATGACAACGGATAAAAAAATTGCCTGCAAATGATCCATTTCAGAGATGTTGAAGAAGTTTTAATGGCTGGTAGAAGTTTCTACCAGACATCAAAGGTTTACATGTCTGGTAAAATGCTGTCATTGTTTAAGGAGGAAAAATTCTCCATGTTGCAAAAAGCCCCTGTTTGAGATCGTTTACAGTGTTGTGTTTGTTTCAATGTTGACTGAAACCAAGGTTTCAACTTTGAATGTGATTGGCTTATTGCGCTACCTGGTAACGAACTGTCCGATGACACTTGACAAATAAATTAGTGGAAAAAAGGGAGATTTAAACCAATCACAATCGAGAACACGGGGAATCCAGCTACCATATACGCATGTGCGTACACTTGAATTCCAAAGAAAAAATGATTTAAAATGATAAATCAAAATCAAAATAACAAATGACTCTTGGACGTTGATTACATTTTCTTTGAGCACTGATCGTTGAATTTAGCCAAACAGCGGAAGAGATATCTTGTTTCCAGGGAGGTTAAAAAAAGTTACATATTGAACCCTATTACAATGACGTACGCGTCACGGATGATCATTTGCGTCTTATCTTTGCCTCAGCCTCTTTTTTTTTTAGATTAGAGTGCGGGTATGAGTACGAGTTGTCCGTACTGAGCACGCGTATTAGGTTTGAAGGTTGAATTTGTTCGAAGTGCGCATGCTCTGAACGAAAAACTCGTGCTCGTAAAGGTCGCTAATTGTTTGTGTGCTGCGCGTGGAGCTGAGAGTTTTGTCATTTGCCAAAATTCATGCTCTTTAAGTAAATACAAAAAAAATGCTTGTCATTTCACTTGTTTCATTCTCGACAAATTTATCGCGAAAAGCCCAAACGTCCCGTTTTCGGAATTTCTTGGGGGTGGCAGCCCCTTCACCTCCCCCCTCGAAAGCCGTCAGTGCTCAATTTTCTCACCTTTTTGTGCGTGAAGTGAAAAAGGAAAGTCTAGCTACGCCCCTGAGAAAAAGTAATTTTTAGAATAAATGAGGATTGAAAATATGTAAAGAGTTTGCGCAGAATGTGTTGGTTTTACCGCGGTGTAAGTTACGTCTTTTTTTTCCATTTTATTTTGTTTAAAGTCAAGTGATTTTCGCGGTTTTTACACCAAGAATGACTCTTATTTCCCGATCATCCTATTCGATTCGTTAAGATATATTTTCAACTTGAAAACCGAAAGGTGTGGTCACTTCGCAGTCTTAGGAACTGTTGACGAAATGACGGACGTTGTTCACGCGAGGTACGCTTGTCGTCATCACGGTAGCCTCGCCTGATTCCTTTTGCTGTCAGGTGACATCGAGCCGCGAGCTTTTACAAATCACCCCTCCCCACCAATTTCAACAGTACAGTGAGAACCACAAACCATGAAATTTTGGCGCACTCAGAAATCTTACGTCCAAATGCAGCATTAGAAAAATTCATAGGAATTAAACAGAAATTTAACCATTTTAACTTACTTTTTCCTTAAGCATACAGATACAAATGTTTCTGCATTTTAACGGGGTCAGTTGTTCACATGAATGAAAAAGAAAAGTTGGGAGTATGCATCTCGTTTTATTTGCTTGATTAAGAATTGTGAAGCTGGCTGAGTGTACTATACATGTTTGCGACCACTGTTTGGACTAATTTTAATTTTCCTCTTTAGTGCGAAATTTAGAGAAAGTTATTCACATGTACTTGCTTTAGTAAAGGCTAAGGTATTTTCCCCGTGACGTCGATTAAAATTAACAAACAGTGCATAGTGCGAGTATAGAGTTTTTCGCCTCACATTGCAAAGCATCCCCAAGTGTCAAAAAATGGTTCAAAATTTGACGAGGTCTTTTGCTTTCTCTGGTGTATGTTCAAGGAGCTCAATCCAGGGCGTAACATGTAGTTATAACCCCAGAACAAGTACTGGTAATTTTTAGAGAAAAAAAAATATAAAAATAATCTGAAAATAAAACATGAGGAAAGAACTTACGGGCTCGATGACTTGGAAAAGCCATTACTCTTGCAAGGCTGCAGGCAACGAGCAGTGCTCCTAACATTACAAGTCGACTCATCTTGGTACGAGTAGAAATGTTCTCAAGACCTTTGAGGTAGTTGACTGTTTCGACGCTAAGTGAGTAATAAATCTCTAGTCGTTCTACAATGTTCTTTTATTAAAAACATTTACATTTATCACGCCCAGGTTGGATGCAGCGTCCATTGTGTCGGAGGGCGTTACGGGCGAACAATACAAGACAAATGCCGAATGCTGCATGCTTGGTTACCAAAAGTATAACTTTTCAAGGCCTGCTTTTTGCTGGGAAGGCATGCATGGAAACTCAAGCAGGCTGGTTGAAAAATCAATCGATAACATTTCTTTCTGAAAAGGGCATCTAGTTGTTTTTCCTCAGGTCTAAACGAGTGTGACATTTCTTTTCAGTGTGGAGCGAGAGAACTGGAATATCAGCCGTTGCAAAAGTAGTTAAGAGGAATTCAAATTTTGAAAGCTTTGTACTAACTGACCCATAAACTTAGCTTGTGCAATTAGTTGTACAGCTTTTCTTAGCTTCGTCTGCACGGAAGACATAATTAAATTCAAATTTATGTACTATCACGAATATTCTATGGCACAGAAATTCTGATCACGAGAAGTACAAAAGCTGTTTTTGCTACTTCTGTTAACCCCTTTTGAGTTTGTCAATATATTTATATGACATTGCTTTTCACCTGGAAATACACGCTGCAGAAAAATATTGTTTATTCTGGCATGTGTTTGTTGTACCCATCCAAGTGAGACGTAGTTTATATTGATAACACTTTGGCCACCCCTCCTGTTATCTCAAGAAGAAGTAAATGCCTCTAGCTGCGACATAGCACAAGTTGGGACCACATTCAGCAATTTGGAAGATAAGGCAATTTTAAGGAGTTATAGAGCTTTCATTTTTGGAAATATTCACAAGACTAAGAGTTGACCTCTCCTAAGTTTTTCTTTCCTATTAGTTTCAGATGGTCGATTTTCATAAAATAGATTTTACAGCCCAAATAATCAGACCACATTATGCGGGTTAGTCAGTATTATACGAAGTGCCTTATGATGGGCAATAGTGCCTGTTACGATGTTGAGGTATTGAACGAGGATTGAGGATTTCACATTACTTGATCATCTGTTTATTCATTTATTTTACTTATTTTTGATCAAGAGATTTCGTCCGCGGAGGCGCCTTTTCTACATGGACAAGTCCATTGTTTCAAACAGTAAAGGACGCCACGTACTTCAGAATGTTGCATCGGTCCTTTCTTGTTAGGTCTTGGTTCAGTCGTGCGTAAGAACTCGGAAGGAGGCTGATAATTAATTCCTCGCTTCTTGACAATGGTTGATAACGGTCAAATAATATACGGATTTCTAGCGAGAAAAATGGATTATTCATCATCAGAATTGCGTCGGAAAGGAAAGTTTACACGGAATTGGCGTGTTTTTCTTTTGAACCTTTATTTCCCGTGGCCTGTCAGACATTCTTTTCACCCTGCCCCTCCCCCGTCGTGTTGTCTTTGCCAAATCAACTTGGGTGGCTTACGCTGGAAGGACACGGGAAGGGAACCGGTGGGGGGTTAGGGCGAGGGTATTCCAAGCGGGACGTTTTAGCTTCGGCGGATTTCGAACCGATAAGTCGTATTTGCGCAAAATGACTGCTGTTTCATTCTTTAAATCAAAGTGAATACATATTTTACTGTCATGTTATTTATCCCGGAAAGGCCATGGAGGCGATAGCAGTTTGGGGCTTTTTCAATTGTGCTTTGCGTTCGACGGCTGTTTGAGGTATTTGTGACGCACTGAAGTGGATCTTACTTTTCATGCATGCACGAGTTTCTTAACCACAATAACACAACAGCATATCGTAAGAAATATGGAAATCATTCTTCTAAACGTATCTAAGTGAAATCCCAGGCAGTGTATAACTTATTGTTAGGAATCAGTGCTCTAGGCTTTGAACTCATTTACTCAAGTTTTTTTCGCCGAGGGCTCGAAAATGTCGTCACAGTTGGCGCCGTTGAAATGTAGCTTAACTTTGATGTTGGGGCTTGTTTTTGCAAACGCGTCTTTTGGTGTCGACAAAAGCGTCTGTGGTTTTGCTTTTTCTGTAAATAAATTATTTTTGTGAGTGTTGTTACCAAACCGAGGGTGTCTTTTATGTTGTTTCTCACTTCCCCCTGCTGGGAAGACGTCATGCAGAAACTAGACCCAGACGATGCATCTGCGCAGTGTGGACTTTAACTGATCCAGTTTAAGCCTGCGCACTCCTAGAATTTTTTGTTATTGACCAAAGAGAACTTTTTATCCAGGAAAGCTGTCCAAATTAGCTGGTTTACTAGTGTGGTTGGTTAAAACAAATATCCACTTTACTACAACTGCCTTAATCAGGATCGTGAAGGACGCTGATTTAATTGCATTCTCAAAACGCGGTTCAAAGGTGGATGGCTACATATGGGGGGCACAAAAGAAGAATTCAGGCATAACTTCTCAAGAAGCGTCCCTTTTATTCATGTGGAACACTGTACGTGCTCATGCAGAAAAATGTCTCGGCATTAGGATAAATAAATGACAAATGAACTTCAGCCACAACGGGGTTGTTTTCTTGGTTACTGCTTGATATATGTAATTTGCCGTATACTAACTGGCGGCACTGTTTGCAGCTAGCTTCCTCGAATATTTGCAGTATCCCACCTTAAGCCGAGATATTCTGTAAACGCTAAAGGGGCTGGCTGTTTACCACTGATGACTGAATATTTTCAATAATAATTGCACAAAACAGGGTGTGTCAAACACTTGAGGTTCAAAGACTCCCATATACCAATCGTTTTCTTCCAATAAATCCGCCAGTCTTGGGGTCACTTTTACAGCTTTCTTTAAAATTAACTGAGTTAATAGCAAGCTTCGCAAAACCCTCAAGACGGAGCAGTCTCGCTTGGTTAAACACATTAGTTAAAACAAGCATTAGTTGTTTTCTGTAAAAGACAATTCACGCCTTACGTGCATAACCTGAGAATTGTTAAAGCCGGTTTAAAGAACAATGCGCGTCTATGATGTTCAGAGAACGTTGTGTTGTAACTCAACTCAAGGAGGGTTGCATTATGTTGATCAGATATGCCCCAGAAGGCACAGTGGCGCCGAAAAGCAAGCCTCAAAATTACATGACCAGAGCCGATTCAATTCATGGATCACTTAATCCCTTATTTCAGAATATTTGCATTCGCGAACACGATTGTCACTCTGCGTTTAGTGTAAGAACTATGAATAGACAAGCCTTCTTTTATGCCAAACAAAAGAGGTGCTTGTTTCTATAAGAAACATTCATTGTTCATGACGCAACTTTTTTTTCTTCGAAGAAGGTTTTGCAACCCTTTGGAAAGGTCCCCGTTACTTCCTTATGACGCCGTTTTGCTCTCTGTCCTATTTGGTCAGGCCCCAGTTTTTCAAATCCTGGATAATTCTATTCGGTAGACAAGTCGTTGACAGCAGTTACAATTGTATACGTGGAAACAATTCTTTTTTGCAACATTTCACCGTGAATATACACGCACTGCGCTTACAAAGTACAAAAAAAAAATCGGCAAATCTTATACTTGGAGTATACGCTATAAGATGGATAGTGAGTTACCCAACCTTTCAACAATTAGGGCCCGATCACAAATAGATCTGTGCTGAGATGAGTGGTTGAATTGACCCCACTCCCATTTTAGAGCGTTGGTAACGGAGAATATTGACAGATTCTCAATGCTGCTTAGCAATAAGCAACCTCATTCCCAAGTTTTTGGCCATCAAAACGAGAGAAAAGCCGGGAAACAGGCTCGCTCGCTCGATGGAGTGTGACTTGGTTACATTCACCTTATTCCTGAGCGGCCGTCGATTTAAGCTTAGAATTCAAAAGAACAGTTTACTGACGAGGCGAAGAAGGATTTCCCTTAGCCGATCACCGCTCATGCAAACTGGCGAGGAGGGCGGGAAAACCATTGCGAGCAATGTGTCAGTTGGCTTTGCTTTTATCGACATATATGCGTAATATTTTTGGACTAATCGCAAAGCGTCTGATCGATGACCCAAATCAATCGAGAAATTATTTACGAGAATTAAAACCGCTCGGGGGCTATGTTTTGTTTTTACACTTCTCTTAAACAAGAGAGATTCGGCCCCCCTGAGACAGTCACAATTACCCTGAGTGCCTTCTAGATGTTGGGTTAAATTTCCTGGAGAGCGGTCTTTTTTAAAACTTCATTACCCAGCTTATATTTCTAAATATAAGCAATGCAAGTACACGATTCGGATTAGATAATGAGCAAACAGTCAATCGTATCTAAGGTTTGACGCACAGGAACTGTTTGTGTTGATGACTCATCACAAAGAATTGACCAGAACGATTTACTGGCAGGAATGAACATAGCATCTCTTACTAGAGAAATTTCGTCGTGGCCGAAAGCCCTGAGTCTGTAACAGATAAAAGAAACGGGCGTATTTTGCGTGAATGGAAATGATAGGACAAACGGAACGTTTGCTTCCTCGAGTCTCAGTCGCTAGTTTATTTTGGAATTGAAGAATTGCCAAGTTCTCTGAAGAAACCTCATTGTGAAACTACCTTTCTTCCAACACTTGCTAAACTCTTGCGTGGTTCCTTGATTTCTCTAGTCTTCTCCGGTACAAGGTTATTCATCTGTTCTAAAATTAATTGATGTTAGAATTTTCTCATTGTTAAATTAGAGTTAAGGATTTTTGTTTATATTGAGCCATCCGCTTGGGCTTCTAATGAGGATTTCCGCTGTTCCAATAAAAAGATATGATTTATCCTTGTGAGAGCGTATCTCTCCTTGAAATTGCCTGAGTAAGCAGCTTAGCAATAAAACACTTTATTTTGAAGATTATTCAAAACAACGGTTGCCACATGAAATAACCTTTGAGTCCTCGGGACTGCGTCGCGTATCGTTCCTTCTTTATAAAATGTTAGTTTCTGATTTCTTTGTGCAGTTATCCGAGCAAAAGGTAACAAACCACACAGGGAAAAAATAACGATATAGTGGCCAGAGAACAAACAAACTTAAATAAAAGAATGCCGTGCATTTTTACTCTCTTTGTAATGACTTTCTGAGCAAAGATGAGTCGAAATGGTTGAAAACAGTTTGGACTGGTGTTGGTCGCTGTGTTTGGGACGTGTTTTCGTTGCAATCAATTCCTCTTAGCTTTTTCAAATTAGTGTTGTACTCGAGATTAGGTTACAATATACTTGGAACAGATGGGTTTTATTTTTCTACTGTCAGTTTTTGAAGGTACTCAGTTTTGTTCAAAGCAAACTAGTGTCAATGTCATACTCGGTTTTCCACTAGACAGAACTTTTTTCTCTGTCATGTAATATAATTTGGCTACAGATTAAAAACACCTCTTGCCTGTCCTTAACAGTACGAGAGTGTATTGTCCGTGCCAAGTTATGCAAGTTATAAGGTTTTCGTTTTCTCTAAGGCCCAGTCTTCCCTCATAATAGTCTAGAATGCAGTCCTTTAAACTTTGAACAGTTAAAAATCGAAAGGTTTTCTTCGTCTTTAACGTTTGAGCATGAATGTCGACCGCGGTTTTTACGATCATCGATATACCGCAGTAAGAAAAAAAAAAAAAAAGAAAAAGAAAAGGCTCCCCATGCACAAATTACGAACTATATTATGTTTATGATTATGTTTATCCAAACCAATTGAACAAAAGTCCCGAGAGTGGAAGCCGATATCCGCAATCGTTGTCGAGCTTGTCATAGAATTTACATTCGAAATCTACAAAGCGCTTTAACTTAATTTACACCTAAATCACAACGTTCAAAAGGAAAAAAGAATTTGCATTTTTGAACACAGCCCATGTCAACATATCGTGAACTGAGTGATTGCGGTCTGAACAGACAGCGCTTTTATTTGCTCCGTCAAGGAGAAATAATCAGCTATAGATGAAAGGAAGGCTTTAGTGCTCTTAAAAGGTGACCGCTACTTAATTATTGAGCTCAAAAGCTCACTTTACGGCTTCGGTCCTTCTTGTTTCTCGAACGCCGCTTCGCTGCAATCCTTTTAACGGTCTTTAACCTTACTGAGCTTGCCATGCTTAACGGAACTGTATCTGCTGGTATCACTGTTCCTACGGCGACGAATGAAGACTCCGCGGCTTGCCCGGAACCGAATTCTAACCAGTACTTAAAGGGAGTTAAGGCGGCCGCTTACATTGCGGTGATTCTGCTCTCGCTTTCGGCAACGTGGTGGTGATGCGCGTGGTACATAAAAACCGACGAATGCGCACGATAACCAACTATCTTATTATTAACATGGCGTTGGCAGATCTCCTGACCACAGTGTTCAACATGTTACCGACACTGTACTGGATCTGTCGTGGGCTGGATGTTTGGGCTATAGGAGGTTGGGTGGGCGAGACCCTTTGCAAGTTGCTGAACTTCGCACAGTCCGTCTCTATTACAGTTTCCGTTTTAACTTTGTGCGCGATCGCCTTTGATCGCTTTTTTGCCATTGCCAGGCCTTTAAAACGCATCATCACATTTCGGGTCGCTAAATGCATCATTGGCACATCTTGGGCGTCTTCGATCACAATTTCAGGGCCTCAACTCTACGTTTTGACAACCACCGGAGAAAGGGGTCTTGCACAGTGCGTGGAAAGCTGGGCTCCGCCTTTCGACCAAGCCACTGCCGCGCGCAACTACACCATTACGCTTTTTGCTCTTCTTTACGCGCTTCCACTGGTCGTTATCGCGTTTCTTTACACAGTTATCATGCTAAAACTGTGGCGAAGACGGACGCCGGGACAAGAGCTGACTTTGAACCAAGAAAATAAGGAGAAAACCAATAGAAAAGTCTTGAAAATGCTGGTAACCGTGGTGATTGTGTTCGCGTTGTCCTGGCTGCCATTATACGTGCGGATGTTTGTGTTGTTTGCAGAATCAGATCGCTTCGCTTGTGGCTTGCCATACGATATGGACTTTCTTATGCTTTTCCTTGGGCACGCCAATTCAGCCATTAACCCCTATATTTACGTGATTTTCAACGAGAATTATAGAAGAGGGTTCAAAACAGTGCTGTCTACACGCAGTAGGAGAAGTAAGAGCTTATCCGGAAGCAAAGCACGAAGAACCAGGTCAAGCCAGCTGCAAGACAAGGATGCAATCCTCACTCGCGCTGGGTCGCGCGAAATTAAAACCGACTTGCGAGCCAGTGAGAAAGAAAACGCAGACAAATTGTTGCCATTGATTACGACAACAGAAAATCTTTAAACTTTGTTACGCGGTGCACCGCTCATATTAATACTTTACAAAACTTTCAAAATCGTTAAAATAGTTTATATCTTTTCAGTCATTTTCAATTTTTCCCAGTATCAACTATACCATACCCTTTCCTTATACCAAGTCTGCGGTCTATCTTTCGATTACAGACGAGCAAGTTTTCTGTGACAAGTTTTGACTTGACAAGTTTTATTTGCTGGTGTGTAAAGAGAAACTTGTCAAGTCTTTCCTTGACAAGTGCACTTCCTCAAAAGCGAGCATGCCAGCTTTTGAACAAGTGCACTTGTCAAGGAAAAACTTGACAAGGTTCAGAACTTGCTGGTCTGTACGGGTCGACAAGGAAAACTTGTCAAGAAAATTGAGAAACGTTGTGGACCCTCAGCGGTGTTCTTGTTGTGCTAGCCGTAATGGCGGATAACAACATGGCCAGGAAAAACACGGTTCGATGGACCGATTCTGCTACATCACTTCTCGAATACCTAAGATCAAGAGAAAACTTGTGGAATACCAAAGTGGATTCCTACAGGGACTGAAACAGGAAAAAGCCACCTCCGATTCATATGTCTCTTGGAGTGCTCATATTGCAAAAGTAAAGCAAAACCCAGACCACAAGCCAGCAACCTTTTTTCTCTCGTCAAATAAGCATGAGCCATAATCAAAAAACGAAAATGGCTCCCTGTGTTTTTGTTTTCCGTCTTCCGCTGCGTAATTGTATTGCTGGCTACAGTTAAAACTTGTCAAAGAAAACTTGTTCATTCGTTCACACCAGCCAAAAAAATGTTGTCAAGGCAAAACTTGTCACACAAAATGTGTGGTTCACACACACGAGCAAATCAAATAAGATTCACATCTATACTGTATCTATAGAGCCAACTGTGTTTAGAATATAAATCCTGAGCAATTTTAGAAATTTATTCGATCACCGCTCCGAACTTATTACAAAAAATGTCTTAGGAATCATGAAAGAAAACATGGTCTGGTATCATGGCTTGGTGGGTTCAGTTAGTTCAAGCGTTTAATTTGCAAGATAACTAAGATTTTCAGCAAAGAGTACTAAATATATAATTATTGATCTGGCTTTGCTTTCGGCACTTTTGAATGATAAACAAGAGACAAAACAGAGACGGCTGAGTAATTAGCCGTCTCCGGATAGGCTCTCGCGAATACTACAATTAGCCATAAACTGAACCTCACAAAAATAAGAAGTATTCCCTCGAAGGATTTGTTAAAACTTATGTTTTCTCGTATTTTGTAAACAAACACTTAATGTTCATCCTGTCATAACCATCCTTTTTCATTTCGCCCAAAATTCGTAGAATGGGTTTCTAAGGACCTGCCTGTTAAGAAGAACACAGTCTCACTTTCATTAAAATTAAGATTTTTTTCCACCATACGATTGGAAACGTTTGGTCTGCACCTTCATAGGATCAACACGGAAATTGAGGTTCTTAGAAACCTCCTTGCATGTAAATCTCAGCATTTTCTTGGAAACCAGAGATGCTACACGTTGATAATCTTGGCTCAGAGAAACATGTCAGGTTACATGGCCACTGCTGAGCGAGAATGCACTTGTCACTTTCTCTCAGTTTTAAGCTTAAAGTGTTACTGAAACCAAATGTTTGCATCTCAGTTTTTTGCATGGAAATAAAGTATGAACCTTATCCGTAAAGACTGTGCATTTTTTTGGGAAGGGGGGCGGACGAGGGATAGCGATGCTCTGGAAGCGACAAAACAACCCCTCCGCCATTTTACGTGTAATCAGTTCATCTGTTCTGAACCGTTGAACCCTATAAACCAGTGAAAGTAAAGCTCCTAAAGTGATCATTTCTCATGAGTAGTCTATGAAGTTTCTTGAGGTCAATACTACCTACATTTTTGACACGGGGGTTAACAAAGTTCCATAGCATTGAACCTCGGTATACTAGCGAGTCTTTTAACAATCTAGTGTTGAATCTAGTTGTCGTGATTGCTTCTTGATCTCTTAGTGAATAGCTACGTTCCCATCTTATCAATATGCTGTTAACTAGACACTCTACTTTACTTGCTCTATAAAATGGTTTAATATTTGAAATTTGTAATGTAAACTAATCGTATCCCATCCTGCAATGTTGAGAGCTTCACTAGATGCCGTACGAACCTTTGGATAAGTTGTAGAGAATTTTTGCTGCTCTACAGTGAAGTTTCTCAATTGAATACACAAGATCTGAATTTGTGCACGAATCCCATAAAATAATACAAAACTTCACCGAAGGTAATATTTCACTAAAATAGAACTTCAAAAGGACATTTTTAGGCAAAAACCTTGAGCGCTTCAATAAGTCGATGTTGTTTGCAAAGTTTTTCTTTAGTTCTAGCATATGTGGTATCTAAGTGTGAACTAGCTTAGTACCGATTTACCCAAAAGTACTGGAGGCGATGATCTTATAATAGCTTGTGTGCTAATTAACATAACTTCGCTCTTAGCCGGGTGAGGTGTTAGGCGGTTCTCTAGGCACCAACTGTAGACCTCATGCAGCGCTCTGTTTAAAGAAGCAATCGCTGCGTCCCCACTCTCCGATGCAGAAAATTGACGCATCGTTCGCGTACATAAACAGAGATCCCATGGTTATCGCAGCAGCCAGATCATTAGTAAATAAAGAAAACAAAATAGGGCCTAAAACAGATCCCTGTGGTATTCCAGTTGTTACTGGTAGCAAGTCAGATTTGACTCCATTAAGGACCATGAGCTGCATTCTACGGCTCAAGTAGTCCCTAATCCAATCTAGCAACATGCCCGTGACAACAAAATTATATTTCAGCTTCTTCACTAAGATTTCGTGTGATACACTGTCAAACGCTTTTCTGAAGTCCGCAAAAGCTACTGCGACAACATTACCCGAGTCTAAAGCTCTCCTCCATATTTCTGTTAGATGTACAAGGAAGAGCTCAGTCGAGTAGCCACGTCGGTAATGCATCAGTCAATTGAAACCCAGGCCCCCCGACCCCCGGGACAGCGGGGATTTAACGCTTCCATAGCCAGGATTTAACGCACTTTTAACGGCGCGGTGGCCCCGGTGGGCGGTGGATTTAACAAAATGCCATTGAAACCGTGACCGGGGTTAACAGTACGCGATCACCTAAAGCGGGGGCGACAGCGGGGACTTAACATGGAGGACTAAACAGCAAAGCCTTCAATCCGTTGAAACAATCTAATACGGTAAATCTGTCATCTCAGGACTGAAATGAGTGAAATTCACCTCTGTTTTCACATGTGTGTAGATAAAGATCATAGTAACCAAGATAGTAACCACCTATTCTCTGCAAACTATAGGTTATTGCATGGAGGTAGCTTTGGTGTCAAGTCAGCTTTCGTTAAGAACAACACCAATTGATACACATTTTGTTAGGGAAAGTTGCCTACCCACTTTGTTTTAATAGGTTTTAACAGATTTAATCGTAATGGAAATATTTTTGAAGGAGTGTATTCACATTTAGAGGGAAAGTTGCCTACCCACTTTGTTAAAGTTGTAACAGAATCATAATGAGAATATTTTTGATTGGGGAAGGTACAGTCGAACCTCTCCTTACGGACACCTGTCTAATACGGACACCTCCCTACAACGGACATTCCCCTTTGTCCCGAAAAAATTCTCCCCCGTTTTCTAAAAAAAAAAAAACCTCTATGATACGGACCCTCTCTAATAAGGACAACAGATACTAAATCTTGGCCCCAGAGAGGGAAGTCGTATAAACTTAACCTGTTTATTACAGACACTCTGGTGATCCGGTGTTGACATACAGTTGACATATAGTGTGCACGAGTTTGTGATTACGCAAGCATGAACGTTTTATTCACTGATCTTCAACTGGAGTTTTGAAAATTGTACTTTTATTAGTACCTTTTTAGGTGAAGCATTGCGTTATACGTAGTTCCTTTGGTTTCAAATAACTGATTCGTATAGAGTATATACTTTACGGACAGCGGGATTGTCTGTTAGGTCTAAACATTCTTCATTCTCAATCGACTAAACTCCATTTTTAACACCGGAATAAATTCAACTAAAGGAAAACAAAACGAAACGAAATGTGGACGTTCTACATCTCCATAGCGATTTTACATGTTGCTGCTGTCTTTCACAACAACCTTTTTGAACAGATGCTTATAAGAATATAACACTGAGCTAAAAAAGAAACAGTTGTAACCAACCAATGTCCGGGAGAGTCCCTGAAGGCACCAAACATTTTCTAACTTTTAACACTAGTTCATTAGGGGCTATTGTTCTTTTTGAGTAACTTGTTAGTTCTTTTGTCCATCCCCTGTCTAACCAGAGGTTAATGTCATTGTATACGCGAAATTATTGTCCTCGTTTGTTGGCGCGGAATTCAAACAATAAAATTAAACAAAATATGCCTGAAAAGCGACAGCGTTTTAGAGTTTTACCGGAAAATGCGTAGGTTCCTTTTGTTTTGTCTTAGCAAATGCGCATGCGTCAACTCCGTGTGTTACAAATGAGTACCAAGAAATAACCTTACCATATGGAAGACATGACAATTATAGTCGCAAATATATATCGCTCGAAATCATAGTATAAAGCAGAAGGAGCTGAGCTGCGAGTAAGTAAGGGATCTGTCACGTATGGTCTAGGGGCCGACATTTCTCTCCCTCACTGCCTATCAGGGATAGGTATCCGAAAGTGGCAAGTATAAGCGATCCGCGGGCCGAAATCTCGGGGAGACTCGTCATGGTACACCGCTCAGGCTTAAATGTCCAGAGGTACCGCTACCGCTTCTGCATGTTTTTCTTTAGGTGTTTAGTATGCGCATGCACAACTGCCCTTGTGTACGAATATGCCACGTGGGGGTAAATTAATATGTGCCTTCAAATCAAGATTACTTCCAGTCCGGGATAGATCTAGTGTTGAAAAGAAGAAAGAGCAGAAGAATAAGTCGTAATTAGGGTCTCTCCGTTGGGAGCACCACAAGTAGTTAATATGCCAGTTAGCAGTGATAGTTTTTGACAACATAACAAGTTCGCATTTTGTTCGTTCGTTCGTCGTATCATTGTGTAACCCAGTTAGTTGGTTGATGACAAAGAATTGGCTATCGCAGTTCTTTGTTTCCTGCTTAAGAGGTACGACTTGAACCAATTAACAGCCATGACCGCTGCAAGTCTAGATATTAAAAGATTATGATGTACGGCGTCGAACGCTTTCGACAAGAGCTGAAATCTAGTCGCGGAGTTAAAAACTCCAATCCCAAAGAAAAAGCACGCAGATCTCCCTCATCAACTGGTTCGTTTGTTGTCATGTTTAGTTTAACTTGAAGTTCTCCCCAGTTTTATTTAAATACAAACTGCTGAAGTCACTCGCGGGATTTTTTTTTCCGCAAGGCATTTGTTTGCTGACGTCATCAGATCGCATCATTGGGAATTTACTTATTGTTGTTTGAGCTGCAATGTTAGGGACTTTAAGGACCTTAGCATCTACTACGGCGTCGTCCACGGAAACGTCAGTTAAAACTGCTAGTTTACGGTTTCCAAATATTTTCGTGAATAATCCAGTTTGCAGAATTGGAATGAACGGTGTTCAAGCTAAGAAAGATCAAAGTGCTCTGTGAGCAAACTCGTGAATTGATTACGTAAATTGAATTATTTTTCAGTTGGAGTATGTCTATAATTTTTGGTATGCTGACTATTCATATAACTCTGGCACTCACATGTTTGCCCGTGTTAAACATACATTTGATCGTACCAAAATTCTTGCACCTACAATGTTGCGAGTTGTTGCGCCCGTCTGCACGCAGCCTTATGTAAGCAGGAAATAGAACGTTTCTACTGCTGAAAATACCTTGTTTCTTGAGCACGGGAATGAGTGTATGGGTCATTTCGGGTGGAGAGGCCTTTTAACCGACTGACAAATATCATAATATTCTGCGATGTGCAATTTACGGAACGCGCTCAACTGCCCACGCCAGAAACGTTAGGGAGACCGGTACGGGCGTGATCAAGTTGTTTGGGTAGGCGGCGAGTACATGTTTACATTCATCTTAGACCTAATCGGCTAACGCAATGTTGTACCCAATTCAAATGCGTTGGACGACATAAATTGTTTGGTTCTAAGTATTTCCGTATCATTTAAATGTAAATGCTACATTATAACATAAATACAATAAACAAGGAATCTTAACCCCGGGAGATCTGAATTGAGTACAACAATGCGTTAGCCGACCAGGTCTATTGACCCTGTTCTGGATAAAAATAAACGGAATAACCTCTAGATTTTCTTGGGAGGTAAGTTAAGGGATATTTCTCAACAACATTTTGTAGGGAAACGATGCTGAGAATCTCGTTTGAATTCCGATAACACCAAAACACTCCAGGACTATTTTTGAGGTGTAAAGCATCGCAATCTTATTCCTGAATAAGGCCAATTCACAGACGCATGCAAATCGAGGCCTAAGCACAATATCGGGATATTTTTTGAGATGCTTAGAAAATCTCATGATATTTAGAAAAAAAATGTGATATTTAAAATTTTGTCAAGGAAAATTCATTTCAATCTTGTTTTTTTCCTAGGAAAATTGAGAAAGAAAGCAAGGGTGCTTTCGATTGAGAAATGTGGATTTAGATCTTCAAATCTGGATCTTTTGGATTTTCATTCCAGCACAAAATCCGAAAACGGATTTCGCCGAAGATTTCATTAATTGAATCCTTCCCCGACATCGATTTCAATTAACAAAATCCATCGCGAAATCCGTTTTCGGATTTTGTGTTCGGTTGGAAATCCAAAGATTTGGGCCGAGTTGTTCGAAGCAGGGTCAGTGCTAATCCCGGATAAATACATTGACAACCAGTAGGATTTAATCGGACTTAACCCAGGGTTAGCGCTAACCCGGCTTTGAACAACTCGGCCCCGGATTTTAAGATCTAAATCCGGATTTCCCAATCGAAAGCGCGCACCCTGGTCACAATGCTAATTAGGGCATATGGGCAATACACTGACAGAAATTAAAACAAATCACCCCATATCAATAAGTCTAAGGCCGACTTTTTATGTAAAGTTGTTTACAGTTTTGTTGTATGCTGTACAAGAACATCATTTTCTGACATTCTGAAATTTGTGTTCCCCTTTTTAAAGATGCCAGGGCACTTTTTGAGGTAATTACTATATAATAGTTATGAAAGTAAAGTTAGATTTTTCTGAGATATTTAAACTTTTTTCAGATCATTCGAATAAAATTTCGAGATATTTAGAAAAAACCAGGAATTTCCGGAAGCATATTAAGGCGATTTTACGTGATACTGTCGAACCTCTCCTTACGGACACCTCTCTAATACGGACACCTCTTAATAAAGGACATTCCCCTTTGTCCCGAAAAATTTCTCACTCATTTTCTAAAAAAAAAAAAAACCTCTATAATACGGACCCTCTCTAGTCCGGAGAACGAACGCCCCCAGAGAGCGAAGTCATATAAACTTAACCTCTTTATTACGGACACTCTGGTGATCCGGTGTTGACATATAGTTTTGTGCACGAGTTTGTGATTACTGCACAGAGTGAATCCCATTTATCTGACGAGCTATGCAAGGTGATTTCAAAAGCCCAGTCGCTGTATATTAAACAACGACTCGCGAAAGCCGTCCAGAAGAACACTACAGGCTATTTTAAGGCTTGAATGATTAGAATGAATACAGGACATAAAGATTAAAAAAAAATCACTCCAGTTACTGTTCGCTGCACTTGTTAACTACGGAAAAACGTTTTTCAGAACTGTACGTTTATTATTACTCTTTTAGGTGAAGCATTGCGTTGTACGTAGTTCCTTTAGTTTCAAATAACCGATTCGTACAAAGTATGTACTGTAATTGAGATGTACAAATCAATGTGTCCGAATACCGTATATTAGTCAGTTTCGATAAACTGGGCCTATTTTTCGTTACTGAACACTTAAAACTGTCAGTGGAGTCTTCAGAAAAATAATGCAATCTTGGTGACCTCTATAATAAGGACACCTCTCTAATGCGGACACTTTGGTCTGTCCCTTTAGTGTTCGCATTAGAGAGGTTCAACTGTAAATAGTTTTAGGGGAAGTTGCCTATCTACTTTTGTTTAAGTTGTAAGTGATTGAATCATGATGAGAATACCTTTGAAGGACAAGATAATTACATATTTTTATAATTAAGTTTAAGTTGATCAAAGTTTATACGGAGTGAATTATTGTTGAGGATATTTGGAATAAAAGCATTTAGAATCGAAGCGTTTTCATCACTACCAATTTGAAATTTATTTTAAATAAATAGGTTATTTTAAATCCACCTTATTGTACGAAGCGTTTGAGATATCAGCTCAGGTATCTATAGAGTATCCTATAAAAGGCTAGCTTTCGGCGCAAATGGAGATTGCAGCTTATTAAAGAGGCTGCAGTTTTTAATAAAAGAACGAAAATCAGTTAAAGTTTGACATTTCCAACGAGTAGACCAACGATCTCGCTTTGAGTTGAGTTTCTTCACTTGGTTCGGATATCCCCGCTATGCGAGTCTTTTAACAGAAGTCTTGGCCCCGGGGGCGGGGTAATAAGCCGTTTTTCAACACTTGGTACATGTTAAATTCCCCGCTAAGTCCCGGGGGGGGGGGCGGGGGGCCGGGGTTTCAATTGACTGGAGCATAAGCCCATTTCTTCTCTGTGATTAACTGATTGTCGACGAAAGCGTGCTACACCAGTCTATCTTTTATTTCTGCTTCCAGGATCTTATTTGTACGCTTTAAACGGAGACGGTTCTATAATTTCTGTTCCGTCATCCTTTTTGAAAAGCGGAATTAATCGAGCAGTCTTCCACAAGTAAAAGACAGTCCTTCGTTCAATGCTGTAATTCCTTTAATCCACAATTTCCAGCATACAGCCCAGACTTAAAAAAATTTGTTTCAGTAACACTTTTATAATTGTCACGTATACAGGGATGTCACCCTTACATTGAAACCTAACTTTGTACAGCCTGTATTTAAGCGCCTTAGTTACAGCGAAATGCTTTCTCGTACCCTATTTTCTCTTGAGTAAACCATTCCCTCTTTCTGTGGGAAAAAAAAATTAAATTACATTATGTCTTTGTTACATTGAGATGATGTGAGACTACACGACCCATGTTTTGTTCACAGTGATATCACATTGCTTTAGGTAACCAATACACACGAAATGTGTCCCGCCATAATTAAAAGCCTCCACACCAGTCGAAGAGTTAATTTTGTACATTATAATGGTCTTGTGAAGTCAAGGGCCACTAAAGAGCTAAGGGTTTCCGAACTCTTTCCAGACTCTTTAATTTCACGTCGGAAATTGTCGAAATAGTGCCCCTCGCCTTCCTCGCTAGTCGCTCTCTCCAATGGATATTTTTGTTGCCTTGGTAACAAGCTTTCGTCAGCGACTGGCCAATGGACGTGATAAACTATCCGTCGGACAATTCTACAGTCTATCCGTTGCTCGCCTTCTTAGCTTTCGCTACCGATCCATCTCGGTTTTTCCAGCTCTTCACCCTATTTTTTCTTCGTGTTTTTTTTTGCGATCATTTTTTTTAATCATTCCATGTCCTCGAAAGTCATCTCTGTTTAGTTGAACGTGGACCTCGAGTCTAGATTGCTGTCCTATACAACAGATGAACTTCGGCCATACTTTATGTACCCTTGTAAAAGTTCGTATCATGGTTCCAAAGTTGAACGTCCAAAACGAAAGCACCATCTATGCGGGGGGTGAATAGGGGTGTGCAAATCCGCCGATCTGATAGGATTTAAGAACAAAATCCGTCGATCCGTTTAAAAAAAGTACGTAAATCCGAATCCGCAAAATATTTGCATTTTTCATTTGAGAGATCCACGATCCGAACCAGATCGGCGAGATCAGATCCGCAATCCGTACTTTATCACAGGCAAAATCCATAATCCGGGCCACAAAGAAGGATTAAACCGCAATCCGCTGGAGTTGCAAGATCCAAAAATCCGTTAAAATTTCGCTCTAAATCCGAAATCCGGGCAAAAATATTTCCTAAATCCGCCGATCCCTTGGCCTATTCACCCCCTCATCTATGGACAGTTTCTTTGCGCGCAAACAGCCTTTTAAAGGAATTCTGACCATTATGTTGCCGCTGTCTTCAAACAAAAAGTGAAAGTGCGGATGACGACGATGATGACAACAACCAGGACGACTTCAGCTGGGGCCACAAATTTCCGTTCTCGAATGAAAGAAGCCATCAAGGAAGCCATTTGCGTGACTGAAGATAGATAGGATTGTGACATTCGTTCCATGCCCACTCGGGACGAGTTTGCCGGAAAGGGACAAGAAAATTCCAATAGTTCGGAAACACGATAGGTTGCCTAAATTTGCGAAGACAACTTTACGAAAGTGCTGCTGCATTTGATTCTGATCCCACAGTGGGAAATTAGATGGCTGCAAAAAAAACAAATAAACAACAACAACAACAAAAACAAAAGCAAAAACAAAAACAAAAAACAGAAAACAAAACAAACAAAAAAACCAAAAAGAAAAGGTCGTTCCCAGTCTCATTTGAAATTTGCAACCTTCATTTTTCCGGGAAACTGATCGAGGCAGGGGGCAGGAGTCGCAGCCGACTTTTCGGCAATGGACGAATTTAGGCTGAAGTTAACTAAAGTTGCCTCAGAATTAGAAGTAGAAAAATTGGCGAGATTGAAATACTTGTGCAAGGGCTTCATTCCAGACGGGGACTTGGAAAAAATCAAGACTCCCGAGCAACTGTTCTTGGAGCTTGAGCAAAGGAAAGAAATTGAGCCAGGTCGGCTTAAGTTCCTTGTAGATCGTCTCGAGATTGTTGGTAGGAAAGACCTTGCTGACAACCTAAAAAGTTACGATTGTAAAAGGGAAGAAGGTAAGCAGTTTTATCATATTTTAGTGAACAATGCTCGTGTTTGGGTCTAAACGCATGCATCCGGTCCGGCGGTCAACCAAAATCGGGACAAAATAATTGTCTTTTGAAAAATCTTTCGGCTCAGAAAGGTATCGATTACAATTTTGAAAGAACTACAGAAATACTTGTATCGGAGAGAAAATTCTTAAATCCAGCCTTTCTTAAACTGTTGGAGGTTTCCTCGCTTTTTTCGGCGTTTCAAGAACCTGAAGAATTTCCACTCGAATAACACAATACAGGCTGGTTTTCAGTAATTTCTAATAAATCGATATGTTTTTTTCACCGTTTTGACGGCGGTAAAACAGCTGATGAAACGAAGAAGTGCCCATGGTCGCTTTTTTATGTAAATCATTGGCAGTTCTTTGTTGAAATAAATCGATTGTTGCCTGAAAGAATAAGCTTTGGGGAACAGGCAGGGGGACACAACGGCAATTTTTGGGAAAATATCTGTTCGGAAGACGATTTGAGATCTAGAATTTTCGGAGCATTTGTTGTAAAATTTCCTGCTTGCCTGCCTCTCCTAGGATTTTCGAACAACTACAAAATGGTATAATTACCCATTTTTAACGAATTTTGACCCTAAAAAAGGCCTCCTAGAATTTTCGGGAGCCTTTTCCTGGCTGAA
>BLFK01000113.1:2265510-2268010 GCA_014634185.1 Astreopora myriophthalma | reverse complement strand
ATTGTTCAACTGGAATCTTCACTCAGAAAGAAGGTTGAGGTAAATAACTTTGAGTCCTTATGCTTGTTAAGCAAACATTTGTGGATTATAATTAGTTGCATGTGCTTATGAGCCCTCAGGGAGCCCGATTTTGGGAGCTCGCGAAAAGTGTTGGGAAATTCTTTCTCTTAGAGTCGTGAGGATGCTACTGACAAGAAAATATTGTTGGCCTTTATGCATAACCCTCATACTTAGGTGACTTTTTCTTTTCACGTTTTGGTTATTTATCAAATGGCAGCCACATTTTCAGCAATGAACAGTGTATAACTTACACAAGTAGTTGTTGCATTAAGGCTTGTACAAGATATAAACGGGGGGTGGGGGGCTGTTCTAGTCTGTTTTCATCAAATTGCCTTAATGTTTTGCATATCTCTGCAATTATTTTGAAGAAGTTAGGCACTGTTTGTTGCTTGAAATTTGGCCCCAATTTGACAAAATAACAGCAATATGGTAAAAAATGTCACAATGGCTATGTGTTCAACCCATCAAATTATCTCAAGTATCTTTTGATTAAATTATAAGCATGAAGATCATTTTGATCTTGAAATTGATTGAGCTTGTTAACAAGTCAAATTCAGTATGTTGGGGCAAGACAAATATTGAATATTAATTGTTCTCAGACTTTGATATAGAGTTCTGTTTTGATCTTTTGTTATTATTGTAATTATATCATTGTCACATTATTGTTATCATCATTATTGTCATGATTATCTTTTTACATCTTCATGTAATTGATGAGTTGGGTTACTTTTGAAGGATTCCAAGCAAGAAGCTATGGAAAAACAAAGCCAAGGACAAGCATGTTTTCAAATGTCTAATTTTGATGCAGCTATCATAAAGTTTTCTGAAGGAAAGTTATTACTACCACAGCTGGCCATGTATGCAGAGGAAATGAAGCAGTTTTATTGGTGGCTAGCAGAATGTCATTTAAGAAAGGTAAAGCAGGAGAGGTTGTTATTAATTTTATTAATACTAATCATTTATTATTAATTTATTTAATTAATTATTTAATTAAGTCTACTGCAGGTGCTGGAAAGAAAGAAGGGGATTAAGTTGTGCAGGTGTTTGGTTTATGTTTCATCATATCTATCTGGCCCCAGTTGTTCAAACGGTGGGTAGTGCTGTCCGCTGGATAAAGCACTATCCATTGGATAACGCAATTGGTTTTGCTTAGATAAGATTACTTCTAAGATAAGATTAAGGTAAGATTAATAAGTAAATTAATAAGTTAATTAATTAAATTAAAAAAATTGCTTATCCTCTTATCTTTGCTTAAAAATTATAAAAATTAAATTATTAAATTATTTTAATTATTTATAAAATCATTATAATTATAATTAATTATTAATCATTATTATTAATAATAATTAGTTAATTAATAATAATATTAATAATAATAATTATAATTAACAACAATAATTAATAATTATTATTAATAATTAATAATAATAATAATAATAATATAATTAATTAATTAATAATTAATTAATAATAATATTATTAATTAATTAGTTAACTAATTGATATTTAATAATTAACTAATTAATTATAACAATTAATAATTTTAAATATAATACAATTTAATTATTTCAATTAAGTTAATTATATAATAAATTAAATTTTATTAATTTTTTCTTATCTTTTTATCTTTCTCTTTCTCTTTATCTTTCTTTATTTTTTATCTTTATCTTATCTTTTTATCATTGCTTATCCTCTTAGCTGCTGGATAGTAATTTATTTGGTGGATGGTGTCATCCACCTTCTGAACAACCAAGGCCTGTAATATAACGATGATTGCAATAACCATGAATTCAAAATTCAAAATTATTGGGAAAAAATTGGGCAGGTTTGTGTTGGTAATGAGTTTTACTTTGCATCTGTTTAAAAAGTCATTTTTATAAGGACTTTTATAAAGACTTTGCACTTTGACTCCACTTTGAAAAGGAGGCTGAATTGAACTTAGAAATGGCCTATTGTGCTGGCAGGTACAAAGAACAGGTGGCAGGTAATAGTAAAAAATAATAAATGATGATCTTTATTTAAGTGTCACTAAGGGAGGCACCAATTGGGAACAGTATACAGAAGAAATGTTGGTTTCTGAGAGGAGAGGGGAGAACTGGAGTACCCAGAGAAAACCCTTTGGAACAAAGGGCAAGAACGATAACAGGTCACAGGTCACAGGTCACAGGTCACAACTTAATCCACAGGTCACAGGTCATTGGTTTACCAATGATGAAACAATCCTAAACAAAAGTGCCAATGAAGCAAAAAATAACTGAGGGTTATTTGAAAAGCCTTTTCAAGAAAAGAAGAATGCTGTTTTCTTTTTTGAAATATTGCTTCTCCTGCCAGAGATATTCAAGTTTTTGTGTAAAAACTAATAATGCCATCAGTGGTTCCAAAGAGGACAAATCACAAAAAAGGTATAGATATCTTTAGAAATATTGGGGGGGGGGGGGGG
>BLFK01000113.1:2232317-2263260 GCA_014634185.1 Astreopora myriophthalma | reverse complement strand
CCCCCCCCCCCCCCTAAATTTTAACCAGAAATATTTCAGAGTATACTGCTAGGAGTGCAATGTCCAAATGCAATTGCAGGTGGCATTATCACAATGGCATTATGACAATCATAGTAAAGAGGATGGTGAATATTAAGCCTGGTAAAAGTTCACCATCTTCTTGACTATAATTCACCATCTTTTTTTTACTGCCTTGTGTTTTTCAGAGTATGCCTGCATTATTGATAAATTCATCATTTCAGTTATTTAAAGGGCTTAAAATTCACCATCCTCTTTACATTATAGTTCTTGACATATTAAATATTGATGTTTTTCAACAGCTGATCGCCTGGTTCCTGAGGATGTGAATGTACTTTACACAAAGATGAAAGTCTTTGAAAGGATGAACAAGCATAAAGAGTGCTACGCAGTTTGCAAGAAACTGATCCAGTCAAATTTCAAGGTATTTTAAAAAGACACTCTGACTACTACAGATGCTACTGAGGTGGTGATACAACAGATTTTAAGTCTAATTTACTAAGAGCTCGAAATAACTGTTAGGTTGAAAGGCTAGTATATTTGTTTAATTTATTTATGTTCTTACAGGAAGCAGAAGCTAAGAAGACATTAGAAAGGTTACTGCCAAAGGTATGACACCTGTAATGTCACTTACTTGTACCCTTTAAACATTGAGTTATAGGAATAGGTGAATTTCATTATATTAAAATTCACACCTTGACAAAAGGCTTTGGGGAAAAAAATTCAGAAATCTTTACTTTATTCCCTGCAGCATTGAAGTCATGCTTATTGTTTGAAGTTGAATTTTAAAATATCAAAATTGGTCTATCCATTTGTTTAACTTCTCTTATTTCACGATTGACACATTTCCCTTAAGTATTCTTCAACCTCCTCTAACTTACCTAGTTCATGAATATTCATATCAATGAATTACTGGGGAGAGCTTGATAATGTAGCAGGGAAGAGTGGAACTGATGAATTGAACTTATGACTATTTATGAGGGATTCATCTATTCAAGTCCCTCATTTCAAAGATGTACATGTACATGTAATGGGGAACAGGGGAATTAGCATGGTGGAGAGAGGACTAACCTCCCACCAACATGACACCAGTTCGATTCTTGGGTTCAACATCAGGTGGGTTGGGATTGTCGCTGGTTCAATCTCTACTCTGCTGAGAGGTTTTTCGCCAGGTACTCCAGTTTTCCCTTTTCCTGAAAACCCACATTTCCAAATTCCAATTTGATCAGGATCGAGTGGATGAATTATAGCCATTGTGTGGAGGTGCCACTGCTAATTCCGATCTATTCATTATTTGTACAGGTAATCAAATGATTTCGAGTGCAATTTGGATTAAATAAGCACAAGTAAATTTTTCAAAGACTACAATTTGTAGTCTTTGAAAAATTTACGAGTGCTTATTTATTCCAAATTGCACGAGAAATCATTTGATTACTTGTTAATAATATACATGCAAAAATTTAATTTCAACTCTCCGCACTCAATTTCAACTTTTTGCACTCAATTTCAACTTTCTGCACTGTTTGAGATTAATTGACATGCTCTCAGCCAATCAACATGGTGATATTTTTGCATGTATATTATTAGAAACAAATAATCACTCATAATTTTTTTTTTCGGACTAACAAAATTGCACGAGCCCTTAGGGCGAGTGCGATTTGTGGTCTTTGAAAAAATTTATGAGTGATGATTTATTCCAAATTGCACAAGAAGAATCATGTGATTACATAATATTCATGAAAAATTGCGAGATAGCTTATCATTATGATACAGAAGCAATGCAGGTAAATCATGTGCAAATATAATTTATTCAAACCCTGCAAATACATCATCATGCGTTCAGTCAAAACAACATGTTTTTCATTGTTTTTAAGTTTTTTAAGTTTTTTGGGGGTGGTGGGGGCTAACACTGCTTCTTAAATTACAGTAAATATGGGGGATTTTGGCAGAGTTTAATTAAACAACTGTAATGCTGCCATAGGGAAGCAGATTTCCAACATTTGCCAGTATTTTAAGTAATTTTATTGAGTCACTCATCCAACAGAAATTAGGCTGTTAAAGAAGGTACCACATCTGTAACTTGGAATTAAAGCTTGTTATGTTAATCTTAAACCCTGTGGCAATTTGCATAGTTTTGATTATGAGGATTCGGATCATTTTTGCGTGAATCTTTTCTTTATAATCTCAGCACAAGAGCCTTTTAAATAGAGATTTTCGCTGTCAAAATACTGCCTCCATAACAGAGGTTCCAAGCCCCCGCCCCCCACCAACCAAGATGGCGTTATTAACCGTGAAGAGGTCTTCCGAACAAGATGAAACCTTACTGGCTTTGGTTCCTCGATGTCACTCAAAATTTTGCGTTACAAGTTGCCAATAAATTGAACTAAACTCTTTAATCCTTGCCGCCCATGATGTTTTCATTTTCGCATTTGGTGCTATTTCCAGTTGGCCATCATCTACGACAAAAACATCCCTCTACACTTTCAAGAGACCGTACCGGGGCCTCGCGATGTTTCTCTCAGATGCTGTCAGCTCGCCTATGGATTGATATTTGATACCTCCCTCTCCGTTCTCGCTATTTTTTTCCTTACTTAATTTGAATGCAAGGATTAAATAGTACCCCCAGTGTTAGAATTCAAAAAATAAATAACATCATGTTTTATACTTTTTGAAACTTACAAAAATACATTTATTTATGATTATCTACTTACGCAGATCGTTAGGGAAGACGAAGCCTCGACGACAAAGAAGCTGGAGGAACCAGAATTGCCTCAGGGCCCAGAAGTCGGCCCTGTCAAGGTATAATTGCTGCGCAGCAAACGCAGTGAGCGGAGCAGCAGTTCATAATCCAGAGTAGCAGAAAATATCTGGAATCGACTTTTTTCCACCACCGTCCATTGTGACCTATGCCCTTTACCACAATTCTTTGCGCGCCAACCGAGATTACATTGTTCAGTGTCTTCTTTTAAAGATCTGCAAACAAGTACTGTACGTAGTCGGCGTCCATGTATCCGAACTTGATCGTGCTCTGTAAACCTTTTGGTCTAATTTGTTTGTAGTTTATAAAACATAGTGGTTTGAATAATGGTCTCACCTGAACTATAACAAATATATTTTTATAACATCATGTCTGCAAATCTTGTTTACAGTCAAACGTGACCAGTATTCTGGCAAGACCGAAATAAACATTCGTATAACTCTTTGAAACTTTGGAACCTTGAAAGTTAATTTTTATCAAAATCGCTTTGTAAAATGCATAATATCTGAAAAGAAATTTGGTCTATTTAAATGCGGTATATTTTGCATGAAACGAATTTTCAGAGCTTTCTGATTTTGATATACGAAGGAAATAACGAGAGTTCAGGATCTCGAGAAGAAAGTTCATACTGCTACGCGAGTTTGAAAACTCGATTCAAAGTTTAAAGTAGTAGCTTGACTGTAAGGTAAACTAGAGTTAACGTAGTCCAATGCAATGTACAGGGGTTTCGCTGTTTTCTGAAGTGTGTTATTGTACGAAGATTACAGCTTTCTTTGTTAATGCCAAATATAATTATTTACAAATGAGTTCATTCCAAACAAAGGTTTGCAACGCTAAAAATTTTATCGTCATCTCCCAGTGTCAGTAATTTATTGCTTAGTAGTAATAATAATCATAATCATAATCATAATCATAATCATAATCATAATCATAATAATGAATTAATTGCTGGCGAACCCTTGCGAGAGAGCATACTGTTTGGGACTGTTTTGATGTTACATAACATGTCCTAACATATAAGCGCTCGTTGTCAGTCTTGTCACTACTCGGGAAAAAATATAAGTTCAACTGTTATCCTTGAACCATGGGGACAGAGCTTTTAAAAAATCCTGTTTATCAATGTTGCAGTCGCGCAGTTTTCGTGGAAAAAAAGCAAAATAATCATCATCGCAATGCTGTCATTTTTGTAAAAATAAAACCACCGCCGATTCAAACATAATATATTCAATATTTTTGTACCGACTTACATACCCGTTCGTGGATATTGCTCTTTGAGTTATCTCCGAAAAAGCTTTGACACCATTCACACTGCTTACACTTCTCTTCAACTACCCAAATTTCACACTGGGGTACTTTTTATCTGTCTAGCTGACTGTTTCCCCCTCGCGGCTAGCACTCCCTTTCACAATGAGACTTCCAGTTTGAAGTTTTATTACTTGTAAAATAGAGACTTACCTTTTATCCTTTTCGTCACAGAAGAGTAAAAAGAGAGCGAGGAAGGGACGTAATAAAGGGAAGGAAAAGGAAACAAATGAAGGTATATGAAAAAAAAAAAGAATGTATGTTCAAATTTTATATTACTTTGACTTGCTGTAGCTTTCCGCTGCGCATTCAGGATTTTGAGGTTTCCCATGCCGGGTATTCAATGGGGAGGGGGCAGTCATTAAAGCAAGGTCATTTTGTCTTTCCCTTGAAATGTGGTATTGTTGTTTCAGGAGGTTTAGAAGGAGGGCAATCGCGTTCAGTTGATGACAATTTCAACCCGATATGCAGGTAAGACCTTTTATACCATACCGTAGAAGATACAGCGAATCAGAATGCCTGAAAGCCGTTGTGTATTCAACAGTTATACACACCCAACCTTCCCATCGTGCGCTGCGAAATTCATCCCGCCAAAATTTGCTAAGCGGCGTCATTTCCAGTTACCTTCAAGTCAACCATGTCAGAACCAAATTTAAGCGTTGCATAACTAGTATTTATCCCCTTCCACCGCAAATGCAGCCAATCAGAACGCCGTTGCATATTCTTCGGCATTGTACCCATGGAATATCTCACTAGTATTTGCTCGGCATACACAGTCGCATAAGGCTCGTGTGTCACCCTGCTCGCAGATTTTTTTTTTAAATCTTGTTCCATTTGCTGTGATTGCCCGCCTAAACCAACGCGTGAGCAGTGTGCAACAAGGAAAAACTTTCATTGAGCTTTTTGTGTGGCACTACACGGTAAAACTAAAATACCTCAATGGAAGTGAAGTACAAGATCTAGACCAGCAGATGGATGAGAAGGTTGAAGAATTCGTCACGGACAGCAGCGCAGAAACCGCTCGAGTAGTGTGATCACAGGTGGCCCAAGCTCTGTGTTGTGTGTCGTATTGTTGATTGCGTTTGCCGAACTATTAGCGCAGTTTTCAGTCAGATTGATCTACTGACTTGTAATGGCGACTGCTTCACGCTTTGGTGGAAAATCTAAGGCCTCTGTGGAAATTGCGGTCCTCGTGGAACGGAACTCACACTCAGTATGAGTCAATAATCGCTCTATACAATTACGAAAGCTTGCTTGCAACGCCTCTCGATTGTGTTTGGTGAATTGTTCATTTTAATTTTTATGATAAAGTATCTCCCGACTTTCACGTGTTAGCGTCGATCTATTAAATTTTTTCACGCAAATAAATTTAAAAAAAAATTATGTATTTAAATCTGGTGATCTGGTGCCTTTAGTTGTATTACTTTCACCTTGTCCCAAAGTTTTCTGGTGATTCACCATGAATATCCCACTCGTGACTACATTTTTTCCCGTCCGATGCACGCTATCCTTTTAGCCTTTTGGTCACGTAAGTGTACAGAAAAAATTAAGTCACGAGTGGGATATTTCATGGTATATCACTCGAAAGCCTTACATAACTGGGTGTGTACCTCTTAAGGTACGTAAATGATGTCGAGGTCTTTGTAGACAGGAAAGTAGTTGGCACTGTGTTACGGAGGTTGTAGGTTCGATTGTTACGTGGGACTCTGCCTAGGACTTCGTTTTCTGCCTAGTGATTTCGTTTTCAGTTGTCCCTTCACCCGCTGCGAAACAACTAGCATGTGATCTCTCTCACGGGTGCATCACACCATCACCATCATTAATAAGTTGCATTTGTTCGGTACTTTATGCGTTGTGCAACATGTTGACGATTGCTTTACAATGCTTACTGGGAAATTTATTTATAACTGAGACCACAAGGCGATCAAGACCCGGCTGGGTTTGCAACCTCGTTTCGTGGGCCTCCGATCACAAGCGTTGAAAGTTTTACATGTAGTACTAACCAAACGGATGCAACCGCGGTTGAAAGTTTTGATAATCAACTTCGTCTTACACTATCACTGAAATATAACGGCCTTGAATTGACACACCCAAACAACAATATTGTTACTGTTTAAGAGGTTTAAACGTACGACTTCACGGTTTGCGAGGCGTTTATCGAGTTTATTTTGGCAGTCAGGTGAAAAGAATGACGTAATTGCTCATCACACCATGTATTCATGAATGAAATTTAAACACTGATTCTTTTGAGTGCTTTTTGAAAATTCAATTAAATTTTATTCAAACTTCCTCCAGATGTATTCATTGAACAAGAAAGTCCTTCACGCGTATATTACGAACCCCGGCAAGAATGCTACTAGTGCTCAGCTGGCGTATTATGCGGGGTCATGTGTTAATGTCATGTTTGGTGCAAAGTTATTGACTGACAAGCTGTTCGTTAACAGCGACACCACAGACACCAAGTCGTCATTGCCAGTTGCAAGGGATGTCGTGGCAGAGCAGGGTGCAGGTAGCAATTGGAGTTCAGCTATAGAGGTTACACAGGGTGGTATGAGTTGCAGCCGAACAACGCAAAACAAGGACACCCCATCGTCTGAAGGTGAAGTGGATGTTGGGCTGATGGAGAATGGTGCATTTGCTAAAGCTAGTGCAGGAGATCCTCTGGAAGCAGAAACAGAGTACTGTGTTTCACAAACTAAGGTATTCTTGTTCAGTTGTTTTGTTTTAACAGTAGCGATCTGGAATGTCGGAAAATAGTTCAATTCATTGATTATGGAATTTGATACTGAAATCAAGTGCAATTTGCGGTTTTTATTAGTAGAAGTAACACAGCCGTTGAGTGACTGTGACCGGGTCATAACGGACCGTGGAGCTTTCTTGTATACTAATATATTATCCTAAACAACACAGAAAACTAATCACCTGCCGGAAAGGAGGGCAGTGGAGTCTTTCACGGCGGGAGGAGGTCTGTAATGTAAGGACAGACTTTCAACGCTCACGGGGTATTGGTCGTAGAAGTCTCCAGAGAGGCCTACAGGACCTTCATACATCCGGCGTGGCTTGAATCGCCCTCTTTTTGCAACTGTACTCGACGGAACAGGCCCTCCAAGTTTTTTACCCCCGACGTCTCCTGCAGCGACGCTTGCAAACCCAGATCTCTCAGCTTACTCCACACCTTACGCAAAACTCCATATCCTCATTAAGACATAGGGTATTGTAGTTCAGCCACTATTTTTTTTTAAATTTAAAACACTTTCAATGTTTTTGTTTAGGACAAAGATTCGCTCGACAAACTTGTGTCTTCAAATTTAAACAGCACATCAACAGAGGCTATACCAGGTGGGAAAAAGTGGGTTATTCAGACTTGCTGATTGTCGTATTAACCAGTTATCGTTGTCTCTCGCCCGACCAGCGGCTACATTTTTTTATCTACCAACAAAACCCCCAAAATGGTACAAGCTGACAAGGGCGGTGGAGTAATTCATAGATTATCCCATTTTGCTTTTAGTTTCAGGTGAGGCATATCCTCGACGAATTCTTATGATTTCTGAACGTTGGTCTAGTTGGCAACGTAGCGTGTGTGCGGTCAACAGGCAGCTTTGCCGATGTTTTGCCAAGAATGAAGACATTTACGTTGCGTGTCTAGTCCTTTATGCGACCGAACAAGAAACAATAGCAGCAACAAGGGATGGGGTGAACCTCATTAAGGCCACAATCCAGCCTGGGCTTTGTGAAGGAGATGAACACCTTCTTCAACTTCATAACGATTTTCCATTCGAAGTGGATCTGATTGTTGGCCACGGAATAATTTCGGGTACTGCAGCAGCAATTCAAGCAGACCGCTTGGATTGCAAACGGCTCCATGTTTTCCATAACTTGCCTGGAGAGGGACAAGAGAGAGAGAGGGACTTGGGGTTAAATGCAGACTTTGTTGCTGGGATAGGTCCACTGGTTGTAGAGCAGTGGGAGGCGATACTGAATCGTGAGGTCATCGCAATAATCCCTGGTTTGCCGGAGGTCGCCCCCAGGAATAAAATTATGACTCCACAGTGTAGGTGCCTCATTCTTGGGGACTTTAATAATCCAAACACAAGTGGTCTTAAATTAGTGATAGCTGCCCTTGCAGACTGTAAACGACGAGAACACTGCATTCATTTAACCGTGGTGGGTACTGGTCGAGAAATGGTTGGAGAGTTAAAAAAAGAGATATCGAGCGACTTACGTTACTCTCGAGTTAAGGTCGAGGTCAAACGGATTGATCTGAGCCAGGAAGCTATTGGTGTAGAAATACGGGGTGTTTCCCTGGTGCTGATACCATCTTCGTCTGATGGATTTGGTGTCATTTCTCTAGAGGCTGTGGCTGCGAAAGTTCCAATTTTAATTACTTCCTCAAGTGGTGTTGCAAAATTTCTTCAGAAAGAGTTTGGGCAACAATTTCTGAAGCTACTTTGCAGTGACAGAGATTGTGAAGAAGCTTGGACAAATGCAATTGATGGCGTACTTGATGACCGCGAAGGTGCATTTGGTATGGCGGAGTTGCTATGGGACAAATGGAGTTCAGTCTTCACTTGGAATTCGGCTGCTGATAATCTTTTAAAACGCATGAGCAGTTGTGGAGTTTTTTCTGTCCCTTCACCCTCAGCTGATATGCAGATCACTTTGCCATCTCAATGCTCAGATTCAGCCCTGTACTTCATACAGGATGAAGTAGACTTGCTGAATAGACGTCGCAAACATGTTCTTTTCGTTTCCCCAGAAAATGCCTCAGAATCGCCTTTCATTCGTTATTTTGCTCAAGTCCCTTGGATAGCTGTATTGGATTTTGATGTGAACAGCGTGAAGACAGGTTATCTCGCGAGTTGTGGAACCTTCTGTGAAAATATGGGTATGAAGATTTGTCGAATTCTTCCACCATCTGCTGACGAAGATTGCAAAAAGTTTCCAGGTGGATCACTTACTGGCATGCCATGGGTTCTTCTCGAGGGTTTGCCAGAAAGCAAAAGGAACATAAAAGGAAACTTGGAGTGGATGAGAGAATTTTTCTCGGCTCTAAGTAAGACCTACCGAGTCCCAATCACCTTCACAGTTCTGTGGAAATCGTTGAAAGAAACGGAAACGTTGTGCAAAAGTCTGTCAAAGATTCTTACAGCTGTCCAGTTGTCACCTCTTTATAACCAAGTAAAACTGGTCATTGCATCCACTGGTGATAGTGTAAGCAGTTACCTGGAGGACATTGCTGATGAATGGAGCATAAAGGTACAAAGCATCAGTCTTGAGGACATCTGTAATGCACTCTGCCAGTGTGTAAATTCATCACCATTTATTCAAGAAGACCAAGATTTTTCCCTTCCAGTGGCAGATCCAGAAGACCCCAAAAAAGTGTACTTCAAAGTTTTGCCTCCTTCTTCTCGCTGGATCATTGCAGAGATGGAGGTGCTGTTTCAATCAATCGGAAGTACACCGCAATTTGAAACTGACGATGCTTACCATTTTTACCGCGGAGGTCTTATCTCTTGGTATGCTCTTCATATGGGCTATGCTGTGGAACGTGGCAACTGGAAGGCACTAAAGAGCAAGGTTGATGAGCTATTGGTGAGGGCAGGAGCAATGAAACTGAGGATGCCTCATCAAAGGGGAACTGGTGGCTCGACCTCGGCCAGAAAGATTCTTTTTGATTACCACGACAAATACCCTTGCGTTTTCCTCAAGTCTGTCGGGCATGCAGAAATAGCTCAAGCAATCAAGGTCGTGGCTGAATTTTGTAGACTCCCTGTCATTGTCCTCGTTGACTGCAAACAAGTCCAAAGCGACGAGTTTGATGTAGATACTTTGTATAACATTCTGTCAAATGACAGAATTCCGTGTGTGGTTTTGGAGGTAATTCACCAAAGTCAAATAAAGGCAAAAATGCCATTACAAAGCTCAGAAAACCGGTCTGAAAAGACTCCTCCAGTTCGCTTGGCAGATACCCTCAATTCCCGAGAAGCTAAACAATTCGTGGAGGTGTATAGCACCCAAAGGAAAGATAAATTCGGTGAACTTTGTTCCCTTCGTGACCGTGGTCCAGAGCAGCTGCAAATTCCATTCTACTATGCGTTGACAACGTTTGAAGACAGGTTCACGGGTTTAGAACCGTTTGTTGAGGACTGCCTTCGAGACGTGGGTTTGAAAGAACAGAACATACTTCTTTTCTTAGCAATGGCTTTCCATTATGGCCACAACTCACTCCCAGCGACTGAATTCGCTGAATTACTTCAAGCACCACGCCGCGAGGTGATTTCACTGGAGGTAGTTCTTCCTGAATTGTCCCGAGAGCTGCTCCTGGAAGAAGACGGGAAATGGAGGCCCAGGCATGACCTCATCGCAGTAGAAATGCTTCGTCGACTGCTGACCCCCTCAAGTTCTAAAGGTCCAGCTCATGTGCATCTTGACAACTGGAAAAACCTTCTTGCTGAGAAAGCCCTCGAATTCTTTGAGCACATGTCAGAGGGCGTCGTTAGTGATGTGTTACTCAGTCGAATAGTCGACGATTCCTCTCATCAGTACATCTCGTTCTCCCAGCTTATCTCGGACATTCCCATTGATGATGATGCAGTTAAGGTGTTTGAAAAAGCGATTTCACTTTTTCCAGACAACCCATTCTTTAAGGTACACTTGGGCCGCTATTACAGCATCCAGAAGAGGTCAGCTGGGTTTTCCATGGCCATCAAGTATACTGATGATGGCATCTGTTGCTCCCAGAGCTATTCACGTTTGGCTAGAGGGCAGCTTGTTCAAATGAAAGGGGTTGTCTACAGCCGAGAGGTAAGCAACCTCGTTGACCAAAAAGCCAAAATAGAACGCGTGATAGAAATGGCCCATGAAGGAGTCAAGAATTTTAGGCGTGCCGTTAGCATTGCTCCAGATTTTGTAGACGGTTACATTCCGGAAGTCCGCATGATGTGCAGAGTTTTCGAGTACATTGACCACAAAACAGGCGACTTTTGTGATTACGTGAAATCCGCAGAGGCCCATCCCTTCATTATTGACGCTATTTCTGATACGTCTAATACCTTAGAATGTGTTCCTGACAGTGATGAATATGCTCACTGGCGTATGCGTCTTGCCTGTTTGGGTCGCCGAAAATTCTCACCTGGACAAGTTAAGGAAACTTTGGATTTATTGTATCTCCTTCGCACCAGTGGAAGAGCCAGTAGAGGATCTATCAATCGGCAAATTGTGATCATGAAGATGGATATGTACTCCAAGAATGATGAATCCGTTTCAGTGATAGCACCTGAAATGATTGAATTATTGAACGAAGCGTTAAAATATGACAGGAACATTGAGCTTACCATGCGTTTGTGGGTGAGACTTGCCCCGCTTATTCCTGTTTCTCTCGCGGAGGCGGAGAGCAAAATATTTTATTGGTCTTCAAAAGAAAAGTCAGTGCGCTCGTTTTTGTACAAGTACGTCATTGCCTGTTTGCACTTACTTGAAGGCGGGTCCTCCGCCTACGGTGAAATAATGAAGAATGCGAAAGAGGACCTAATCTCAGGAATTAAGGCCATCAACCGTCCTGATGTCGGGAGATGCCGTCATCCTGACAGACCAGTGGTATGGTTGGGTCAGAAAGGGAAAGGAATGGGCCATTTGGTGCGAAACCCCGATATGATCTCTGAATTCAAGTACGTTAGGACGAAACGTTTTCTCGACAGCAAATACACAAAGCAACTGCGCCCGCTTACTGGCTTGATCGTAAAAACCGGGGCAAAAGTTGGAACGATCAGGATCAATGATGAGTTAGATGTGAGCTTTCGCACTGATCTGTGTGCGACTCCGCTCACTAGTTCTGCATTTGCCAACAGAAAAGTACAGTTCTTCTTGGCATTCACCTTCTTCGGTACAGACGCCTACAACGTTAGACTTGTGGCAGAGTAGGGGACATTCAGAAGTTTACAATTCATTTATCCTATTTTTCATTCTGTGAAATTGTCATCCAAAGCCGTACTGTGTCCAGTATCGTCTATGTTTCCGCCATTTTATGAGCGAAAGAAAGAAGATAGCTGGCATCCGAAGAACTAAGGCACTATTAGGGGTTTTCTCTCGTTATGCTCATGAACTGTGAAACCTCAGCCGACGAAGTAATTAAACGGAACAGTGATTGGTAAGTCATTTCCTACAAAAAGTCAAACAGCTCAGTCGTCGCAGTGGTAGCTGAGATAACAACTGCCATTTTGACGTCGATCTGCGAGGCTGATATCTTGACCGTCAGCTAATTATTTTCCAAAGACTGCAGCTACACATAAAGAAATAAATTTCCTTCAGACAGTGAATTGAAAATCGAGTGCAAGCGCGGTATTGACTATACTTCCGGAGAATGAGAGATGCTATTTCTTGTTATGTCTAGTTGGAACCCTTCACAACGACAAGCACTGATTCAGTTCTTCATACCCCGAAACTGTTTTAAGGGCCGTTTTATAGTATATAGAGAAAAAGCATGTAATGACCCTAAAATAGGAAACGTTATTGCAGGACACGTGTTTTATTTGTGTTCATATAGGTGCCATCGATCGAAGACTATAATATCAGGGGGTTCCTTTTTTTACATTACGGTGACACGTGAGATGGGATGCCTTTGTTAAATTCGTGAGCTTCGTACAGGTTGGGATCTGCATTTTACTAGCAATTGTTAGTTTACTAGTTTTATTTTTTCATTGGGTAGAAGTCACACCAATAGTATGTTAATTCATAAACTTGTAAAGTATCTGATGTAAAATCGAAATTGCGTTTACCAAGTTAACAACTTCAGTAACTTGGTGACTTAAAAAGTACAAAAACCCATGTGAGGCATAAAAAAGCTCTAAAATATAGTAGATCTCAAGCAATACGTGCGAGCTTGGAATTTGTAGCTAGGCTTTTAACACTGCCTTATTCCCCAGATAATCTGCAAGTAAGTACAGCCTGCGACACAACTCCGTGAGACAGTACGCAATACACAGATTTGGTACTTTGGGCTGCTCTCCCGTCCCTCTCAATTTCCTTCATGAGTTCTGTCAACCAACATTGTTGGAGGGCAGGGCAACTGTGGGTGTGTTCGACTTGCATACCAGATTGGTTGGTTTCACTGACCCCACATTCTTTCATTTTTGCTTCGAGTTTTTAGTTCTGCTTCATTTGGCTTTTCTTTGTTGGAAAACTCGCCGGCATCTATGAGAATATATCTAGCTGAGGGATAGGAGAGCTGAAGTTCACTTTTGAAAAGAACGCCAGGTCTACATTCAGTACATCGTGCCGGGTACAATTGCCGTTAACTGTTGTCGAAGTGGGGACTAAAACTTCCGTTCCTAGTATTACTTGATCGAACAAAAACGGTGCGGATTATTTTCTTAGTCTCCTTGACCTTAAAAGGTTCAAATTTATTAGTCTGAATATGTGCAATATTTATTCACCTACGATCTGGGACAAACCCTGTTAACTTAAACGCAAATACAGCAACAATCCCACGATCGTAGCTGGTTCATCTTGTGACATTCGCTCCGATGAAGAGCGTAACGACCTGCTGTTGTACCCAGTGACCACAATAATGACCTGTTCCAAATGCGTATCTTCCTTGTTCTTTAAAAATGAGAAGGAGCATTAAACGCGCTCAGTCATTATTTCTAAGAAGGCATTATCCTACATCTGATGTTTCCATCACAGACTGGAACAAGGTTATTTTGGAGTTTACCTCGGTGCAAGAACCTGACAAGTTTTTCTCTGTTTTGCTAGCTATTGTTTTCTTCGGTGTATTGTTTTAGCTCTTATTTTCTTTGTCAAACGTCATCCGTGAGTTTCGCAGGTTCCCGTACAACGAGGATCAGCCTTATTTGGGGGATCGCTTGCTAGGGTCGTGTGCGAGCGTGATCTATGACAGCAGATGCCCACAGGCCACGCAAGTCTATCCGACGACATCTGGTTAGGAACAGTACTATTGGTTTAGGTTTACAATGCATTTTTTGGTCACAATAGTGCGTGATTGACTGATGATTGTGTTGATCGCTGAATGTAGACGCCCGCTGGGTTTTTTCAGTAGCTCGACACGGCGTGTGTACCTTCTCCGAAAATGACCACTATTTTAGCACTCTTTTGTTGGCATTCAAATAATTTCTTCTTGTGTCGTTCTAAAGCATGAAATTCAAATTTGATCATGAAAGAGGCAGCTATTTTGGAATGAAGCGTACTGTGTAGCTGTCTCTCTCCCCGTCAACGTTTAATCGTGGAGAAGCGTGAAAACCGAGCCCAAGGCCGCTACAGCGTTGTTTCCATGTTTTGAGAAATCCAACTGAAGCTGAAGGTTAGTTAGGTAATCCTGCGATCTTGTTCCATCTGCAGACACCGCTGAATGGTCTCTAGCCTCGTATTGTCATAAAGTAACCGATCAGTAGCATGGCAATGTAAACACTTGCGCTGGGAACTAGGTTCCTTGACGAAGAAGCGGCTATGAAACAGGGGAAAACAAAACATCAAATACATGTTAGAGGAACTTTCAAAACTTTTATTGTAATTGCCAACTGAAAATGGCTGACACAATGACTACACGAAGAAGTACTCCGTTTTGTAAGTAATATATCAAACACGAAGAAGAGTGTTTCATCAGATATCCAAACACCGGGAAGCGAGTTGAAAAACGAGGCCGAAGGCCGAGTTTTTTAGCCGAATTCGAGGTGTTTGGATGGAGGATGAAACACTCTTTTGAGTGTTTGATATTGCTTCTCAAAGGATCAGTATTTTAAGAGAAATTTGAGTTTAAAGTTGCTGAAATTTTATGCTAATTTAAGATTACATATCCAAACTTCCTTCACGGTAGTGGCTTCCTTTGTTTTGGGCTCGAGAATTATTAATGAGATTGAGAATGTTGTATAAGAAACGAGCAGTTTTGTTTAAACGGGTTATTACACCCGATAAAACAGGTGCTGAGCTTTCTGAACAGCTTCAGAAACCAATAGCGCAAGGATTTAGCCAAGTGACATGGATACATTAAAGGAAATAATTATTTCTCCAAGGACTGAAAGTTGTTCGGTAAACAAAGTAAATTATAAGCAGCTTGAAAAAGTGCTTTTTTTGCTGTGGTCGACGGGGTATGACTGAATCGCCTCCAAAACGAGCACTAAGAAGATTGGTTGGATGGTTGGATTCCACGAGCCAGGCTGCATACTTTTCGTCCAACCTTAAGTAAAAGTTGTTTACACCCAGTTTGTACTTGGGTGTTACTTTTGTATTGTAATTTTTGGACGATCACTTTGCATTTAGATTACCGTGGTCTATATATACAGATCACCAGCGAATTTGGATCACTGTCATATAATTGATTAATTATTCCCTCAATCTATTTTTTCTGTATTGAACCCCGATTTCCCCAGAAACTGAAAATCAAAACCCTTCCCGGGCTTTTCAAAATGACCATTCTTACCGGATACAAAGCATGCACCCGACTGATGCACGTACATGCTGATGCTGATGCATACATCCACGTGACTGATTTCAGTAATAATAATAATAATAATAATAATAATAAGACTTTTATGGCGCCCATGCTAGAGTTCAGAGCGCTGTACAGCTATGTGAATAGAAAAAATAAGAAAAAATAAGATAAAAAATGACTAAAACAACTAACTAAAAAAAACTAAAGTATTAAGCAAAAAACCTAATGACTAATTAAAAACTTGATCAAATAAATGAGTCTTCAGGTTGGATTTAAATGTCGCAAGCGATGGTGCTTGCCGAATGGCGTCTGGAAGCTGGTTCCACAGATGTGGAGCTATATAACTAAACGATCTGCCTCCGTAAGTCTTAAGCTTGAAATGAGGAACTTGTAACAGTTTCTTATCGGAAGAACGCAAAGCTGTAGGTGGTTTATATTGTACTAGGAAATCAGATATGTATTGAGGTGCTAAAGATTTCAGGGCCTTATCAGTAAATAGTAATATTTTAAAAATTATACGTTGCCTTACAGGTAGCCAGTGAAGCTCTTTAAGGACTGGCGTAATTCGGTCATATTTGCGAGTACAGGAGACGAGGCGCGCCGCAGCATTTTGTACCCGCTGAACCTTATCTAATAAGTACTGTGGCATATCATCTGATAGGATAATATGCTCATGCTGCGTTATTTATGTTTTGAAATGTATGAAATCTTGACAACCCTGATTTGAAGGATTGAACAACAGAATCGGAGAGGACGTGTAGGCGTTTGTTCGCTCAAATCGTTTAAAAAAAGCTTACGAAACGGCGACGACGACGGCTACGAGGACGTCATTTAAAAGACAAGTTCGCGTTATTGGTGTCACTACACAACTATTCATGTCGCTCCACGTTCAACTTGAAATGTGTAGTGACTGTCGAGGAACTGAACAGGTATACGGGCGGGTTAGAAGCGTAGACAGTGAACTGAAAATTCGTCGCCATGTGCTAACGTCCTCCACAGAACCTTAAAGTTGGTCATTTCACGTCGTTACGGGTGTCGTGTCTTTTCCGCGTTTTCCTTAATTATTATAATTCATTTTTAACCCCCCACACAGAATAAGACAAGTGGCGATCGGTCACGAAATTTTAACTTCCTTTGCTAGTTTTTCCTTCGTTATCCCGTTTGTCTGTGGTGCTGATGCACAGAAGACTGTTTATGGCTGTGTTTACGACTTTGTAAACAAGTTATTGGAGTGAGAGCCGTTGTTGTTAAAGGAAATCAAGCCGAATGCTGGAAATTCGTTTGCTGTGACGTGCTTTGGATGTACTGAATTGGAACTCCGAGGATTACCCACCTCGATGGGAGCTTAAGCAAGGACGACGACAACGGCTACGATAACGTCATCCCAAAACACAAATTAGCGTTATTGTAATAACTTCACGCTTATTCAAACTCGTTGCGCCTGCAGAACAATTCCTAACTGTCCAGGAACCAAAATTTGTATGAACGCCGTCAAAGTCAGAGAAAGAATAGAAAATTTATCGTTCTGCACTCACGTTCCACACAAAACCAATCTCGTTCCCAGAGCCCACGTATCTTTGGTCAGCGCCAAGACACGGAGTCACTATGACACTGTGATACAGTGACGTGCCTTGGCGCTGACCAAAAGATACGTGGGCTCTGGGAACAAGATTGTTGACGTCGTTGTTTAGCCGAGAACGGCAAAGATGTGCAGCAACATGTAAAACCCACGTACAGAGCGTGCAGAGCCATTGTTTTATACTCACTAAACCTATTGTTTTGTGAAGAGTATTCGGAATAAGCGTTCTAGCGCTGGCGGATCATACGGATCGAGCGGATCCGCATAGTAAGAAGTGTATGGAGATTACATGAGGAAAGGAACAACGCGATCAAAGGGGCGTAGAGAGTCCGACTTACTTGAACTTGACCAACGTGGTAATATATGGAACAAATTGTCATTTTTTTGGTCTTTCTTTACGCACAATGTCTCTTAAACGAAGGGTAGCCATCTCACATCGCACTGTAAAGTCGAATCAGTGGAGCTATTGTTATGTATGAATAGGCTGGGATAAGACGTGAGATGAATATTTAATAACTTGAACGTGTACAGACACGGTGCCTGAACAGACACAAAGAGGTCCGACCATAATCCGAATGTGGAACCTTAATCCCACGCGTGTACTCTTGCGTGTACCATCACCCAAATCCCACGCGGGTACCGTCATGCGTGGAGTTGAGGTGGTGGTAAACGTGATACCGTATAATACTTTTGTGGCGTTCTCGTTGCCGTCAGCGTCGTTGTTTCGTAAGCTCCCTAATATTAAAGGCTCGGTCTCAGCGTTAGCTCATTATTACATCGTATTCCTTGCATGATCCAAAAATCAAATCAAACATGATAGTCTCACCTTTACAGTCTTTTCCATTTCCATGGTAACCTTTGCGACAAGAACACTGAAAGGAGCCCCAAGTGTTGATGCACGTCGCTTCCTTATGGCAATCATGAACGCCCGCTTTGCACTCATCACAATCCACACATGACATTCCGTCACCGTGGAAGCCACCATTGCAACTACAGATGTAAGAGCCGTCTGTGTTTGTGCAGGCTGCATTCCGATCGCAAGGCCAGCTGTTGCATTCGTTGACATCGTAGCAGACCTCTCCCTTGTCATGATATCCATCAACGCATTGGCAGCGGTATGAACCTGGGGTGTTGATACAACGCGAATTCAAGCCGCACTTGTTGTTCCCATCTCGACACTCATCGATGTCTGACAAAGATAAATTGTGAAAACAAACCTCGTGAGTTATACTTATTTAGCATAAAGGTCTTTACTGCACTTCTGAATTAACAACGACAGATATTGAATTCAGTTTAAGGCAACGTCTCGTATATTCGTAAAAAAAGTTTGGGTCTGTGAGTTAAAGTTCTCTTGCTGAGGAATACTAAACGGTGAGTTACAACGCCTTTGAATAACATGCGGACTCTTGATTTCAAAATCCACTGATTAACGTTTTCGTTTTCTACTGCCGTTAATCGTATTCACCGGGCGACCGTTTGCAGGCCGTTTCACTCTCTCTAAAACAGAAACCGACAGAGAGGATCGACATCCGCTAATCAGAAACGCGTTGTGGCCCTGTGATTAGGTCCAATACAGTGACTGACAGCAGTGAGAAACAAAACCATTGATTAAAATTCAACTTCAGTGTTCGGTTGTTATTGAAAAACGCCCTAAGGCCAGGTCATACGCGCGCTCTTCTTGCAGTTGTAGAGTACTGTCGGATTGGCATGGTGTAGCTTGACTCATATGTGAAAATGGAACTCTCTCATTGCACTTACCATGGCAAGTTTGTCCATCTCCTGTGTAACCTCTGTTGCAGTTGCACCTGTACGAACCTTGATCGTTATGGCAGCTGGCTTGAGTATGACAGCTGTGAGTGCCTCTCTGACACTCATTAACATCAGTGCACACCCATCCATTGCCTTCGTATCCCTCGCGGCATCTGCAACTGAATGCACCGACATTGTTGATGCACAATGCATTGAGACTGCAGTTATCTGTTCCCATATTGCACTCATCAAGATCTTTGCATGACCAACCATCTCCTCGAAATCCATCGCGACAGCTGCAATTATACGATCCGATGCTATTTGCACAGTTAGCATGCTCACTGCAATTGTGGGTTCCCTTCTTGCATTCGTCAACATCTTGGCAGGTCCACCCATTTCCACGAAATCCATCTCGGCATGTGCAGTTATAATTACCGACGTTGTTTACACACGATGCGTGCTTACTGCAGTTGTGGATTTCCTCCTTACATTCGTCTACATCTGTGCATGACCAGCCATTTCCCAGAAATCCATCGCGACAAGTGCAATTATACGATCCAACACTACTTGTACAGTAAGCATGCTCACTGCAATTGTGTGCTCCCCTCTCGCACTCGTCCACGTCTTTGCACGTCAACCCATTTCCAAGAAATCCATCGCCGCACGTGCAATTATAGGTGCCAATGTTGTTGGTGCAGGAGGCATGCTGACTGCAGTTGTGGATTCCCACCCTACATTCATCGACATCTATACAGAATGTCCCATTCCCCTTGTATCCAGGAAGACAACTGCAAGTGTAGGAAATCCCCGAGATTAAGCATTCCGCATGCTGGCTGCAGTTGCATTGCTGAACTTTGCACAACTGCCTATCTTCTTGTGAACCTGGAGGGCAGTTGCAGTTGTAAGAACCAATTGTATTGACACACGCAGCGGTTGGTGGGCATGAATTAAGTTCTGCCGATAAACATTCGTTTATATCTGAAAAACGGAATTATAGTTGGTTAAGAATAACTGATTGTTGTAGCAAAGCATTTAAAGAACGTAAAGACGGCGACTTGCAGCTACATTCACAATGTATTTTTCGCTTCTAGTTTAGAGTCAGACTTGCCAACTTTCCTTTTACGAAATGCCGTTTAATGGATATTGGCCGAACTGTCAAATCTCCATAGCCAAAAAATGAACGAGTATACTTCTTCAATACAGAGCTGTCTGTGTTTCACATGTATCTGTTGTTGCATAATGGGAGAGTGCAAGAGAGTTGTGTTGAAGTTTGACATTGAATGTGATTGAAAATATCTTGGCCTTTTCGTGCATTAGTTGACTGAACTTATCGGAGCACCCAACAAGACGGTGCTTTGTCACTTTATCAAAAGTAGATTACGGAAGCGTGGTACTGTTATCTGAAGACAGTTGGTTTCCTTACCGTAACAAACAGAACCGTTTCCTTTGAAGCCGCTGTTACACTGACAGGTGTGATTATTCTCGTTGATAGCAACGCAGGTGGCATTGACATCACAGGGTGGTTTATGCCTGCAGTCAAACACAGTGGCCATACTTCGCTTATCTGTTTTAGGAAAAAAAATACACTTAATTGGCAAACCATCTGCATATTGCGGAAAGTACCTCAGAAGGGCCAAATTTTCGCTGTTTCGTAATGTTGAACTGATTTAACTATAATTACTTCAAAGTTCATGGGGTTTAATCATAACGTACGCGGTGTTGTACATCTACTCTATTGTAAAACTTGGTATATGTTGATCGAGATAAACTGGCAACCACAAAGGATATTAATTAAGGAGATGAGGCTAGTGATACACGGTTCAATATCGTGTAACATTTGTTGCTCAATGGAATAGAGCTTGTCCCTATTTCCTTTCAACTGCGTTCCGGGCAACAATGTTCAACGCATTGAACGTTGTTGAACGCAGTTGAAAGAAAACAGAGGCAAGCTCTACTCTTTTCAACGCGTTGCGGCAACATTTTTCAACAGTTGTTCTGCAACGGAAGTTGCATTATGTTGAACCGTGTATCACCACCTTTACTGCCTCGCTACAGCAAATTCGTCAAAGCCGTCTAATCTCTCATCTAATCACGGGCAAGGTGACGCATTTTAGTCATGGAGACTTTTATCACTTCCTCAGTAACTGAGTAGGAAAAGCTATGTGGTGCTTTAAGTGTTTTAAGTATTTCTCATTATAACATTCTGTTCTATTAGCTATAATAACAAAGGTTGTTATGCAAACAAGCGTTACCGATTAATAAAACAGAAACAGAGAGAAACAGATAAGAAAGTACAAGTAAAAGAATAAGTATAATTACAACGAACCGTCTACCGTGAACATAAAATGTCAGCCCCTTTCACTACGAAATATTTTGGGAACTGGGGAAAAACTTGAAGGAGCAAAGTAACCTCAGCTTCGGCATTACATTTGCTGAGGTTCAACGTTTCTCATCATTTTGTTTTTTTAATTTGCGTTTCTAGCATCCCTCTCTTCACTGAGCGGCAAATTAGTTAACGTTTACACGCATGCACGGGATCATCCGTTCCGACAGGCCTCGATTGCTCAAAGGTGGATAATACTATCCAGTGGATGAGCGCTCGCAAAACCAATTGAGTTATCCCGGCCAGTTGATAGTGGTTCATTTATCCAGTGAATTGCGACTTTTCAAACAACTGGTGCGGACGGTCCGTTCCTTCATTAAAGAATTAAGTAACAGCAGGTATGAAGCGCCATTTGTGAAAAAAAGAAAAAAAAATTAATCAGAAGTTTGAAGTGATTCCGAAATTTCGCAATGGTTTACAGTTATATAGGACCAGGAGACCTCTCGCACGCTGAATACAAGGAAAAGAAGCCTCTGCTAGCAGGGAAGCCCACTTGCGAAGATCGTAAGCGGTTAAAGTCTCGGTAGAGGAAGTTTATAGTACTCTGATGAGAAATGCTTAGCAAAGCATAAATGTTTGAATGTGTATAGTTCATGTGGATACTTCATTTCGTTTTAGTTAAAACACCTCTCTGTTAAAATGAGAGACAAAGAGCTATTCTTGTCACTCACCGTCGGAAAGAGTTGATTTACTCTCCCGTTTGATTAAGAGAGCAAGACAGGCAGCTAAGCTTAATAAGATCACCACCAAAACACATCCTGCGACCAGCAACATCTTCTTCTTCTTGGATGATACTTTACTGCACATCGTACTACGCGGTAATCTCTTTGTGTTGGATTTCTCCTTTGGTTCTGCCATGATAAATTTTCTTTTAAAAAGTAGGAATAGAAGATATCGCAAATTTCACACTGACTTTGGCTTTGCTCTCCAATGTTCGTCCACACTACCGCTTTCCGAGAAGCGACCAAATGCTTTCGAATTCTCGGAAAGCAAGGGAAAAATCGCTTCTCTTGAAATAGTCACTACGTCATGTCAACTGCCTCGTTCACACACTGCTTTATTAAATATGTACGGGGGTGGGGAGGGATTGATATTGGGTTTCGCAACAACGGTACGTACGCCTGGAGCAAGATGGCAACTTTCATATAACCTAGATCGCATGAACTTAAGCGTTGTGGTACATTCTATTCTACTTCGTTAGATCTCGTTACGTTTGAATCTATATATCTAGAAGCAACACGAGACAAAGAATCCCTCACACATGTAGACTGAGTCTTCCGTCAATATCCAGCTGTTGTAAATTTAGCTTCTGTGCCTTATGGGTAGGCACGTGAATCAATTGTGCTGTACTGAAAAGGCACTCAATCCAGCTGCTGGTTGCCGTGACGCGTGTAACATGACGGATTAGCGCTACAGCTGATAGTTTTCGTAAACAAACACGGTATGTCAGTACGTCAACAAAATAAAAACGAAGCAAGGTAAAAGCTAAAAAGTCTGGACCCAGTTGTTCAAAAGGTGGATACTGCTACCCACTGGATAACTCAGTTGGATTTGCCAGCATTTATCCGCTGGATAGCGATTTATCCTCCGATGGATAGCGTTATCCACCTTTCGAACAACTGGGGCCTGGTCTTGAAATTAACTACACATAGATCATTGAAATGAAAATGCAGAAATCAGTTGAAACTTCCCATCCAGCTACACAAGGTAGCATTTCGAGGAATTATAGTTCACTTCCGGCACTGGTTGACTTAACACAAAAATTATGCTAATTTAATTAATAGGAACTTGGATCAGTTGAGGTGACTGAGCCTATTTTAATTTGCTGCCACAAGTCAGAAGAGAGGCCCGTGACAAGCAAAAGTAATGTGCAGTCCAGTACCACTTGAGGCTTCTTCTTTAATTTTCGCTGACTGTCGGGTTGTTCATTGTTGAAATCACCCAAACATATGACTGAAAATTTGGGATTGTCACAGAAAACGTCGCCTCTCCTAGACTTCCAAATGATATCCTTATTTTCCCTTTGAAAATGGCAATTACGGTCAAGAATAGAGGAGAGGTAAAAAGACGCATTTCAGTTTGCAGTTCTTTAGCGATTCCCTTGGTTGAAGAGATCTGACGTTTTCCCATTTCTACGATCGCTGGTAGCGGCGAAAGCAACCGACTAAAAGTTTGCCTGGCTGGTAAGGAATGAGCCCGAGTGCTGTGGGGTAGGCATCGCGTTCAAGCCCAGCCGTTCCCTCACCACGACCGGTCCACTAACTGGTAAGAGCCCCCTGGATGTATACGAAGGACGTTTTGTCCGATTTAACTGAATGGAGTAAGCTGTTTAAGATTTTATCGTTCAATTTTCTAGAAACCTTAGGCGATTGTACTACAAATACAGAGGCTGTATACAGATTCTGAACTGTTTTTTACTGGAGGCATCGTGGGGGCACTGAAGGTCTTTGTATTTGCATGCAGATACTCAGGTTCACTGAAGTTTATTTGAATTGCTTCTTCCTACTTTCCTTATTTTACTTTCTTGATGGCTCAAAACTTACATCTGACCCGACATTGTACATTTATTTTATTGGTACCGTTGGATGAATGCTAAATTAGTTAAGTTAGTTGTTAAACAGCGACATGATCATTCTAACTTCAAAATCGTCTCATATCCCCAGATCAAATATATATTTCACGCATTCATTCACCTATTTTGGGACTATAACACAAACTCGTAAGTGACCAGCCTCCAAGGTGGCTTGATAGCTTAGTTGCCGGAGCAGCGTGCAGCGCAATCGCACGGCCATGAGTTCAAGTCCCGTTCAAACCTGGATTTTTTCAGATCTCTTTGCAACTGCTTAAGTTGCTGCCTCGATTGCGACGATCATTTTAACACCAAAATCATTAAAATCGTCAAACCTGTTGACGCGCTTTAAATTCAATTTTCCCTAGTATTAACTATACCCTTTTCCCTATGTCAAGTCTGTCTTTCGATAGGATCAATTTATTCGTATAGCATGTCAGTTGCATTGCGTCCAAGGGAAAATTGGTGAATATTTCGAGATATATTTTAACCATAACCATACAACTCGCAGTTTAACATTGTCCCAGAATATATCATTTTCACTTACGTGACCAGCAGCCATATTGATTTACTGAAACAATACGAAATATTTGTATAAAAATGGAGTTCAATTCGCCGAGTATTGTTTTGGGACACCAAAATGGTCGCCGTTTCTTTGTTTCGGTACACCAACATGGCCGCCATGACGTCATGTGAAAACGATCTATATAAATAAGAGGGAACAGACTGTAAATTGGATTGATATCTGTAAGGCAGTCCGTGAGGGAGGCAGCGTGGTTATGGCGTCGAATTTGCATAAACTGTAATATTAGCCGTTTGCGCTCCCCCCCCCGACGCCCCGCAACCAGTATGATGTCATTAACTGTGAAAATGTCTATTTAGATCCTTTTATTCCAAAAGTAAAGTTAAAAACATTAATAATTCATGACCTAACAGCCTATCAAGTTACCGATAAAACGTCACGTGCAAAAACTTGTCGTTAGTATTCTATAAGGCATAACTTGTTTTTCTTGTATGCTAATATTTTCCTCCCACAATTTGAACCATTGTTCGGACTCCAGATGGACATGCTCTTTGTGGAATGCTTTTGAAGACGTTGAACAAACTCGCAGGTCGTGTTTTTTCGGGTCTAAAACCACTAGGCTACGCCTCGTGGTTTAAAACCCAACAAAACACTCCTGCTCGTTTATTAAACAGTATAAAATGGACTTGGTGCGATCAATTCCGGTCGTTTCATTTTCGAGATTAGATGTTCAGCAAAGAGTACTGAATATTGATCGGCTTCGGCTCTCGGCACGTTTGACTATGTTACACAAGAGCCAAAACAAGAAGGCTAAGTGCGCTGAGAACAACAAGTGATATAATCGTAACAAGTATCTAATTAGGGAAAAAAGAAGGGATATGCACGAAAGAAAGTACTGTATTGTTCCAGAACTGTTCACCAAATATTCTCTTCAATTTATGTTATTAAGTTAATGAAAAGTCTAGCATCACTCTCTCGAGTCATCGATTTGGCGTCACTATCTTGTCCATTGTATCTCCAGAAGTCACCAAGTAGAAAGTAATATGATAAAACATGACATAGGTAGAATTACGCTGGGAAGCAGACTTGTCGCTGTAGACGCTGTGAAAGATAAAAGAAAATACCCATGATATAAAAACTTTTGAGGTAAAGCTACTTAACCTACTTCCGCGAGCAAATGCTTCTCTTAATGTTCATCCAAAGTTTCTCTGAGAGGGAAAGCGGACTGGGGAAAGTCAATCTCACCCACTATGCATGGTTTCCAACCGTCTCATTAACTATAAGAGCGAATATGCCACCATGTCGTATTTCAGTCCTAACCGCATGCGACGCAGTTGTTGTTATTGAATCAGTGTACCTACAATAGTTTAATCGCCTAGATCCCATTGGCCTCTTCTATCTCAGTGATAGAGCATCTGAACTATCTTCATATTATGACTTGTCGTGATGACGTAATTACACCATCGTTCCAAAACTGGGAGATAACATGACGAAGACTTCGTTGTCGTGAGTGGTGACCAGAAGTATTTCTTTTTTTAGTCATGCAGTTTTTACGTTAGGTGTTCATTGATTGAGTGGTTGTCGTCTAGTAGGGCTAAAAACAATCTGATACTGCTGCATGCCTTTTTGATGATTCTGAATAGTTATACCCTGGGTTCCAGGGGTTCAGTTACCGGTTAACGGTTCGCCACGAGCGCGAAGGAAAAACCTCCGGTACCGGGGGTACTTGACGCGAAAGCGTTGTTTGTTAATAAAGTAGAAGTAGAAGTGCTGAATGGTGAAAAAGGATGTGAAGTGCGGATGATAGATGAAATGATGAGATGATCCTTGTAATAAGCCCCAGGCAATTTTAGCACTAGGTGAGTACTTCATTTCATCCTGAATAGTGTGACACTGTCCCTTTAAACAACCTTCTTATTTTGTACAACACAACGCGTAACGCACGAGCTTGACTAACCTTTGCAGACTTTGCCATTTCCATGGTAACCATTGGAACAACAACACTCATACGAGCCCCAAGTGTTGATGCACTTCGCTTTCTTATGGCAATCATGATGGCCCGCTTTGCACTCATCATAATCAACACATGACGTTCCATCACCCCGGAAGCCACCATTGCACCTGCAGCTGTAAGAGCCGTCTGTGTTTGTGCAAGCTGCATTCAGATCGCAAGGCTGAGGCCGTCTTTTGCATTCGTCGATATCGTTGCAGGACTCTCCATTGCCATCATATCCGTCGACACAGCTGCAGCTGTATGAACCTGGGGTGTTGATACAACGCGAATTTGAGCTGCACTTCTTGGTCCCATCTCGGCACTCATCGATGTCTGCCAACGATAAATTGTTAAAATAAACATCAAGCGTTAATTTATATTTGTTCAATTGTAAACCCCGGTTAATTCATCAATAACGCCGGGGAAGGGGCTCGCTGATACTTATCTCTTTGCATTTGGAAGACATTTGAAAGACCCCATTTCGGTTGAATAATTGTTAATTTTTTCTACAAACGAGAGGCGTGGCCAGCAGTAAATGTAATCATAATCGGGATCAGTGCTTCAGGGATCTGTTGCTACTGCGCTTTTCTCTAACATGCGAACTCAAGCCTTCAAATTTCATTTTTTACTGCCGTCAATCACACTGACGCCAAGACTTGACGGACTTATCAAAGAGAAACCAGCTGCAGAGTAAATGAAAAGCCGCTACTCACAACAGGCGACGTGAGCCTTTGACCCTGTTTGCTACATTGATTGACGGCAGTTAAAACCAAAGAGTTGAGTCAAATTGAGTTCCTGAGTTTTCATTTTATTGAAAGACGCCCTAAGCCAGTCACAACCCTTTTCTCCTTCGATCAAGGTCACACGTCATGCATATGCACTTCTTGCATTTGTAGTACTGTCGGATGTCGTAACTTAAGAAGTCATTTATGAAAATGGAACTCCTTGCACTTACCATTGCAAGTTTGTCCATCTCCTCTGTATCCTCTGTTGCAGTAGCACTTGTATGAACCTTGATCGTTATGGCAGCTGGCGTGAGTGTGACAACTGTGAGTGCCTCTCTGACATTCATTAACATCAATGCATACCCATCCATTGCCTTCATATCCATCGCGACACGTGCAACTGAATGCACCTACATTATTTGTGCAGAATGCATAAAGACTGCAGTTGTGGTTCCCCGTTTGACATTCATTCACATCTTTACAAGTCCACCCGTCGCCTTGAAAACCATGGTAGCATGTGCAATCATAGGTTCCGATTTCGTTTTTACACTGGGCAAACTGACTGCAATTGTGTATTCCCATCTTGCACTCATCTAAATCTTTGCATGTCCAACCATCTCCTTGAAATCCATCTTGACAGGTGCAGTCATAAGAGCCGACATTGTTTGTACAGTAAGCATGCTTACTGCAATTGTGGGTTCCTTTCTTGCATTCGTCAACATCTTTGCACGTCCACCCGTTTCCTCGAAAACCATCGCGGCATTTGCAATCATAGGTCCCAATGCTGTTTTTGCAGGATGCGTGCCAACTGCAGTTATGGATTCCCACCTTGCATTCATCGACATCTATGCATGACCAGCCGTTTCCTTGAAATCCATCGCGACAGGTGCAGTTATAAGATCCGACGCTGTTTGTACAGGAAGCATGCTCACTGCAGTTGTGGGTTCCTTGTTTGCATTCGTCAACGTCGTTGCACGTCCACCCGTTTCCTCGAAAACCATCTCGGCATTTGCAATCATAGGTCCCAATGCTGTTTTTACAGGATGCGTGCCGACTGCAGTTGTGGATTCTTACCTTGCATTCATCGACATCTATGCATAACCAGCCGTTTCCTTGAAATCCACCGCGACAGGTACAGTTATAAGATCCGACACTGTTTGTACAGGAAGCATGCTCACTGCAATTGTGGGTTCCTTTCTCGCATTCGTCAACGTCGTTGCACGTCCACCCGTTTCCTCGAAAACCATCGCGGCATTTGCAATCATAGGTTCCAATGCTGTTTTTGCAGGATGCGTGCCGACTGCAGTTATGGATTCCCACCTTGCATTCATCGACATCTATGCATAACCAGCCGTTTCCTTGAAATCCATCGCGGAGACGGTGTCTGTCAAGAAACACTAAAACTTGGCATCAGAAAAGTTGATGAGGCTGACTGGCCACCACAGGTCGGATTTTAGAAGCCTTATCCCCTCGTCATACTTTATGCTCCGTGCTCCTTGACTAACTACTGCTGCCAAGGTGTTGCTTTGAGCGAGCTCCGTTTGCTGGGGCAAAAGTAATGGAATTACAGGTATGGGACTTTTGGCCAAGCCCTGATGGTCATGGCCGTTTATTTAAGTTCAGCATAGTAACTTGGGAAAAGCTCAATATAAAAGGCATAATCCCAGGAAAGGTTAGGGCAATGGAAGCTGGGAAATTACTCACAATAGGTCGCTGTCACATAAAGCAAAACAACTTAGGTTCATGCGCTTCACTCTCCAAGGTCGCAGCGCCACCGTTTTTTGGCGATAGACTATTTGAGTTTAAGCAACGGCAACGAGAACGCCACAAAAGAATAATGACATGAAATGAACTAATGAAATGCACGTGCCGCATGCATTTCAGTACTTATACTTACTGTCGTCTGCGAAACAAATTACCAAATTTAAGGTTTTGACGACAGCGGGAGCACTCAACAGTGAATCCTCCATCCTCTCTCTTTACCGGCTTCAATCTGTTGCTACTGATCAATCCAGTCATAGGATACTCCGCCAACGCTGCACAACTAACGTGAAGGAACCTAAAGCTAGATGGAATCATCGCGAAGCACTTACGACAGCGCTGAATTTAGTTGGCGTCGCTGTTGTCGTTGCTTAAGCCCCCTGTCACTCTAAATCAATACGTATCACGAGAGCAAGGGGCAGGGTTGGCCCAGTGGTGAGAGCACTCGCCATCCACCAATGTGGCCTGGGTTCGATTCCCGGTCTCGGCGTCATATGTGGGCTGAGTTTGTTGGTTTCTCTACTCTGCTTCGAGAGGTTTTTCGCCTGGTTCTCCGGTTTTCCCCTCTCCACAAAAAGCAACATTTGATTTGATTTGTTCTGATTTCAGTTGATTTGTAGTCTCCCCAATTAATAGAGCAATCGTGCTCGGCTAGATAACCTGAGACTTAAATAAAGTGATTATTATTATTACGATACAGCTTTATCACTTTGTTGGCAAATTGAAGAGGAAAAGCTATACCAGCCCTGTGGTGGTTAAATGTTATTAATTACTTGGTCTTATATTGGCCTCGTCTCATTAATTATTAATAACATAGCAATAAAATATATAAGTACAGGGAATCGATAACGCTGGAGATAAAAAGTGATGTCTGCCCCCTTTATTATGACCCTTTCAATTCGAAATAACGTTCGAAAAGAAAATCACATGATTGTGGGTACAAAAATTACTTGATGGAATAACCTCACCTTGATTCCGCATTTACCTTTGCTCACTTCTCTTTCAGTTAAATGTCATTTCAAGATTTTCACTAGAGCACACTGCTTGTGTTAAATTAATTTGCGAATTCTAGTATCCGTCTCTTTACTGAGCGACAAATAGTCAACTTCGTAGTTTTGAATCGTCCCGACCCGCAGTTCGTGTATACACGAAATATAAAAAAGTATGGCCTACCAATCGTACAAAAATAAAATAAAATAAAATTCCGAAGTCTGAAGTGATTTCATATGATAATTTTGAAATGTCTTATAGCTTATAGGGCTCAGCTAAGGACTGGGCGTTTTTCTCAGTTTCCAGGAGAGACTGACAAGTGATTTTACTGGTCCACAAGTGAAGAGACGTATTAAAAAATAGTAAATTGCAGATGCCTCGGCAGAGGAGGCGAACGATTCTGACATGCTTAGCGAAGCATATATTGGAAGATTTGGTGTGCATGGTTCATTTAGACAGTTCATTTCGTTTTAATGCAAACATCTCTCTGTGGTTATTAAGACAGAAAGCAATTCTTCTCACTCACCATCGGAAACAGTTGATTCACTCGGCTTCAGTGCGGTTAAAACGACGACAACGATCAGCCCAATTGCAGCAAATACTGCCAACAGCGACATTAGCCACTTGAATTTCTTCTTCGTTTCCGACATCATAGATTTTCTTTTCAAAATTAAACTTAGAAATAGAACTGAGAAATTTCAAAATATTTCACTCAAGATAGCTAGCTTATTTCTCCGATTTTCTCCGACACTACCGCTTTCTCAGAAGCGACAAATGCTTTCGATTTCTCGGAATGCAAGGGAAAAATCCCTTCACTTGAAATAGTTATCACATCATAACAACTGGCTCGTTCACATACTACTTTATCAAATAGTACGGGGGTAGTGAGCGGAGGGAATGAAACTGGGTTATATACATCCGCGTAACATTACTTTTTGGGGTAAGATGGCAACTTTAATCATTTAATATTGTAAGCACAAGCGATTTACAAACCAGTCGTGGTTGGGTTGTTCTAAGGTAACATTGTGGCTCAGCGCCGGATTCAGGGAGGGGGTTCCCATTCCCCCTTATTTTTGGACCAAATATTTTGGTCCAAAGATTTTGATACAGCTGCCTCAAAATCGGGAAAAAAAACGCCAAAAACCGCGAA
>BLFK01000113.1:2198209-2215739 GCA_014634185.1 Astreopora myriophthalma | reverse complement strand
ATCCCTAAAACTAGTAATAGTTCTCACTAAATCTGCCCCCGCTTTTTTGCTTATTGAAAACAATTAAATTATTCCTCGCGAAGCGAGGTTAATAAATTTGCCGGGCCGAAGGCCCGCGCTCGGGAGCTAAGCCGTGCGAATTCGAGCGGAAAAAATATATATATATATATATATTTCGCTGAAGGTGTCCGTGCTGTTGCCTAGCAGCAGTTCGCAAACAAAGTATGAATGACGTCAGACAAAGGGAAGGTTGCTAGGCAGCAAGCGCTGCCTCACAATGGCGCACTCTCATGTTTATTCATCGAGGCGGAACGTGTAATTTCATCGAGGAGTGAAAAATGTTTAGTATTGGTCAAACACGACCAGATTCTCATGCAAATGAACCACAGGAGCACGCACAAGGGACAAGACATATTCGCCGAAGGACATTAAACAACGAAACTCCTGAACAAAGTGAAAGGCGACTTCAGATTCAGCCCGTGCAGCGAAGACGGAGACATCAGGAAACCACAGAGCAAAGACAACATCGCTTGGCTCAGCAAAGACAGCACATTCCCACACCCCAAATTAACTGCCCACCCAGCCCTTGTGATGAATTTTATCTATCTTCTTTAATGTTCCACCAAAAATACAGATTTCCAGCAAGCGAACGGGTTTCAAAACCGAACTCTACGACACACTCCATACAAAATAACATATTCTCCTTCAACGAATGTTCAATGTTCACGTGATCACGTGTCAACCGCGTGATCTGTCCACGTGCTAAGAAAAATGTTCAAAATATGTAACGGTAATCTAAATGTCACACAACGAACAAAAAATAATCCGCGACAGCCCTAGCTTCGCGAGGTTTTGCGAGTCACGTATTTCTAGTAACTAACTGCAATATTGGCGTTTGTGGGAAGGAGGGAAGTACGACTCCCCTAAAAACGACTCCGGGGAAGCTAGGATTTTTTCAGATCTCTTTGCTTAAGTTGCTGCCTCGACTGCGACGATCATTCTAACAGGAAAATCATTAAAATCGTCAAAACTGTGGACGCGCTCTAAATTCAGTTTTCCCTAGTATTAACTATACCCGTTCCCCTATGTCAAGTCTGTCTTTCGATAGGATCAATTTGTTCGTATACCATGTCAGTTGCATTGCATCCAAGGAAAAATTGGTGAATATTTCGAGATATATTTTAACCATAACCATAAACTCCCAGTTTAATAGTGTCCGAGAATATATCATTTTCACTCACGTGACCAGCGGCCATATTGATTTACAGAAACAATAGGAAATTTTTGCATGAAAATGGAGTTCAATTCCCCGAGGATTGTTTTGGGACACCAAAATGGCCGCCGTTTCTTTGTTTAGGTACACCAATATGGCCGCCACAACAGACTGTAAATTGGATTCATATCTGTAAGGCAGTCCGTAAGGGAGGCAGCGTGGCCCAGTGGTTAGGGCTTCGAATTCGCATAAACCGTAATATTAGCCGTTTGCCCCCTCCCCCCAATCCCCCCGCAACCAATATGGTGTCATTAACTGTAAAAATGTCTATTTGGATCCTTTAATTCCAAAAGTAAAGTAAAAAAGCATTGATAATTCATGACCTAACAGCCTATGAAGTCACCGATGTCGTTTTTCTTGTATGCTAATATTCTCCTCCCACAATTTGAACCATTGTTCAGATTCCAGATGAACATGCTCTTTGTGGAATGTTTTTGAAGCCGTTGAATAAACTCGCAGGTCGTGTTTTATCGGGTCTAAAACCACCAGGCTTCGTGGCCTGGCCTCGTGGTTTAAAACCCGACAAAACAATCCTGCTTGTTTATTAAACAGTATAAAATGGACTTGGTGCGATCAATTCCGATCGTTTCATTTTCGAGATTAGATGTTCAGCAAAGAGTACTGAATATTCAGCTTTGCTCTCGGCACTTTTGACTATGTTACACAAGAGCCAAAACAAGAAGGCTAAGTAATTTATCAGTCCGGTGGTGGCAAAATCGCCGGATTAGGCTCTCTCGAACGCTGAGAACAACAAGCGATAAAATCGTAACAAATATCTAATTACGAAAAAAAAAAAAAAAACGGATATGCACGAAAGAAAGTACTGTATTCTGTTCTGTACAAGTCGAGTGCAAAATAAAGTTGTTGTTGCTGTTGAAAGGATAATTACAATCCGCTCGGCTCGTATTTAAAAAGCCAAAGTTGCATTACCTGTTTGATTTCGGGTTAAAACCAAATCAAAGCAGTCTCGATCGTTTAATCAGGATCTGTCGCACGTTTTTGCTGTTCACCTTCAATGAGAAAATAGTAATATGGGCAATTAAGTTCCATAAGTCCATCTTCTACTCGGAAAATGAGCTCATTGTTGCGTATTGAAAGTCCTGGCTGCGAGCCGACGTTACTTTATGTACAACCAATGTTTATATGCTTTTCAAATGTTTCTTTTGTAGTCTTTCTACTTTCTCCCAATGAGGTAAATACGTAAAAGAGTTCAACTTATGACGATTCCTCCCGCATTGTTCACCATATATTCTCTTCAATGCATGTCATTAAGTTAATGAAAAGTCTGGCATCACTCTCTCGAGTCATAGATTTGGCGTCACTATCTTGTCCATTGTCACCGCAGAAGTCTCCAAGTAGAAATTAATATGATAAAACATGACATAGGAAGAATTCCACTGGGAAGCAGACTTGTCGCTGTAGACGCCGCTGTGAAAGACAAAACAATATCCCCATGATATTAAATCATTTTAGGTAAAGCAACTTAACCTATTTCCGCGAGCAAATGCTTCTCTTAATATTCATCCAACGTTTCTCTGAGAGAGAAAGCGGACTTCTGGGGAAAGTCAATCTCACCACTATGCATGGTTTCCAACCGTCTCCTTAACTATAATAGCGAATATGCCACCATGTCGTATTTCAGTCCTAACGGCATGCAACACAGTTGTTGTTATTGAATCAGTGAACCTACAATAGTTGAATCGCCTAGATCAGTCCCACTGGCCTCTTCTCTCTCAGTGATAGAGCATCCGAACTAATTATTTTCATATTATGACTTGCCGTGATGACGTAATTACACCATCATTTCAAAACTGGGCGATGACATGACGAAGACTTCGTTGTCGTGAGTGGTGACCAGAAGTATTTCTTTTTTTTAGTCATGCAGTTTTTACATTAGGTGTTAATTGATTGAGTGGTTGTCGTCTAGCTGGACTAAGAACAATCTGATACTGCAGCATGCCTTTTTGATGATTCTGAGTAGTTGTACCTGGGTTCCAGAAGTTCGGTTACCGGTTAACGGTTCGCCACGCGCGCGAAGGAAAAACCTGCGGTACCCCGGGTACTTGATGCGAAAGCGTGGTTTGTTAATAAAGTAGGAGTAGAAGTGCTGAATAGTGAAAAAGGATGTGAAATGCGGATGATAGATGCAATGATGAAATGATCCTTGCAATAAGCCACAGGAAATTTTAGCACTAGGTGTGTGCTTCATTTCATCCTGAATAGTGTGACACTATCTCTTTTAAGAACCTTCTTATTTTGTACAACACAACGCGTAACGCACGAGCTTGACTCACCTTTGCAGACTTTGCCATTTCCATGGTAACCATCGGAACAACAACATTCATACGAGCCCCAAGTGTTGATGCACTTCGCTTTCTTATGGCAATCATGAACGCCCGCTTCGCACTCATCATAATCAACACATGACTTTCCATCACCCCGGAAGCCACCATTGCACCTGCAGCTGTAAGAGCCCTCTGTGTTTGTGCAAGCTGCATTCAGATCGCAAGGCTGAGGCCATCTGTTGCATTCGTCGATATCGTTGCAGGACTCTCCATTGCCATTATATCCGTCGACGCAGCGGCAGCTGTATGAACCTGGGGTGTTGATACAACGCGAATTTGAGCTGCACCTGTTGGTCCCATCTCGGCACTCATCGATGTCTGCCAACGGTAAATTGTTAAAACAAACATCATGAGTTAATTTATATTTGTTCAATTGTAAATCCCGGTTAATTCATCAATAACGCCGGGGAAGGGGCTCGCTGATACTTATCTCTTTGCATTTGCAAGTCATTGGAAAGACCCCATTTCGGTTGAATAATTGTCAAATTTTTCTGCAAAAGAGAGGCGTGGCCAGCAGTAAATGTAATAATAATCGGGATCGGTGCTTCAGGGATCTCTTGCTACTGCGCTTTTCTCTAACATGCGAAATCTAGCCTTCTAATTTAGTTTTTTACTGCCGTCAATCACATTGACGCCAAGAGTTGACGGACTTATCAAAGAGAAACCAGCTGCAAAGTAAATGAAAATCCGCCACTCACAACAGACGACGTGGGCCTTTGACCCTGTCCGCTACATTGATTGACGGCAGTTAAAAACGAAACCGTTGATTCAAATTGAGTTCCAGAGTTTGCATTTTATTGAAAGACGCCCTAAGCCAGTCACAGCCCTTTCCTGCTACGATCAAGGTTACACGTCATGCATATGCACTTCTTGCATTTGTAGAGTACTGTCGGATGTCGTAATTTGAAAAGTCACTTATGAAAGTGGAACTCCTTGCTCTTACCATTGCAAGTTTGTCCATCTCCTCTGTATCCTCTGTTGCAGTAGCACGTGTATGAACCTTGATCGTTATGGCAGCTGGCGTGGGTGTGACAACTGTGAGTGCCTCTCTGACATTCATTAACATCAATGCATACCCATCCATTGCCTTCATATCCATCACGACATGTGCAACTGAATGCACCTACATTGTTTGTGCAGAATGCATAGAGACTGCAGTCGTGGTTCCCCATTTGACATTCATTGACATCTTTACAAGCCCACCCGTTTCCTCGAAAACCATCACGGCATTTGCAATGAAAGGCCCCAATACTGTTTTTGCAGGATGCGTGCCGACTGCAGTTGTGGATTCCCACACTGCATTCATCGACATCTATGCATGACCAGCCATTTCCTTGAAATCCATCGCGACATGTACAATTATAAGATCCGATGCTGTTTGTACAAGAAGCATGCTCACTGCAATTGTGGGTTCCTTTGTTGCATTCGTCAACGTCGTGACACGTCCACCCGTTTCCTCGAAAACCATCGCGGCATTTGCAATGAAAGGCCCCAATACTGTTTTTGCAGGATGCGTGCCGACTGCAGTTGTGGATTCCCACACTGCATTCATCGACATCTATGCATGACCAGCCATTGCCTTGAAATCCATCGCGACATGTACAGTTAAAAGATCCTACGCTGTTTGTACAAGATGCATGCTCACTGCAATTATGGGTTCCTTTTTTGCATTCGTCAACGTCGTTGCACGTCCACCCGTTTCCTCGAAAACCATCGCGGCATTTGCAATGAAAGGCCCCAATACTGTTTTTGCAGAATGCGTGCCGACTGCAGTTGTGGATTCCCACACTGCATTCATCGACATCTATGCATGACCAGCCATTACCTTGAAATCCATCGCGACATGTACAGTTATAAGATCCGATGCTGTTTGTACAAGAAGCATGCTCACTGCAATTGTGGGTTCCTTTTTTGCATTCGTCAACGTCGTGGCACGTCCACCCGTTTCCTCGAAAACCATCGCGGCATTTGCAATGAAAGGTCCCAATGCTGTTTTTGCAGGATGCGTGCCGACTGCAGTTGTGGATTCCCACACTGCATTCATCGACATCTATGCATGACCAGCCATTGCCTTGAAATCCATCGCGACATGTACAGTTAAAAGATCCGACGCTGTTTGTACAAGATGCATGCTCACTGCAATTATGGGTTCCTTTCTTGCATTCGTCAACATCTTTGCACGTCCACCCGTTTCCTCGAAAACCATCGCGGCATTTGCAATGAAAGGTCCCAATGCTGTTTTTGCAGAATGCGTGCCGACTGCAGTTGTGGATTCCCACCTTGCATTCATCGACATCTATGCATGACCAGCCATTACCTTGAAATCCATCGCGACATGTGCAGTTATAAGATCCGACGCTGTTTGTACAGGAAGCATGCTCACTGCAATTGTGGGTTCCTTGTTTGCATTCGTCAACGTCGTTGCACGTCCACCCGTTTCCTCGAAAACCATCGCGGCATTTGCAATGAAAGGTCCCAATGCTGTTTTTGCAGGATGCGTGCCGACTGCAGTTGTGGATTCCCACCTTGCATTCATCGACATCTATGCATGACCAGCCATTTCCTTGAAATCCATCGCGACAGGTGCAGTTATAAGATCCGACGCTGTTTGTACAGGAAGCATGCTCACTGCAATTGTGGGTTCCTTGTTTGCATTCGTCAACGTCGTTGCACGTCCACCCGTTTCCTTGAAAACCATCGCGGCATTTGCAATGAAAGGTCCCAATGCTGTTTTTGCAGGATGCGTGCCGACTGCAGTTATGGATTCCCACACTGCATTCATCGACATCTATGCATGACCAGCCGTTTCCTTGAAATCCACCGCGACAGGTGCAGTTAAAAGATCCGACGCTGTTTGTACAAGATGCATGCTCACTGCAACTGTGGGTTCCTTTCTCGCATTCGTCAACGTCGTTGCACGTCCACCCGTTTCCTCGAAAACCATCGTGGCATTTGCAATCATAGGTCCCAATGTTGTTTGTACAGGAGGCGTGCTGACTGCAGTTGTGGCTTCCCACCTGGCATTCGTCAATATCTATGCAGAGTCGCTGGCTGCAGTTTCGTTGCTGAACTTTGCAGAACTCATACTGCTCATCTTTTAGTAATCCTGGAGGACAGTTGCACTTGTACGAACCAATGGTATTAACACAGAGAGCGTTTGGTGGGCATGAATTAAGTTCTTCCGATAAACATTCGTTCATGTCTGGAAAGAGTAGATTAAAGTTGGTCAAGAATAAGTGTCTAATTTGTTGTAGCAACGTGAATTCTTCGCTCACTTTCACTTTCCTTTTATAGAAGAACTATTTTACCGACATTGGAATTGTCAAATCTCCCACAGTCAACGAATGAATTAAAAGTAAAATGCTCTGTACGTATACCTCAATACAAAGCTGTCGGAGTTTGAGAGTTACCAGGTATTGCGTAATTAGAGTTGTAGAGAAAAAGACTGAGTTTTGTCGAGGTTTGGCATTGAATTTGATTGTCAGAACCTTACTCAACTTATTTAAGCATCTAACCAATACGGTGCTTCCTCACCTTATGAAAACAATAACACAGAAGCGTGGTACTATTATAAAAAAGTTTCTTTACCGTAACAAACAGAGCCGTTTCCTTGGAAGCCACCTTTGCATAGACAGGCGTGAAAATTCTCGTTGATTGCTGTGCAAGTGGCATTGGCATCACAGAGTGGCTTATGCCTGCAGTCAACTACAGTCGCCATACTTCGCTTGTCGCTTGTCTTGTCACCTGTTTTGCATGGGAAAAATAATCAAATTCTCAAAACGGCTGCACATTACAGAAAGTACTAAGGTCAGAAGCGCCAATTGTGGCCAATGTTTCAGATTATTCACTGGCCTTGAGTAATGTTATATCGAAGTTGAGTCGTGGGTTTTCAGTACAACGAAGCAATGTACATGACGCCAGAGGGTGTCTGTCAAGAAGCACTAAAGATTGGCATCAAATAAGTTGATGAGGCTGACTGACCACCACAGATCGGATTTTAGAAGCCTTATTCCCTTCATTTCGTCAGACTTTATGCCTTGTGCTCCTTGACTAACTATTGTTGGCATGGTGTTGCTTTGGGTGAGCTCCGTTTGCTGGGACAAAAGTAATTGCATCACAGGTATGGGATTTTTGGCCAAGCACTGATGGTCATGGCCGTTTATTAAAGTTCAGCATAGTAACTTGGGAAAAGCTCAATAAAAAAGGCGTAATCCCAGCAAAGGTGAGGGCACACCCGCCACATACAAACGACGGAAAGTAGGGAGGGAGAGAGGGAAAATTGATATTTACTTGCTTGGAGAAGCGAGCGAAACAGGACTCATGTTTTAGTTGTACGCTTTACGAGGGATCCTATCGAATTAAGTCCCGGATGGCAGGAATGTTACTCACACTAGGTCGCTGTCATATAAAACAAAACAACTTAGGTTAATGCGCTTCACTCTCTAAGGTCGCAGCACCACCGTTTTTAAGCGATAAATTAATAGCGTTTAAGCAACGGCAACGACAACGCCACAAAACAATAGCTCTGCACGCTCTGCATATACGGCATGCATTTCAGTACTTATACTTACTGTCGTCTGCACAACAAATCACCAAATTTAAGGTTTTGACGACAGCGGGAGCACTCAACAGGGAGTCCTCCATCCTCTATCTTTACTTCAATCTGTTGTTACTGACCGGTCAAATCATGGGATACTCCCCCAACACTGTACAACTAACGTGAAGGAGCCTGGAGCTAGATGGAATCATCGCGAAGCACTTACGACAGCGCTGAAGGGACGAAGGGACGTTTTAGTTGGCGTAGCCGCTGTCGTTGCTTAAACCCTCTGTCACTCTAAATCAAAACGTATCACGACACAGCTTTATCACTTTGTTGGCAAATTGAAGAGGAAAATCTACACCAGTCCTGTGGTGGTTAAATGTTATTAATGACATGGTCTTATATTACCCCTGCCGTGAATTATCAATAACATAGCAATAAAATATATAAGAATAGGGACCCTTTCAATACGAAATAATGTTCGAAAAGAAAAGCACATGATTGTGGGTACAAAAATTACTTGATGGAATAATCTCACCTTAATTCGACATTACCTTTGCTCACTTCTCTTTCAGTTAAATGTCAGTTCAAGATTTTCACCAGAGCACACTGCTTGTGTTAAATTAATTTGCGAATTCTAGTATCCGTCTTTTTACTGAGCGACAAATAGTCAACTTCGTTAGTTTTGAATCGTCCCCACCCGCAGTTCGTGTATAAACGAGATATAAAAAAGTATGGCCTACCAATCGTACAAAAATAAAATAAAATAAAAAAAATTGCGAAGCGTGAAGTGATTTCATATGATAATTTTGAAATGTCTTATAGCTTATAGAGCTTATGGGACTCAGCTAAGGACTGGGCGTTTATCGCAGTTTCCAGAAGACATTGACAAGTGATTTTACTGGCTCACTTGTGAAGAGACGTAAATAGTAAATTGTAGAGGCCTCGGCAGCGGAGGCGAATGATTCTGACATGCTTAGCGAAGCATATATTTAGCGAAGCATATATTTGGTGTGCATGGTTCCTTTGGACAGTTCAGTTCGTTTTAATGCAAACATCTCTCTGTGGTTATTAAGACAGAAGGCTATTCTTCTTACTCACCATCGGAAACAGTTGATCTACACGGCTTCTGTTCGATTAAAACGATGCAAAGGATCATCACCGCAACAAATACTACCGCGAGCAGCAACATTGTCTTGGGATTGGATTTGACTTGGCTGCACACAGTGCCCGGTTTTATCATGTTAAGCCACTTGAATTTCTTCTTTGTTTCCGACATCATAGATTTTCTTTTCAAAATTAAACTTAGAAATAGAAGAAATTTCAAAATATTTCACTCAAGGTAGCTAGATTGTTTCTCCTATTTTCTCCGACAATACCGCTTTCTCAGAAGCGACAACTACTTTCGATTTCTCGGAATGTAAGGGAAAAATCCCTTCACTTGAAATAGTCATCACATCATAACTGCCTCGTTCACATACTGCTTTATCAAATAACTACTTTCGTTCAAACACAACGAGATCAAACGATGTACTACTGTATATGAACGCGGTTATATTAAAGTTGCCATCTTGTCCCAGAAGTAATGTTGTTAGTTTTCGCAACATCCAGCTAATAGCTACCCGTTCAGTCCGGAGATCGGCATGGGTCGTTCTAAGACAACATTCAGGTTCAGCGCCGGAATCAGGGAAGGGGTTGCCCTTCCCCCTTATTTCTAGACCAAATATTTGGTTATGATATCGAGAAAACCGCCAAAAAGCGCTACAGGGCAAAAAAAAAAAAAAATTAAATAAATAAATAAAAATAATAAAATAAAATAAAATGAAAAAAAAAAATATATACATATGTGTGGTTTTTTATAGCGGGCGCTCCCCCCCTACCCCAACTTACCCCTATGTCTGGATCCGCCACTGAGTTTGGCTTTACGCGTAAGAGTGAGGAATTAGTGCTTGCTGATGCTTTTCCTAAGCAAACACGATAAGTTAGTACGTCAGTAAAAAATAAGGTATGGAAGGCAAGGTAAGATAAGTCTGTTCATGGACAGTAAGTACACAATAATCATTAAACGAAAATGAAGTGAATGAATTCTTGTTCCGTTAAACTGAATGACTACGCTGTTGTAAGTTTTTAACAATGTTCTACTGGTTGACGGGAGGAATCGTGGAGCACTGTATTTGCATGCAGACGCCCCAGGTTCAAATCCAATTAAAGTTTATTTGAATTGCTTCTTCCTGCTTTCCGGCCTTACTTTCTTCATTAATGGCGTGCGCCGGGTCAAACCTCGAACCTGATCACTGTCACAGTAAATTTATATATTACACGACTCAGGCAGTCAGAGGGCCAATAACTAAAATCAACCAATCAAAATGCTCTATTGCCGGTCCAATATTCTCTAAGTATTGGACCGGGCATTGTCCCGAATGATCCCGCACTTGTGTCCCTTTGAACTCGAAATTAAGATGGCGGACAGGGACGAAATCTTTCGAAAATGGCTTACACTTCAAAACAACATGAAGAACTTGCGCGTTACGTTATTTTGTTTGTTCTTAAAGACAAAACTGAAAGCATATTTCATCTGCCGTAAAATGTACACATGCTAAGCTCTCAGAATCGGGTCCTTGTTATCCTGTACATTTTCCGCATAATGTTACATGGAATTTGTGAAAAAACCCTCAAAGCTTTCTTCAGTCGTATAATAAATCTCTTATTAACCAAGCTTGCTCGGGACCGTACTGGGAGAATATCGGCCCTCGGTCTTTTTTGTACGGATCTCGCTGCGCTCGGTCCGTACTGTTAAGACCTCGGGCCGATATTCTCCCAGTACGGCCCTCGCGCTTGGTTAATAAGATATATATACTGAAATTCATGAAGTTATCGGTAATGACCCGGGCTTAGGCGAGAAAAAACAACAACAACAACAACAACAACAAAACACCTGATTTCTCTTAACAGGGGTCGAACCTGTGACCAGACTACTATAGTTCGGATGCTCTAGCGCTGAGCTACGGGAGACTCGTGGCATTTAGGCCATTCAACTACACCCACTGACAAAATTGTTCAGACACTTCTCGCTCCCAATGTTCAGGCTCACCTTGGGATTTGCAAAGACAATTGCGAGAAACAGCGTTTAGAGGGAAGGGGGAGCAGCCCAAAGTACAAAAACTGCGTGTTGCGTGTTGTCTCAAGGAATCTTGTCACAGAACGTACAGGTTCTGCTGACAAACCTCCAGCACACCGCTGGGACTCAAACGTCGAAATGGCGGCATTCTCGCAGTTGTACAGCAGTAAAGAAGGAAACAATCAGACGTACGTAACAGCAAGGAATCCCGATAAACGCCAGGGAGGGGTGGAGGGGGGGAGTAATACTCCACTAGACTGTACTACAACTGCAACAAGTGTCATTCCTTGTCGTTAAAACTAAAATAGTGAAATTAATGTGTTTGTGCGCTCAATAATCCTAATATAATATTCCTAGTTTTCGTTTACATGCTCCTTGACTGACAATTCAACCGAGTCTGAAAGCGAAAGCTACTTATTCTGTAGTTCGAAATTTCCTACAAAGGCAAATGCAAGCTCGTTCCCGGGGTCCTCTCTCTCTTCCTTCCTTGAGGAAGGAAGAGAGTGGACCCTGGGAACGAGGTTGAGGCAAATGTTCCTCCGCTGCCGAGCGATTCTAGTCTTCTTAGGAGTGCTGTAGGAAGTTGCTGAGTGATTTACCCGTGCGAAGGTGCGCCTCATAAGCCTCGAGCCAAGTCAAACCTTTCATGGCAATTTGATAAAACGTGTTGTTATCGGTCCACTCATATGGGTTATGGTGGCAAATCTGGGTATAGCCATCCATGCTACCCCAAGTGTGGTTTTCGGAGCTTTCGAAATTCATCGTAGTTCCATCGCGTAACCTCAGACAGTAGGACGGGTAGCAGACAACCATTTGAGGACAGGCGTTGGGATAATCTTGAGGAATGTAAATTCTCAACACATACTCTTTATCACTGGTGCATGTCACTCTGATCTCGAGGCTTGTGTCTCCTCTTGGATTTATCCATTTCACGCGGTTGCGAAAATAGCTTTCAAGCAAACCTTTCTCGTACGCCAGTCTCATTTTCTGCTTTTGCGACCAAGGCATGGTTAAAGTGACGAGGAAGCGAACGCTTAGCAAGTCTCTGGGATCCTCACCAAGCTCAGGAAGTGCAGCAGTGCCACAAAGTGAAAGTTGTTCTTTATTATTGCTGACGCAGCGAAGGAGCCTGAAGCGACTGAGCGCAGTCAGCAATCTTAACCTCAAACATTTCCACCACAATGCATTGCGCTGTACCCACAAATTCAACCACAATGGCTTGCGCACCGTGTTTCTTGCCATGAGCTTTTCTTGGCTTGATGGTAAGTCTGCCTTTTGCTTGATACATATTTGTTTTATAGACTAAAATTTACCCGTTAAGGTATGAGAGCATACTGTAGTGCTTTACAAGGGTCTGACAAAGCTTTTGTGTAGTTTTGCGTGAATTTACCAACTTTAAAGGTTGTTGTTCAGAATTATAACATGATGAGATTCAATCGTCTTTGGTTGACCCAAATCTATCTCTATCAGTTCCACATACCTGAATCAATTCGGCTAGCAAATGATATAGAAGCCAGTCCTGGACCAGAAATATCAACTGACAGTGAAAATTTGGAAGACCCAAATAAAAAGAACTATTTTTTTATTGAACCTTGGAATGCTGAATGTCAGGCTTTTTGGTGTTCTGCTCTGGATTTGCCACTCATTGTCAAACAAAAATTGTTCCGAAGTGGTCAAACCATTAGAAAAGCCTTCTAAACTGTATCAAATAGTTATACAGCTTATGAAACATAATGAGCATGCATTACTTGCTCACATGACTGGCAGTTTGAATGAATATTTGGCCCACACAGGAATGAGAAATCAACATGTTTGGGGGACAGATATTGAAATAATATCAACCTCTTCTTTGCCAGAAACTGACATACATGTATACGTATATACCAAAGTTGGTTCTCTGTATAAATGGCAAAGGTTTTCAAGTTCTGTTTTATCAGGATATCCTGCCAAATATATAAGTGGTCTCTATATGCAAAATACTAGTGGTGTACATTATGACATTGTGCTAGATGTTGCTTCTTCTGACTCCTCATTCTAATCATGGTTGCAAAAGAAAACAAAGTACTGAACTAAGCCATCATCGTAAAGCAAAGTCTGTATCCATAAATCAACCTTCCAAACTTGCAAAAGCTAATCATGAAACTGATACTTCAAAGCTTGTGTCTTTCACATTGAGCAACAGAGAGGACTTGGTCCACATCAGCACTGACAGTGATTCAGAATTGACCTTGAACAATGCAATGAGTACCCAGAACACAGATAGTGACAATGAGGTACATTTCAAAAGCATAAAAAAGAAGGGACAACATACTTCAGGTGTGACAAATGCTGGCAATAAAGAGGAACAAACAATTGATATCAGTGCACAAAAACATTTGTCTAACTTCCATATGGCTATCCAGTATAATATGTATCAGTGCAAAATCTGTTTTGAGGCGTAACCTTTAAAGGGAAAAGTAAAGTCAGAAAGTACTTACATTTGTCAGAGGTGTTCAAGAGACAAAAAAGTTCCCAAAACGTTTTCAGCTGGTAATCAAATGATTCCATCATGTATACCAAATGAGTTACAGGATTTAACACACATTGAAGAGATGTTAATTGCTCAAGCTCTCCCTATTATGAACGTGTATGTAAAGCCTGGAGGACAACAAGCTTTTTCAGGACACTGCATAAATCTACCACAACAGGTCTCTGCTCTAGCCCAATCACTACCAAGATATCCCAAGCATGTTTCCCTCTTACTGGTAACTATGAATGGAAAAGATAATGCCTTTAAAGATGTTATCGTCAGGAGAAACAAAGTTCAGCAAGAACGTATTTGGTTAATTCAAAATAATCCACACTATACAGATGTGACACTTGATTTAGATTCCTTACAATCTTTGCCTGTGAATGGTGTACCAGATGATCTGCAAACTGTAGAGACCATTGAAACTGAGTTCCAGAATATTGAAACAAATGCAAATACCAGTGATGATTCTGATGATGATCAGCTTATAGATAATCAAACAAAAACAACTAGTTTTCTGCCACAATGAAGATGGGAAACTTGAAAAGGATGCAATTTTGTCTGAAATTGAAATGGGAAAAATCAGTTGGCCCACAATAGAGGATAAACCATTAAATGAATATACTACTTCAGGCCTTGCTACTTTAGCCTTTCCTACATTGTTTCCAAATGGTAAAGGAGACCCAACAAATCCATGTTTACACAGGGATGTTCCTTTAAATGAAAGAATTAAACATTTGTTAAAGTTTGCAGGAAAAAAAATGGAAAATTTTACTTCAGGTTTGCTTCACACCCTAGATTTTCATATTGGGCTCTGAACATGATTCAAAGAAAACGAACAATGCAACAAACAGCTATTTTCTTTAAACAAAACCCTGGGGAAGCACATTTGACATGAGAGGAGCTCAGAAACATGGCCAAGGAAAAGAAATCACAGTTATTTATGGCAAAAGTATCAAGATATGTAACAAACATCACTGGAAGCTCAGCATACTGGTACAAATTACAACAAGATCTAAAGTCGATCATAGCATATAAAGGGCCACCAACAATATTCTTCACTTTGTCTTCAGCAGATATGCATTGGGCTGAATTACATCCACTCTTTAACTCCCAAATAGATGATATTACCTCTGAAGAAAGGCGAATGAATGTTATAAAGAACCCTCATTTAGTAGATTGGTTTTTTACAAAATGTGTACTATGTTTTTACCTCACTATTGGGTTGCTACAGAATGAGTAAAAGAACAAAAGCAAGTAAGTGATAAAACAAACAAGTATTTTAAGATAAACTATGCTAGGACTATATCTCCTTTTTGTGTATATCTGTGTTATAGTAAATTTACAGTAAATGTAGCAACTATTTTTACTTTTCCACCAGAAGCCACAGCTGCTTTAATTCAGAAACAATACATGCCCACCACACAAAGGAAAAGTAAGTAAACCAAAATAACATACTGCATGGAACAGTGGAAGCACTATGAGTGACCAACTCAGATAATGACCAATAATTTCAATTACAATTTGAATTGTCAGCTAAACTTTGTAATGAAGAGCTCTCGTAAACAACAACTTTAGAGGCTTTGGGGCAACCAGCTCCATTAGCAACACTTTTAAGATTAACAACTACCGACCAGCAGCAGCTGCTGTCTCAAAACATAATTTCACACCCAATCAAGCTATAAAAAATTTCCTCATTTAACTTAGCACAAGTTATTTGTTGCCACCATAATAGACGTCGAAACCTTTGTAATAATGTCTCTGAGACCAATGTCTTCTTTTTGTGATTTTGATCAACTACAAGAGTGCTTTCTTGTAAGTGACCAGCTTCGTTAATAACTACTATTTTCAATCCCCAACGTTATTGCTTACGAGAGCTTTCACTGTAGTTGAATGAAACACAAATATTCATAACCATAAAATGTGGTAAAAGCAGGTCAAAGCAGTGTTATAAGGAAATGCTTTATTAGTAACATACATTTCACATGCGTTAAATGATGTCAACAGTGTTATTTTGCATCATCAGATGACAATCCATCAACCCTCAACCCACAAGATTTATCAGATCAAACTATGGCTGGTTCCTCACAAACACCTCCCAGCAGCCAGGCTGATCACAGCACCATCGTGCACACCCCTGCTAAACAAGAAAAACGTAAGTAGTAAAGCCAAAGAACAGAAATAAGTTTAACAAACAGGTCAGAATAAATTTTTGCCTTTGTAAACCTGAGTTAGCAAATGGAATGTTCATACGATGGAACGATTAAAGTTCTGCTAATAATACGGATTCTTGCTATTACAGACAGCAAATTGTGATTTGAAAGGTGCTTGCGCTTACGTGAGTTGACTTTAAACAATATCCTAACCATTGCCTTTTCTTACTTTTTTCCCCAGATACACCTCAGATTTGCTATCTCCATAATTTGTCCCCAATAAAGAAGAGCCAAGCAAACAACGACTATTTCGACGCCACCCTTCAACTAAAAGACAAATCAATGAGGGCTGTGTGTTTTTCCCCAGATAAACATTCTGCCATGAAGTCCAAGTTAGAATCTTCATCACCTGTCAAAATAAGTATTCCCGACCCAGAACAATCCCACAACCACACAAATTCACTGTTAAATAGGGGGGTACTGACCGCTGTGCCGGTAAAGGGCTAGAGACAGTCCCGTTTATTAGACAATTTCAAATGGGCCATGTGGCATACAACGATTCCTTGCCTGCTGCCCGTCAGGAAAAAAAACCCTGTTTCTAAAGGAGGAAACCTGATCCCTACCGAATGCAGCACTAGGCTGCATTCTGTAGGGATCATTTGTAACCCTGAGTAGGGTTACAAACTTAATGCCTTAATACATATAAAAGAAATTTTGAACGTTACTCGACAGAAGAAACCTTAAAATTAAAATTTGAACGTTAAGAACGACAGCGAGGTCAGTCTAGAGTGATTTTCCTCGGTAATTCCCGCTCATTTATCCACGTGGCGTTGTCATGGTAACCGTCAAAAGTAGGTGAAGCGTGAAAACAATTTGTTGCTACTCTGAGAACCGCAGCAAATTACATAAAACGCAACAGATGCACTGATAGATCCTCAGAAAGTGTGAGGATAATTTCTTCAGTTCATTACTAACCCGCACTTCATAATCATTTCTTTCATTCATCATTCCTTTCACGGGAAAACACGCGTGAGCCCAACAAATTGACCTGCTCTCAACTGTGTGGCTTAAGAGCACTGCACCGGCATCGCAGAGGTCGTGGGTTCGAATCCCGTTGGAGTCACTTGAATTTTTCAAGTGCATATATGAGACAATTGCTTAAATTGTCCAGAAAGTGTGAGGATCATTTCTTCAGTTCATTTCTAACCCGCACTTCATAATAATTTCTTTCATTACAGATTGTCTAGGGATTTGGCTTCCACCTCTTTTGTCAATAATCGGGTTCAAAGGACAGTTAAAGTCGCCACCCCTCTAGCATCGTTCGCCCCATGAGAGCAGAAGAATGCAGCCCCCCATTCGCTTTTCCACGAGACTTCATTCCCAAGAACGGAATGTGTTTCCTGTAGGAAAACAACATCAGGTTTTTGTTTTCTGAGCCAAGTAAATATGGTCCGTCTTTTACGGTACTTGCCGATGCCTAACGTATTAAAAGAAATAAGTTTACCTTTCACCATCTGTGATGATAAATCATAGAGAAGAAATCTGAATTTAGGAGAAGGATCTTGATGTATGTGAAACTAAATAGCCACACC
>BLFK01000113.1:2129586-2196817 GCA_014634185.1 Astreopora myriophthalma | reverse complement strand
TGTTTATTTTTTTGACGTCTTCTGTGATCTCACCGAATGTTTCTAGGGCCCTGTTCCTCATCTCCACTGCCTGTTTCTTTTCATTCTCCACTGCTTCCCTCTTTGCATCACTCTGATGATCTGCCCTCCGGTCTGACTCATCACTTATCTCCATTAATTCTTCTAGTAGCTTTTCAACCTCACTCTGATCTTTCTCTCCTCCACCACTCTCCTTTTCTTCTCTTGATAGTTTCCCTCTCAATTTTTTTGCCAAGACCTGAAAACGATCTCGAATGGACCTTGCAGTCAGGGTAAAATCGCTGTACTGAGCAGTGAGAGTGGAGGCAACCCTCTGCCATGCACTTCCCCGTTCTCTAGACCCCTGTTTATGGGTAAAGACCCCCTCAGATGCCACTGCTGTTAACATGAGGAGGTCTTTAGCATCTGACCAGACCATGACACACCTAAAAGAAGTTACATGTAGGAGCAAAATGATAAGAATAGTAAAGACATTAATTCCAAGACATTAATAATTATTGTACACGGGTATAAATAAAGGAAAGGATTCACTTGCTTGTTTCAGACTGTGCAAGACATGATATAAAACTGGGAGTTATTACACAACAGAGAAAACAAAAATTGTTCCCAAAATACCAAAAGAGTGTAGTAGCGAACGTTTTAGGGTAAAATTTGCGCAGCTACCACTGACGAAAAAACGGGCTAAAAATTTGTTCCCTCCGCGGTCCGCATCGTGTTTTTATTTTTCCTTTCTAATTTGATCGTTATCATTCTTCAACACTATTGTTTTCAACAAACCGGGATTTTGTTTAAGTTCAGCAAAAATCAAGCAAAATCATTTCACCGGAGTCAATGAATAAAACAAGTGAGTCGCGAATTTTAGCTGAAATTTTGTCATAGAGGTCTTGAAATATTTATGTTTAAATGCGACCTTAAAAAAAAGAAAAAGGAAAAAAAATTATAAACCCTGCAAAAAAAATTTATATTCATGATGTTTGACTTACTTTTTCCTTCCTTCATTACTTGAAGCTTCCATACTTTCCTTTAGGATTAAAAACGAAATTAAAATTGCACGTACTTTGAACTAAACTTCGGCTGTTTTCCCCCGAAAATCCCATTCAAACAAATACCGATATTAAAATAAAAATAGATTATGACAGACCACTGCATTTAAGTTGAAGAATGGATTAATTTCTTTAATTATTTATATCCCATATCTCTCACCCAAAAGCTTACAAAAAAAACACAGTTCAACCGATAAAAGAGTCCGCGTTTGTAAACCAACGCAAGAAAAAGCCAACTCAAATCATTTTTACACTTCTCAAACTTAGTCGGAACAAGGAAGACCAGCGATTTCAGAGAACAATAAACAAATTCTCAAACATAATTTTAAGCATTGAGGAAAACAATTCTTACCTTTCCTCTTGAAAAACTTGATTAATGCTTGCCGTTCTCTTCGCGACGGGAAAACATTAAAAATGCCGTCGTGAACGTGACGCAACCTCATCCAGAGGACGCCAATAATAAAACCGGAAGTTGGGTCCAGACTACTCCGCGTACCCTCACGTCCTCAACTGACGTTCGCGTCCTGTTGCTAAATCTCTCTAATTACTGAACAGACGCACGGCAACATGGAATCTATTTTTTTAATATAGGGTGCTTTCGATTGGGAAATCCGGATTTAGATCTTAAAATCCGGATCTTCGGATTTCCAATCGAACACAAAATCCGAAAACGAATTTCGCGACGGATTTTGTTGATCGAAATCCATGTCTGGGAAGGATTTGAATTAATTAAATCAACGGCGAAATCCGTTTTCGGATTTTATGTTCGATTGGAAATCCAAAAGATCTGGATTTTAAGATCTAAATCCGGATTTCCCAATCGAAAGCACCCATAATAAAGAATAGGCCATTTCCGAATTCGCTTCAGCCTCTTTTTCAAAGCGAGTCTAAGTGCGAATTCTTTCTTATGAAAATGAGTTTTTATTCATATGCAAAGTAAAACTAATTACCATCACACAACTTTCGCACCTAGACTCGCTTTGAAAAAGAGGTTAACGTGAATTCGGAAATGGCCTATTAAACCTCGTACGCATAAAAGCGAAAAACTTTGTAATGATGACGTCTATCGTGCATCTGTCCTCTAATAGATCATAGGCAAGAACCAATCAAAATGCGAGAATAACTTGGGTTATTATATAAATATATCACGGCAAGAAAAGTGGCATTTTACCGTTAAGAAAACACGCGGCGAACTTACGCAAAATGCGGTATTTTCCAGTATTTTTCAGTGTTCACCAAAACGGAAAATCCAATCTTTTCCGCGAGTTTTCATGCCGGTGAATTCGAGTATTCGTTCCATTATCTGGCAATTTTCTGTTGCGGTGAACGCTGGAAAACGCACGTTTTCTGGCGTTCACCATTCGGTTCACACTCGTAAAACGTCTGGTATTCTGGGCGTTTTCTGGAGTTTTCCGACGGACCAACGTCGCGTTCACCGCCGTTATCCAGTAAAAACCCGCGTTTTCCCTTGTTTTCCGCCACGGAAAATCCTGGTTAAACTTAGGTAAACGCTGGAAAACTAACGTTTACCTATCAGTTAACGCTTGGAAAACAGCCAATATTCCGGCGTTAGCAAGCGTTTTTCTTTCGTATTCTTGCATTTTCTGGGACGGTGAATTCATGTAAATTCAAGAAAACGTATGTTCTCTTGTGTTTACTGATCTGTTTACGCTCCGAAAACGGCGAATAATCGGCCGTTCACAAGCGTTTTGCTTTGTTTTCTTACATTTTCTGTGACGGTGAATTCAAGAGAATTTTAGAAAACGCCTGTTTTCCAGCGTTCACCAAACTGTGATGACTCGGAAACCAATGAATATTTCGGCGTTGTCCAGTGTTTTTCTGGTGTTTTCATGGTTTTTTTAGGGCGGTGAATTCGTGCGAATTCAAGAAAACGCGTATTTTCCTGCGTTCACCGAACGATTAACGAACGGAAAATAGTTTGTACCCGGCGTTTTTTCGCGTGTTTTCTAGGGTAGTGAATTCGGGTGAATTCCGAGGGCTTTCCTGCTTCACGATTCCCCCCAGCCCAACTCTAAATTCTTTGGCGGGATTTATGGTTCCATAGTTTTTGCTAACTGTTCATTTGAGATGAACCAAGGAAAACAGCGGACTACGTTTTAAGGACTTCCCTCTCCAGTGTTAAATGCTAGGATGAAAGAAAACAACTCTGAATTCCAAGAATATCGTTTATTTAAATGTACACTGGTGTTGAAGTATTACAAGACTAAAATCAAATATGAGCTACAAACAAAATAAGTTTCTAGATTTATAGTTACTTTCATCTTCTACTCCAACAAACAATTGCTATGAAATTAAATAACACTGCTCTTTCATCTAACCCTACTAAACTAGAAATGGTGTCAGTTTGTCCAGAATTCTATATAATAAAAGAAGAATACAAAAACAAAGCTGAGAAAAAAGGACCCACCAACATTACTGCAATCAGTTCTCAGTATTAGCTACTGGAAAAGAAGCAAACTATGCTTATTTGCCATAACCTCATAGATTGTAAGCAAGTAAAATTAACACAATACCCTGATGCAATGTCACCCTGTACAAACTTAACTTTGTAGTCAAGCTACCTCTCCCAAGCACCCAAAAGTTTCCTTCAACACAGAAAATTGTGACTTGGAAGATGTCATTAAATTTTTAGTACAATCACATTTGCATTTCAGCACAGTCAATCACATGTATGAACAACTTGTAGTAACGAAAATATATATATATATATTCTACAGCTGTTCTTTGACTGTCATCCACTAATTGTTATTTAATTGAAATTAAGTTTTTTGGAGAGCAACTGTCTCTTAAACAACATGTACAGGGTATGTGTCTATTAAGTTTCTTAGTACAAGATACAATGTAAAAATGTAAAGGATTATCAAGGCAAAAGCACTGAAATGGAAAAAATACTACAATGTATAACCCTAGTATTGAATATCTTGATAGGAGGCAGTGTATGAGAAAAATAACTTTTGTTATTACTTGAAGGGTAAAAATGCAAAAGCTACGAGCTTGATTAATTCTATTTTAACTGCCAGACTCGGTTTCAAGGAGGTTTCTCAAGACTTTGTTTAATAGAAAATCTTTCAACTCATTGAGCCAGTCTTGTATTTGGCCAGGAAAGTGTTGATACCAACAGCTTGCATACCTTTTGCATGAAACCCTTCATAACAATACTGCCCCCAAAACTATAACTTAGTGATCTACAAAGATAGTACAGCCCAAACTTTTTCTAAATTCAAATCAATTTAAGAGAGTTTCGGGAATCATTCAATAAACAGTTCACGCGACTTTTGAAATCCGAACTGCGTAAATATTGACAGCATTGGCGTGTTTTCAATTCCGCGAAACGAAAGCTTCCAATGAAAACAAATCAAAATGAAACTTAGCCGTTAACCATCACAACCATACATTAAAATTGGCTTTCTTGAGTTAAATTCCCATCGTCACAGGAGACGCCCGTCAGGGTGTCCGGTCAGACTGAGCGGTTTCCCTGTCAAAACCTCAAATTTGCCGGACAAATGTCCGATGACCGGCACTAATTTGCATGCTTGCATTTGCCGCTGCTTATAACTTATTTTCGCGTAAAACTGTCGTATTCTGCAAAATTTGTCGTTGGGTACTCCTGCATGTGTATTCTAACTCACTGTTGATTAAGAATGGCTTCATATTCGTCTGCTTTACATCTCAGACTTCGCGCGGCATCAGACCCTTCCTTCTGGATTATATCTCTGACTGTGAACGCCAAATCTATTGCATCCAAAACGATGAATGCTGCACTAACTCCAATGATGACCCCCCCAGCATGCTTTGCTGTTGTTTTTCCCGCAGCTGCTGTCCCCCTTTTTTTTACAGTGTTATTGAAAGTCTCTTTAACGGTGGACTCAATGAGCCCCTGGCTTACCGCATTTGCCCCTTTTGCTCCAAAGGTTAATCGTTTCATTGCCCTTGCGGCATTCGTGATTGAAGGAAGAATTTTTTTAAGAACATTGGTGTGAAGCAAGTCCTTGAGAAAAGCAACTAACAAATGATCTTTACCCAGTACTCTGATAGAAAGGCCAGCGAGACACACTAGATGAACTTGACTTTTTCCAGTTTTCAGCGCTCTGATACGTTGCCTGACGTTTTCTATTGCATGGTTGGTATTTTGCACAGCCTCATCTGCTAACTGGACTAAAGATGAATTGATGGTTGCTTCCACAGACGTTGCACCCAGATTTGTGCACGTCCCAGCCGCTCCAAGGGCCGTTCCTACTATCAACAATGGAGGTGCCGCTCCGGCTGTCACGACTGTCGCGATTCCTCCCGCAACGGACAGCAAGCCGCCAGTTATGTTGGCAACGCTCCCAGCAGCAGAGGCTATCTTGCAATCCTGCCACACCTTGTCCAGATAATCAGCAGCAGCTCGCAGTAGTTTGACGGTGCTTTTTAAAGAGACGTTCATTTGATCGACATGTTCTGCAACACCTTGAACCTCTTCAAGTAAACGCTGAATTTCCTCTTGGGTTAAGTTGTCCCTCCTCTTCATATCTGCATTGGCCAATGCAATGAATGAATGAATGAATGAATGAATGAATGAATCAATCAATCAATCAATCAATCAATCAATTTATTAAAGTCATTGCGTGGGATTGAGGTTGCCCTCGGTATCCGAGCCAAAGGGTAATGTATAAAACGTATGAGAAATAAGAAATAAAATTAAGTAAATAATAGCAATAATAACAATAATTAAGTAGAAATTACATACACGAAATTATAAAGAATTGTTTTCTAACTATCTAATAAACTAGATAATATTTAGTGATAAACATGGACATATCAAGCCTAAAGTTATCACATAAACATTAAAAAGTAATGATTGACAATAATTGCGTAGGCAACTGGTCCTTAAATTTAAAAGATTAATGGACTCCAAATTTTTATGAAAGGCACATAAGTTGGGTGATTGATTAGCATATGTAGGAAGCTTGTTCCATAGATGAGTGATCTTACAAGTAAAAGAATTATGGGAGTATTGGTTGTTATAGGAGGGCTAAACACGGTTACAACCTCCTCCCCTTAAGTTGTAATGTGAATCTCGGAACTTGAAGAAATTAGAAATGTAACTAGGCCGATTTCCCTTAATACATTTATATAGTAATGAAAGTGATTGTTCATATCTTCTAAATTCCAAAGAATTCATTCCTGCTATGGACCATATAGAATTATAATCTAAATCATTTCCAACATTTAAAAGAGTCTTCAATGCATAATGATTAGCAGCTTCAAGTTTGTTAGCTAGGGTTTTGTTTATATTCCTGTTAAAAGTGGACTGCAGTCTTCCAGATGGGGTAAAATATGACACTTCTTAACAATTCTTCTTTTCCTAAAATATGACCAAAAAAAAAAAAATCCAATCCCATGACAAATGCTAAGATGTGGCTGACATGTCCTCATCTCGAAGGCTGAAAGTCAGTTAAGAACGTTTTTATTTTGCTCGTTTGTAGCACGAATAATGGAAAAATAAATGTGAAAATGTAGTCTACAGGGCCCGGTTGTTCGAAAGCCGATTAACGCTAACCATCGATTAAAAATTAACCGACGTCTTAATTTCTCCCTCTGAAAACACTCTCAAAAAATGGTTTTAGGCTAAAGCGGAAGAAAAGTGTAAGTCACAAGTGACAAGCAAAAATCTTCCGGGAAAATCTTTGTGAATTGGTAAATAAACTGGAATCAAAGTTCACTCTAACCCAGGGTTAGCTTAATCGGGCTTTGAACAACTGGGCCCTGAACAACAATTTACGCAAATACTTAGGGACTCGTTTTTTTTCCCAACATTAACAACGTGGTTTTCGTATCAGTGCATGATACACCGAAAAACATCTCAGTTTGTAGTCAAACTCGACGTACAGTGTTTTTAGCCGTAAAACTACCTAAGAAAACTGCAATTCATTGAGCAGTTCCTATTTACAACCTTTCCAAAATAACTTCCACACCATCGAAGTCATGTAACTTTAAGAAGATCTTAAGAACGTTTCCAGGCTCAAATGGCCAAAAAATAAGAACGTTCTTATACTGAAATAAAGAGCGTAAGCCGAGGAAGGCACCAAGATTTTACCGGAAAACGAAATTGCTGTCCTCGTGATGACCTGTTTTACGAGCAGTCGTCTATATATAATCAGTATTTCTCGGCAAAAGCTCAAAGGTTTGGTAAGCACACTGCTACTACAGCACCTTTCGGAACCAAGACAGAACAAAGTATGGCATTATATCCCCGTCAAAAATCTTCGACTTTGACTTTCGATGCTATCCTGTTCCAGGCGTTCAGTTGGTAAACGGGGTGCGATAGTACAGGCAGAGCGAGGTGGGAATCAAGCGACGAAAAATGGAGGGGGCTTGGGACGGGCGAGGGAGGGAACGCCTGAAAACTACTTTTTAAGAAGCCTCTTATCGGTCAATTTTTGACAGACGGAGTCAACACAAAGGTCGATGAGAAACCGACAGATATAATCGTTCGGCTTTCGTATTTGCGAAGTAGAGCGTCTCAAATCATGTGACAACGAAGACAGTGGGATAATTCTAAGCGCTTGTGTAAAATTTAATATGAACAAATCCTCGCTATGAACATGCAAATGACGATTTATTGTTTCTAAGGAGCAAAAAATTGTTATCTATTTATAACAGAAAGAACTAGAACTCTAAGTTAAATCAGGAGCCCACTCCTGGTTAAACAATAATTTACATCGCAGGTAGATTATTGTTTAACTATTAACACAAGTACGTTGCATTTTTAAACACTGAAAATGAGATATTGTAGCGTTTGAAATGCGTTGTTTACTTGCCATAGCGTTTAATAAATAACTTCGGAACAGCAAAAAATGAAAAAGCAAAACATATATCACCGCAAACTAGAGATTCTAGCAATCATTTAGGGGCTAAAACCAAAGATATAAGTTAAAGCTTGCGACGTTGATGCAAGCGACAAAATTGATGAAAATTTTGATATTGAATCATTCATCCGTGATCTTAAGAATGTCTAGTGGGAAAGTGCATATATATTTGAGAATGTTGATGACATCTGGTCCCACTGGAAAGGCTTGTATAATGAAGTGCTTGATTCACATGCGCCTATTAAGAGGATTTGTGTACGGGGAGACCAATTGCCGTGGATCACACCTGAGATAAAGCTTCATATCTCTCGTCGTTGCCAACTGTATAGAGCTTTTCGTAAAAACCCTCCGGCTGAAAACTGGGATGCCTTCAAAAGACAAAGGAAGAAGGTTACCTCGCTGAAGCGTAAAGCTCTATGCGGCTACTTTGTTGGCGCCAAGTCTAATAAATCTAGCCCAAGGGAATTCTGGAGGAAACTGAAGCCTCTCTTACCGAACGCGCGTGGGTCGTACTTTGGCAAAATAACTCTCTGGCTGAGATAACAGCTATTTCGCCGAGTCAAGACTAAGCCATTCTTTGGCTCGCACAGAATCCGAGTTCGATAAACATCCCAGTGTAAACCTCATCAATGAAATGGCTGATGATCAAGATCAAGAGTTCTCCTCTAGTTTCCAGCCTGTCACTGCTAAATATGTGTTGGACCTGCTATTAGATCTAAATGGATCCAAGGCAACTTGCGTGGACGGTATTCCCCCGAGGCTCCTGAAAGCGTCTGCGCCTGCTTTGGCGACCCCTTTGACTCGCTTGATAAATTATTGTCTCGAACAATCTTGTTGGATTAGCAAGTGGAAATCTAGCAATATCAGTCCAGTTTTTAAAAAGGGATGTGAAGCTACCAAAGTCAATTATCGTCCCATCTCAATTCTACCCTGTGTATCTAAGATTTTCGAACGAATCATGTATCATCAACTGTACAACTACTTTGTTTCACGCCGTCTACTCTCCGACAGTCTGTCTGGCTTCTTAAAGGGGCACTCTTGTTGCACGGCACTGCTGAAGATCACAGAGGACTGGAGAGAAGCATTAGATGAGAGAGAAACAGTCTCTGCGGTGTCTATAGATCTGAGTAAGGCGTTTGACACTATATGCCATCGCCGCCTGATAAGAAAGCTAGCGGCATATGGGCTTCTGGACCACTCGATCCGCTCTTACCTTATCAATCGTAAGCAACTGACGAGTCAAAATAGAGAACGCTTATTCGAAGTGTAGTCCAATGTGGTGTCCCGCAAGGATCTCTTTTGGGACTACGGCTGTCCACAAGTTGCTCATAAATGTTTAAAAAGTTGCTCCAATTTTCTCAAAAAGTTGCTCAAAAGTTGCTCCAAAACTCTAAACGTTGCTTAAAAGTTGCCTGAAAATTCAAAAGTTGCTCAGAAGTTGCTTTTTTGTATTTTGGTGTAAGAGGCTAATTATCAACTAAAATGAAGATGTTCATGAAGAATTTCACTTTGCATAGATGCCAGATACATATTGCATATTGATTTCATTATAATTGTGTGTAAGTTTAAGTTTTACATTGCTATCTTCTCTCAACCCACATCCCAAAATCTGATTCTCTTCATTGGCTTCCTTATATTACAATTATTACTAGATAAATAATTACATGATGGTATTCAAACAAAACAAACGTTGCTAATATGCTTATTTGATACACAAAGTATCTCTGACGTACATGACTTATTTGCTATATAAAAACATATCCTTGGAATATTTATGAGTTCCCAAATCCATTAAGCATCTTTGCGGGTGTAGTACAGAGCACTTTCAAAGCGCACAGACAAAGCGCTATTGGCAGCTATTTCTGATTTAAGAGAGTCTATCTCCTTCTGACGAATCAGTCAAGGGAATGAATTCCGCCAGATAGGTGCGAGATGTTAAGCGATGACCATATTTTTGAAGAAATTGCCGCAGATTGTCGACTTTTGAAAGGGAATACCCGCCTTCGGTAAAGCGTCCACAAGGTCGTAGCGATAGAGTCTCATGTCCTCAGGTAATGTTGATCCTTTTGGTCCCCCACTTGTTTTTCCTAGAAGATCCTTGATATTCTGATCTTTCTCCTTGGTTTTCTTGATGTTCTCCAGTGATTAAATATTCTTCACGGATGATACATGCACATGCTTCTTGACAGAGCTCTTCTTTTTTGAGAGAGTTTCTTTGCAGGCGTCACATATAAGATTTCCTGACACCACAGTTAGACACTGGTCTTTGAACTCCTTTACTCTGTCCCACGAGGACACATTTGGATCGACTGAACCGCGCACGTTTCTCCTCTTTTCTGCTGAATTAGTTTGCACTTTTCTTTGCCAGGAAATACCAGCTTTTCCTGGAGTACTCAACCTAGCTCCAGCACTAGCTGCTGCTTCTAGAGGATCTGAATATTGATCATGGTCACTCCTGCGCGGACTATCGTTCAGCTCCGCCATTTTGAAATTTTTACCATATCCGCTGACCCTTGTAAAACTACCACAGGCAGACAGTGATAGTGTCGGATAGTGTATAAATGTTGTTTGCAAAAAGTATATCATGATGAAAGCAACCAACGTCCAATATCAGAACTTAAATAGGCGCTTTGAAGTTGTGAAATGTCTTAAAAAGTAAGAAACCTGTTCAAAACAGAAGAAAGTTGCTCGAAATCCGAAAAGTTGCTCGAAGGATTGAAATTTGCTCGAAATCAGAAAAGTTGCTCAAAAGTGGCCGAGCAACTTATGGACAGCCCTATCTGGGACCGCTTTTGTTTAATATATATATTAATGACATAACCCGTATTACCAAGAATATGGATTTGAGGCTCTACGCAGATGACACAACCGGTTATGCTGCTAGTAACTCACCTCCGACCTTGGAATTCTACATCAATAGTGACCTGTAGCTGGCGAGATTATCACAATGGCTTGAAGATAACTAGCTCACCATCAATGCCACTAAGACGCAGTCTATGATTGTTGGCAAGTCCAACTTTAATTATGAGCTCACCTTAAAGTCAAATAATATTTTGACTATTGATGAACTTAAGTTGATGGGAGTGACGATTGACAATAAGCTCACTTTTTCTTCACATATTAAATTGGTTCTTAGTAAAATTCATGCAAAGATAGCCACCTTGCGCAGAATTAGGAACTTTATTGACAGTGACACCGCGCTAAAACTATATAAGTCGTATATTCTACCTAAGTTTGACTATTGTAGCCCTCTTCGTATATTGCGTGCCGCCTCTGGAACAATATACCTTCGCATGTTAGGGAGGCCCCAAATCTTAGGAATTTTGTGGCCAAACTAAAGAAACTTAAGTTGAGCCAGGATGAGTGTCGTTGTAATTCCTGCTCTAATTAGATGCTATTTTAATTTATAGTAAATTAGATGCTATTTTAATGGATAGCAAATTTTATTAAAGATTCTTGGTTTTTACATATTCTTAATTTATATACAACTGTAGATACACGTACATTTTTCTAATGAGTCCATTTTTAGGCTCATAAATGTCACGTGTTTAAATAAAGTTTTCAGTTTTTTTTTTCATGAAGTGATGAAATATGATGAACGCATAAATTTTGCATATTAAAAAATATTTGCGTACATTCCAGCGGAACTTTTACGTTTGATTGACAACCTAAAATCAGGAACCGCGTCAGGTGGCCAAGTGGGCGGAAAGACCTTTTTTAAAAAAGGTTTTGAAGGCGTTCCCTCCCTCGCCCGTCCTAAGCCTCCTCCATTTTTTGTCGCTTGATTTTCCCCTCGCTCTGCCTGTACAATCGCGCCGTTTACCAACTGAACGCCTGGAACACGCTATTTCGATGCGCGCTTGTTTCACATTTTATCCTTCAGAGTTTTCACAAATATTCACGATAATCTTTGGATATGGTCCTTTCACTAGTAGCCTTTTCGTTTCGACATTTGAGTTTTACCATACGGCATTCGAGTTTAACAATGCCGCATTTGTCGTTTTTTCTTAATTATGATAATTTATTGTGGCTCCGGCTCGAGATTATCGATGCGAAGCTTGTGTTCATGATCTTATGGCGTATGATTCACGCCTCTGGTTTACTCGTACAAAACGTTTTGTTCAGAGCAGTGCACGCTGAAAGATGAGATTAATCCTATTTGGTTTTGTTTGTACCGAACGTTCTTGTTTGATGTGTGGTGCAAGATAAACAGTGACAGTCGGCCACGAAATTTTAAGCCTTGTTAGCTGGAAATTCGTTTTGCCGCCACGTGTCTGATGTTTTCCCCGAGGATAACTCGCCTCAACATTATAATTCGTCTTTCACTTTGCCTCATGGTTTGACGATGCGACATTCTCACTATTTCGAATAGGCATCAATTCCTTCAAAGGCTGCATAAAAACTCGAGGTTTCCGTACAGGTCCCTACTTCATTATGCATGCATATTCCTAGCAAAACTCTATTCACGCTTGTTCTTTTTGGAAGAGGGTTAGTAGGTATATGCATATATAATTAATGTAGGAACTGTACGGAAATCGTTCCAAAAACTCTCGCGTCTGCTTAAAACCAAATACTATTTCACTACGCCAGCCCTCCTTTTCAAGCGCCCGGCTCGGAACTGAAGCTTGTACGATAATTATTATGATTTTGTCGCTTGATTTGCCCCTCGCTCTATTTCGATACGCGCTTGTTTCACATTTTATCCTTCGGAGTTTTCACAATTATTCACGATAATCTTTGGATATGGTCCTTTCACTAGTAGCCTTTTCGTTTTGACAACTGGGTTTTATCATATGGCATTCGAGTTTAACAATGCGACATTATAATTCGTCTTTCACTTTGCCTCATTGTTTGACGATTCGACATTCTCACTATTCCGAATAGGCATGAATTCCTTCAAAGGCTACAGCAAAACTCTCGCGTCTTCTTAAAACCAAATACTATTTCACTACGCCAGCTCTCCTTCTCAAGCGCCCGGCTCGGAACTGAAGCTTGTACAATAATTATAAGGATCACGAGAAAGATGGGTACATACATACATACATACATACATACATACATGCATACATAACCTTTATTAGGGTCTAAGCGTTCTAGCGCCTCTTGGCACTAATTGGGGACACATTTAAAACTAATTTAACTATTATAAAACATATACAAAGCCTAAAATGTACACCATTCAAGTACTACTACACACTAAATATTACTAAATGCAATTTTACTCAAACATGCTAAAATAAGTTAATATGCATGGTCTGATGCTGAATGAAATGAAGGTTTCACACATGCTTAATTTGAGGTAAAAGAGAATCCACGAGAGAAAGTACTTACCTACATCTTCGCTAGACTTCCGCATAAGTAGTAGTAACAAAATTATTACCATGAGACCAAAAATGACTCCTGGAAGCCACATTTCTAGAGGAAAATGGAAAACGCGACTTCACAATTACTCGCAAACAATGGAAACAGCGAAGCTTTGGTTGGTCAGTAAAGTTGTTTGTCACCCATCGTTTCCGGGAAAAATGGGAAATGGAAAATGGAAGCTCCTTGATTGGTTCGCGGTTCGCGCATGCTGAATTTGAGGATTGCCTCAGGATGATTTATATTTGACATTTCGCGTTATGCGCGAATCTTGGATAGAATAAAGAAGGAAATTACCTTTCCCCCCTAGTTGACTTTACTTTGACAATCAGAGAAACACAAGCAACGGGTCCCTTCCGAAAAATACGCACTCGATTTTAACGAGATTTTTGAATGTGGACATTGCTCATCAATCCCCGCTTTAAGAGCGACGATATGTGTGTGTAGTGTATGTTACACAGGGCAAACTGATAGAACAAGAAAAAGACTCCGTTTGAGCAAAACAGACCATGTCCGGCGATCATAAAAATCGCTAAAATGGCCAGATTACCCATGGAGTTTTCACCAAAATTCCTCCACTCTTCCGGAGACAGCGATAAGTCGTTCATTGCGCATTAGCGCATTCACGAAGAGCACTTAAAATAGACAATACAAAAGGTCTGCGGCCTTGAAGTCCAACCTCGTACTCAGAATTATCTTTCCCTTCACGGGTTGGGTAGACAAACCGAAGGGAAAAGTCCTGGGAGAGTTGCAAGTGGCAAAGACTCGAAGTAGGAGATAGATGTGACCTTTGGCAGGTTATGCGGTCGAAACGTCCCGATGTGAAGTTTTATCAATAGTAACACAAGGAAACACCCGAAAGAACCACAGGTGGCAAAAATGCTTTTTGCTTCTTGTCTGAAACCCGAAGAAAAATACTAACTGTGAAAGAATTCAATTTATCTTTACCAGGAACGAAACGAACATTATAGTTTTTCTCCATATAAGACCAGTAACGTATGAAGAGTACAAAATAATTTGTAATGCTTTGTTTATGAGGAATCGACGTGGAAACATGGGAGTAAAGTAAGTCATTTGCTATGTTATTTACGTCGAAGGCACAAACAATAAATAGGTCAGACTAAACTAATTCTTTAAGTGCTGGTGTCTCTAAGTGCTTGTACATAAAGAAACTATTTAAATGGGGCGACCAGAAAATAGGGATTAATATTCTGGTTGTCCTTATAAGAGGAGAAGCATTATTTTTTGTCCCGTCCGAGATAACTGGACAAAATTGGTACAGGAATTAGCCCTATTGTAATCTATTTATACCCTCGACGGAATAAAAATTATAAACAAGAGTCTGGTCTGCATGCTAATTTCATTTAGCCAGAGTTTCTGATCATCATTGGAAACAGTTGATGTTGCCAAAGGCTGGCCGTAGGATAGCACTAAAAGGAAGGTATTTAAACTAGAAATTTGCACCATCCATACATTGATTTTTATTGCGATAGTGTTCTAATTACCACGTTTTCACCCATGTTTTTCACCCAAGATTGTTTCCATGGACGCATGCGGTCTTTTTGATACTGTTGTTGGCCTCCGCAAATATTTTTCATCGTACCACAGGTGGGTGTGGCTTTTTGGACTTTACATTGCACGGTAAATTCATTGTCTGTGGCCTACGTTCTATACTGACAAAACCTTGAATATTTCATCGTTTCACCACGTTTCACGTCACAAGTTGTCGCTTTCAGTGCAATCCTTGAGAAGGGCAATTTTTCTAGGTCATTTAAACCTTTTGCTTTTCGTCGAGTCACAGTTAACTGTAATGGGACGGAGCTTTAGCACAAAGGACGCAACGACAACGAGAACTTCCATTCAAAATGGGAATAGGCCATTTTAAAGTTGTTTGCTCAGTGACCTGGCCTATGAACGGCAGCGAGGCTGACGGCGACCCTGTATTGATACAGACTGCATTGCTTTTATCATGTAAAACGTGTCGTTGTAATAGTAACTAGTCTGAACTTACACGAGAAAAACAAAGAGGTTTGTATCAAAACAAGGTCACCAGCAGCCTAACTTCCATTCCTAGGCCAGGTAACTCAGCCATAACTGTAAAATGGTCTATTCGCGTCATTACAATCACTTCCCGATTATTCGTTGGGCTTTTGTCTCTTATCCAAGAATGATAGTTACTGTGATGCCTTATCGGCTTTACTAACTTAATAAAGGTAAAGGGGAAGGAAGGAAGCAGGTATGAACGGTGTGCATGTTCAAATTTGGACAGAGAATGAAAATTCATGGTCGCGTGGTGACAGTTCTCCCCAGACCGCTGATTTTGGTCATTTGGCGTGTTTGGGTTGTAGAGGAAGGTAAAGAAATGCATTAAAATGTAAAGCGCACGTGCATAGCGTGCAGAGCGTGTGGAGCCTGTAGAACGATTGATCTTGCTCACGTTATCGTCGCCGTTGCTGTCCCCGTTCCTAAAGGTCCCGAGTTTGCTGTCGAAGTTTTATTGATTTGTTTTAATGACCTAGCTCTACGAGTTTCCTGCAGTTCAGTGGTAGAGCATCCGCGGCAGGAATGTCAGAGGTTCGACTCCTGTTCGGAGCGCTCGGATTTTTTTCCGAGTATGGCCGAGTCACCATCGATAAATACACCTCATCCACTTTATTTGTTGTTGTTGACTTGACAACCAAAACTTTTTGGCATGTACATTGTTCACTGGTATGAGATTTTAAAATTTCATAGGCAGCTGTGAAGACTTTAATTTTGAGACTGGAGTGGGCTCTCTCTCGAAATGGAAGAAAACAGGGCACGCCTTTGACGATCAACCAACGTTCGGTGACAATGCACACATACGGGATCCTACACTGCACAGTAACGTGCAAGGTGATTGGTGGATCGGAACGTTTGAAAACAGGTCCAGTCCTTCCGCTGAAGGGGGTTATATGACTGGTGATCATCCTATTGGGACGCTTACATCTCCAAAATTTCGGATTACTGGACCAAAGATGTCTTTTCTCTTGGGCGGCGGATGTGCCCCGGGGGAGATTCGAGTTGAGCTGCTTGTGGATGGCAAAGTAGAACGTGAGGCCTTCGCTGATGACTGCCGCGATCATATGCGAAGGAGGGAATGGGATGTTAAGCAGTTTAGAAACAAGATTGCCCAAATACGATTGGTTGATGCATCAAGGAAGGGACATATCAATTTTGACGACCTTTGGGGAGACTTTACTTGTGTTGGTGAGTGTCAGTCAAATTAACAATTGGTTTATGCTTATATCGAGTTACGTTTGGAGAGCGCGAGAGAAACGTAAGAGTTGTTCGCAGCGAAGCCGAGAGCAACTCGAGGTTCTTGAGAGCTCTCGAAACCCCCCACGTATCGATTTCAATCCTTTGATGTATCGATAAGAGCGGATCGATTGCGTCTTAGCCAGCACCCTGAAGACTATTCTCTAACTTCCTCTTTGCAGTTTGTATATGTTTAATGAATGCTTCTTCTGGTTTCTTTCATTTCACAAGGCCATAACGACGGATTTGTTCTAGTCGACGAGCCTTTGAGTCAGTCGGTAGGGCAAAATAAAGCCGAGGACAAACATCAAAACAGCTCCATCACAGGAACTGGTATGTAACTGAAGGCTCGTGCCAAAGTGGGGTAGCATGTAACTATAGGTTGAGGACTGGGTAAGCTGGTATTCTGTGGATGGGTCTCGAATACGTCTTGAAAAGCGTCCCATGTATCTTAAGTTGTATGAAGTACTTTGCTTGAAGACAACCCACACGGTTGACAACAATGTGATCCTCGTGAATGGATGAAGATAGCTTGCATGACTTTATCAGACAGTCTCGGAGAATTCAGATTGGGTGATGTCTATGTTTTCATCTATTTCCTTCTTCTAAATGTCAAACTTAATTCCATTGCAGAATTTGAACCGTTGGCAGGTGAATAACAAACTGAGAGTAACTTCTCGCACGACAATTAATTATAATTGGAACTGGCATGTAGCTCAAACTAACCAATAATTTATATTTGTTCGAATGGGCTCTTTTAAAAAGGGTGGCCCGCGAGACTTACTTTCGCTGCTCGGTGTATAGATCCTTTTGGACGCAGTTGAGATTATGAAAGTACGAGTCCTTCTACAACAGGCCAGCAAATGAGTTTGAGTATTCGCCATTTGCAAGACGTGCCTTTATGTTGCGTGATATTTGCCACCTACTGCTTTTTATCAAGGGTTCAAATGCTCACCAAGAACTGATCTTTCTCGCAGATGACGAGTTTATTTCTGAACCAATCAAGCCCTCAAAGCCACTTAATTCTTCGCAAAATAAGCCAATGAATGGTAAGTAAATTTAGCATCAAGTTTATATTATACTGATTGATAACTGAGCATTAAGGGTGGAAAGTATTTCGAAACTGGCAATTTGCAATTGCTTTGACCTCAGCTTCGATATTACTGGGCAGATATGTCTGTTTGAGTAATTGTGACTTGTTGGGGCCGGCGGCATGTGTGTTGATTTCGCTTTGATTTCTGATTGGTTCGTTGGATTGTCTTCGTCCGCTGTGATTGGCCAAACTGCTTTTGAACCAATAAACGCCTTGGGACCAGCGATCCGTAAAGCAAAAAAAATTCAGCCACTTTTCTTTCCATTCTGACTACACTAACACGAGACTTGAGACAATCACGAGACAATGTGAAAATAGTTTATTAGGGGTACGTCAGCCAGTCCGCTGAACAAAATGACTCAACAAAATTACCTCCGTTTGTCTGAATCGGTTACAAAGTGGACATCAGATAACACAGTGAAAATAGACAAAATACACTGCATTACTGTAGGCAATAAACTAAGCAATCGTGCCGCGCCAGATACGAAAAACCACTAAAAACCACCCTTTAGAAGTGGCCAAAAAAAATGTGGAAACGTATTACTCATCTAATGCAACGGCACAGGACCCCAAGGAAAGGATACTCTACTATACACGAAGAAAAAATGAGCCGACAGCGTAGTTCTTAAAAGATAAGCATAAAGTTTTAACATCAGCGACTAACAAACGTAACCTATCCCATAGCTGCCTACGGCCCTCTACATCGTGCCGTCAGAATATTACATTCTGACTAACTCGTTCCCATGTCACTCGACCGTCAGAAATTACACTTTTGTGGGAGCTCTATTTCTTACAGCGATGTAGCTGCATGCACACGTGGTTTTGTAAGAACTTCGATGGCTTTGTAAGCTGCGGAAAATCCATGACAAGGCAGTCTGATTTGAACTCTTCTTTGTTAAACTTGATTTACTCGCTCCGCCACTCAAGAATTAAGGGTCGTTTTGGCGAACAGGAATCTTAGCTCCTTCAGCACTTTTTGGGGTATCTTTAATGGGATCCAACTCATCCATTATTTTAAGGGCTGGAAACATTCTAATTTAAAATGCGTCCACAAAACACATTTCTTGATTTTCGTACCCTACATTGTCCTTAAAATGGCTCCAAAAGAGCTTGAATCTTGAACTGATAGTAGGCGGCAGGAGAAAAGATTGAAGTAGACTATTATTTTTCTGAAATCTGAGGAGTGGATTGGGGGATTTTTTTTCAGTTCACTGAACCCTTTTATCGTTGTTAAAACTGTTAGTATACTGTTGTGGAGGATTAAACTAACCCGGGCCGGCCTCACTTGTTAGGAAGCTAACATAATCCTCAGAATAGGACTTGAACCTAGGACATACCGCTACTTCCTTAAAGCGTTTTAGTCTTAGTTTTGAGATTTCTTCCGTACTGGCCTCTTTATCTTGTTTTTGGCTTACTATTTTTTACATAAAAATAGAAATTAAAAAATGTATAGTGGGGTACAAAGTACTCCAAGCAGGATTACCATATATATTTTCGTATTTTATCTTTCCAGGGCCGTTTCAAGATCTCGTTCCTAATGCTCTACTTGGCGGAACAAGGATTGCAACTTCAAATTTAAACACACGACTGAAACGACCCCGGCACAAGCCATTTTTACCGATTGCAAAGATGTCAAAGGCCTTACTCAACAAGCTAGCTGACAACTCAAGCAATAATTCAAATCCTAAAGACGATGACATAAGGAACCTCACGTGTAAGGATCTTCACTGAGTAGACTGTAGGCGTACGGTGAGGCGGGGAAGGGGGCCTCGACGTAGGGGACTGCAGTAGCCCTCCTCCCCACCTTTGATAAAAGAATCGTTTAATTGGAGCCAAATTCATCAACCTTTCAGGTGCCAGACAGGGCCACGAACCTGTCAAATGTTCTTTTAATGGGCTCAATCAGTAAAGGTAGCCGTGCAGGCCTTTATTAAAGTCGTCTTCAACAATATTCTCAGGACGTCAGTTGATATAGGAAATGTTAATTGTTATTGATTCGATTTCTGTGACCAAACCGTTTCATTCTGGTACACTATCGACGATCAGCCCTCTCCCCTTCCATCCTACAAACTTCTTATTTAATCAGTATCTCTTAAAATTTTGTACAGGCAAATCCTTTCTTGTCGAAATAAAGACTGGAAAACCTTGGGACAATGATTTCCTCTTTTCCTCAAATGAGAATTACCAATCTACAAGGCGTGAAATCGAAGTTAAGGTGAGTTCATGTGAATCAAAACTAGATATTAATTCGCTGGCACCGAGAAAATGACCAGTCATTATATAATACCCTCTTAGTACGTTTTGCAAAATTGTTCAATTCTAATTTGTCGAAAAGCAGTACCGAATAAACCTTTTTCACTTATTTGTTTTGTTGCCCTAATCATGTCGCGATAACAATACTCAGCAGATCAAACTCTTTGTCTCATGATTCATGGAAAAGAGCAAAAGAAGCATGAAGACATCCAACTCTTTTGAGCATCGTCACCGTAATCTGATAGGGTGTCTTTTATGTTTCCATGGTAAGGGTGCGAAAGCATAGCCAAACGAGGCTAACTTGCCCGTCCAAGGGAACATCAAGAACAAGATTGTTTTAATCGCCGCAAATCAAATTTGCCTGTTTTCAACTGCTCTCAGAATATCAGTCGTTGCGCGCGGCCATTAGTCAAGAACTGTACTCGGAGTCAAAACACCCAATAGTATATAGTTAACGTACTTGGTCACAGAGTTTTCTGGTGTATGCATGGTTTGGTATGAAATATCACGATTTAATACAATTGTTTTATACATGCACTTTTAGCTGATAGTAAATGGTTTTCGTTGTCTTTTTTTCGTCCAAGATACTCAATATACTAGAGGATGATAAGGATTTTCGAGGGGCGTCCTTTAGCAAGTTCAGGTGAGTGCAAAACGAACCTTTGCGAGAAGTGCAGAAGAAAAAGTTGTAGACAATCATTACTTTAATTCAAATAGACATAGTAGTTAGTTACTGTAGCTTACATGAACCATATGTATCAAACGTTTTTCCCAAGGACCTTAGCCAGTAAAGAAATCCATGTACTCTACGAAGGATGAGTTCAAGTTGTTTAGGGTTTGTCTTCTCTCGCTCCTTTTGGACGTCTCGATTAGAAACGTTTATGTATCTTTAGGTTAGATTTTTCCGCGGCCTCGTAGCTGTACAAAGGTACGTTATTTGTTGCCCTTGAAACGCTTTATTTATTTGTTTTGCGCCGCTGTCGATCGCATTTTTGTTAGATACGTTAGACCCTCAAATATCTGTATTTCGTTTCTTTACTTTTGCGATTCTTCGATTGATGGATTAATCAGAACCTTCCTGCTGCGGAAGCCTCAAGTAAAGAACCAGTAAAACAGTCAGCCTATTATTAACCGTGTGGTTGTGAAGAGCTTTGGGTTGCCAAAACTGAACTCCATCGGTTACAGCTACTAACTACTAACATGCAGTTACTAACTATAGACATAGTAGTTAGTTACTAACTATAAAATAGATCATCTGAAATGATCACAGATTCAACCACAAATACGTATCAAGGATTTGTTTTGAAGAGAATGAGAGAACGCTTTTATTCATGGGCCGAATACAATGATCTGTAAAGAATTTTGTAAAATTTTATTTCTTGCAGTTCCGCAGAGGAGCCTGGCGGACTCAAAGCCTATTTTATCTTACGATTCAGAGCAGTGGGGAAATTCCTTGGCAGACTAATTGATAAACTTGGTCCGGGAAATGTCACAGCAGCAGGCAAGTTGATGGTTAACGGAGATTTCGCATTCATTTATCAAACGAATTATTTCCTTGACGGTGTCACAGTGCTGAGAAAGGGACTCTAGCTCACGTAGCTTCCCCTCATTCAAGGGCATTGAAATTTCTCTGATGGAAATTCGGGTAATTCGACTAGCATCTTGCTTTTTTACTACAGCCCACCGAATAAATGAAAGCAGGAATAAAGGTAAAACATATAAATGTAACTGAGCAAATACAAAAGGAAAAAAGACAAACAAACAAAAAACTAGCGTTGAGAGGGGCAAACATAATCCCGACAAACTGAGGCAAACCCCAAATAAGGATAAACGAAATTCTGATACGTGAGTTTTCAACTTGTTTTACAGGTTGTTATACAGACACCCCTGCAACTGTTCAGTGTCCGGGAGTCTGTCCACAGTCATGCGCGCCTTCGTGCCAGTCATCTTGTTGTCAGCAATATGTTTCAGCCACTCCACTCAGTCCGCAGCAAACTGCGTTAGTCCCAAATCCTCAGTGTCCCAGTCCCTGTCCACAATCCTGTGCGCCTTCGTGTCAGCCAACCTGCTGTCAGCAGTTTGTCTCAACTCCAGAGCCCGCTCATCAGTCAGTGTCTAATCCAGCTGCCCAGTGTCCCAGCCCATGTCCACCGGCGTGTGCGCCTGTGTGTGATTCGTCCTGTTGTCAGCAGCCTCTTTCTGTCCCAAATCCCCAGCAGCCAGTTTACCAGCCTGCAATACCACAGCCCCTGCGAATCACCGTGTCTAAACCCGAATTAATCATCGAACAACCAACGCAACAATGGAACCTGCAGCCACCTGTCCAAACCTTTGCAACTCAGACCTCTCTCCCACAAGTATCGAAGCCGGTGGGATTATCCGACTCTCAGTGCTCTGCGGGTTGCTCGGCTAACTGTGCACCAAGTTGCTCTCCGTCTTGCTGCCAGTTTTTTGACTTTGCCAGGAGAAGAGGAAAGATAAAAAATTATTTGGTAAAGCAAAACCTCCAGGAAGAGAAGCACTAATTACGAGAAAAGGAAAACGTAGTTATAAGAACTGAAATTAAGGCCGGGCACAAGCCAGTTGTTGAGATTCATTAGGGCTCAAGGCAAATGTACGTCACAAGTGGAATTGACGAAACGCTTTTCACTGAAACAGAGGATTTCCATGTTTTAGATTATGTTATGTTGTTGTTTTAATGTAAGATAATATTGTACAGCTGCTACTAGAGGATGCATTTTCACTTTTAGAGGCTATTGCAACACGCAATATTCATTTGAGTACACCGGGTTGAAATGTTCAAATACACTAGAGCATGGGCAATTTTGATGTTTTCACCGCATTTCACATACGATTGTCTTTGCTTTTTGTCTACGAGTTTTTATGGGCCCTCGAAATTGCAAATTGATCCCCGCCCAACAAAGAACGTTTTACAACGTAGTAACCTTGAGGGCGACGGGCGAGGCGACGCCAAGTCCGTGGGTTCAAATCCCTTTGAGACCTTGACATTCTTTTCCAAACCTTCTCGCACTTACATAAATTGCGCACAGAACTGCTATAATCACTTCTTCATTTAAAGCATTCTCCGCAGTCACAGGTGATAGGGATGTGCTCTGGCATTGTCAATGCTTCTTGCTCGTTTGTGAATAGACTTATTTCAATATTTTAAAATTCAAGTTCAAAAAATAAACATGACTTCGAGGCTCTGGGGAATTAAGTAAGGATTTGTATGAGTTTTTCCCCGGAGCCTCGCGAGGATCCTCGCGAGGATGCCTTTTGTCTATAGCGAAATTGGCCTATTCCAGTGAATTCCACCTCATGGACCGAGCGCACGGTACGAGTTTTGTTTAGACAAGCCATGGCGCTCACAATTTGGAGAAAGATACATCGTTTTCAACCTTTGTTCTCAGACCTTAACACGCTTCTCGACATGCTTATTGCCACGAGCTCAGAGCCGAGCGCAAAAACACTGCTTCGTGCTTGGCTGATCGGGTGACTTCAGGCACGTCCGATTGCATACTGAAGAAGAAAGGAAACGAGGCTGGGATCCCTTATACCCTCTCAACTACATTAAAGATGGGTTAAAGGCACCGTCGGCCATAAAAGTCACGCATAATTTAAACGCTATCAAAGATTTTAAGTGGGCTTTATTACAAGGAAAACAAACCTGTTGTAATATAACAAAAACATCGATCAGGAGAAAATTTCACTCTCTTTGAATTCAAGGAAGTAACACCAGTTCAAGGACAATCATAAAAAGGATAACTAAAAAAATGGCCACCAGGAAAAGTAAATTCCATAAACGGGCGACGTTTTGATGGGCAGGTAGTTCTTGTGATCAATTAGATGTAACAAATTAGTTTGGAAACAAATCAAACACGGCTCTTAATTTTAATTTAAGATTCCTGAAATAGACTTTTAACCGATGTAGATTCGACACAGCTTTACTTCGCGAGTATTCGTTCATGATTCACAAGGTAAATTTTTACGAACTCATTGTTTACTCAACAATGGTAGTTTACCAGTTCCAGGACGTTTCGTAGCAGGCATTTCACGCCTACCTTGGCTTTGTTTTTAAAACATAGTTGGTTCCTGTAGTGTGTTTAAGATGTCGAGCAGTGTATTATGACTATTTCCCTTGCGGAACGACAAAAGGTGGAGGGGGTGGGGTAAACCATTGGGCAGTGATTGATAAGAGAGGTGGTCGAGGTTACAGCAGACAGCTGGAGTCGTGAAGGGGTGGACGGTGGAAAATAAATGGACAACCCGGAGCGACAAGAACCGCGCAGAAAAAGACGTGAGTTCGGAGGAAGGAGCTAGACCAAACTTGGGAAGGCGGAAACTTCTAACTCCTGATTCGCCCCTCCCCCAGTATACACTCTAATGTCTGGCGATTAGGAAATTGCAAACAAGTTATTTGTAGCTGCTGAGACGGTTAAACGGAAACTGTTTAAGACGGTTGGTGGTAAATTGGAAAACCTTTCTTGACGGGCAACGCAATAATAGTCCTTGTATGAGACTTTTCTCCTCAGTTTTGTGACCGTCGTAATTCGGCGTTCTTCTTTTCTCCGTTGTTATTGGCGAATCAGTTCGAGGACTAGAAAGGTGATCAGTTGTGAGGTAAGACTGGAAATACCAGTTGTTACAAAGTCCCAATTGACCAAAGAGGCCAAGATTATCAAAGTTTCGCAGAATTATAGTCCTTTCTTTGGTAACCGTAGTATTTGTCATCCAATCATGGCCCTTCTATCAAAGTGTACTTAACATGTTGTTTCACAATTCCCTTTGTATTGCATAAACTGTTGTTTACGGCAATAATTTCAAAAGGTCTTTAACTAATTGGGAAGAAGTGGATTCAGTTTTTGTTGAATACTAGTTCGCTAAGACTGCTGGGTGTCGGCAGTTTCATTTGTTCTTTCGGGTGAAGAGACCAAAATGGAAGTATAATGAACTAAGATCAGAGTAGGCACCGTGTTGGGAACGTCAGTCATTTCATAATGAAACAATCAAATTACTACTCTGAAATTTCAGCCGTCTCCTCCCTAATCGTGCCCCCTAGTAGGGAGGAGACGGCTGAAATTTCAGACAATAAAATTGCCAGGTTCACTGCTTTGACATAGGGGACCCGTTAACTATGGAAATTGTTGCCGCAACAAACGTTTCTTCCCATATTGCGAAGCGGCAAGGTGTTTTAAGTGATTCAGTAAGCAATGAATAACATGGTGCCTGAAATGATTGTCTAAAAACTGAATTTGACTGATATGTTTTACCGGTCTTGTAGGATTCCTTTGTATTCAGTAACATAGCAACAGCAACAGCAGCAAAAACAACAACAACAACAACAACGGCAACTGCGGCAGTAAAATTTTCCTTAAAGATATGAAATATAGTAAGTTACAAGTTATCATAGAACCGGAGAGAATGGAAAAAAATCGTAAAATCTGCTTGCATGAGATTAGGCTGCTAAAGGAACATTACTGACACCGAGATATTTTTGATGTGATTGTACGTAAAAATGTAAACTAAGCTTACTGCGATTTTATCACCAGGACAGAGAGAAGTATAGGGATGGTCCACTTCTCCCTTTTGGATGTTTTGAAGTTCGTTTGCCTCATAGCTTGGATAGAACACAAAGGTAGCACAATTTGGTATTTGTGGTGCATATTATACAATTATACAGTCAATTATTTTGAATTTAGGCGACAATGCACAATGTCAGTAGGTGATATGGTGGCATCAGCTGACGAGTCTAGTTGAGCGGCCAAGCTTAATGGAACTGCCTCAGCTAATGTGGAAATATAAAACAATATTCTGCTTTTTTATACCCCACTAGACTACAATCATTGTCAGCATCAGCGTCATCATTAGCAACAACATCGTCATCATCGTAATAGTCACCATCACGATAACAGGAATTATTAAAAACTGAACTACGGATATCAGATTTCCAGCATTTTTATTGGCTCGCCGGACACAGGCTATCAGTTCATATACCTGCTGTACCTAATACGGTCTAGGAACGCGTCAGCAATAAAGCGAGCTGATAACATTTTGCTGCTCTGAGTTTTAAAGAAAACAATTATTTTTAATAAAACAATTATTTTTAATAAAACAATTATTTTTAATAAAACAATTATTTTTAATAAAACAATTATTCTACTCGGGCTTGCTGGATACAAAATGATTATAACCAACCCAGCGCTACGCGCCTCGTTGGTTATCTGTCACTTCATATCCAGCGCGCCCATGTAGAATAATTGTTAAATATCATCGCGACTATTGCGCCATTCTTTTGTCCCGTGTATCTACTATACCGAACATAACGTTGGGATCTTGTCACAAGATCCCAACCTTCCTCCCCTACTCCTATTCAACATTGCGTGAGAATTTTAGAGGGGGACTGTCATTTCCGAAATAAACATTGCAGGGGGAGGTTGGGGAGGGAGAGAGAGCGTAGGGATCAGTGTTCCAACAAATGTGACGAGTATTGTGGTTTATTAACCTACTTCTCGTGCGTCTCCTGTACTCGCTCAGTGGTAGAGGGTCCGATCTCTGAATTATCAGTAGGGTTTAGGTTCCTGTTATAGGAGCCCTCGGAATGCCTGCGTCACTGAAAGACATTTATTATTTACTTTTTTATTAATTTCCCGGGCTTGTCTTTACATTGACAGGGTCAGCAGAAGTGGGCTTCAAGAAATTGGGATGTTATAAAGACAAAGGGCAGAGGGATCGACCTCTTCCAGAGCTTCTTTTTACTGACCGTAATTCGTCGTCTCCCTTGTACAGCGGCAAAAAATACACCAAGGAGAACTTTGATTCGCTTTATCTTAACGACCTAGTGGAACGATGCGCCTTCAAGACAAAGGATTCTGGTTTCACAGTATTTGGGATAGAGCGATTTGGTATGAGTTAAATGTTTAACTGCCATATGGTACATTGGCAAATCAACCACCAATTTGAAACGTTACTTGTCAATATCATAAGTAATGACCCGTTAATTAATTCTTACGCGACTTGGATATGGGCAAGAGGTTCAAAACAAATACCCGTTTTCCGTACTGAACACGCGCGTTAGGTTTGGGCGTCGAAATTTTTCGAAGTGCGTATGCTCGGAACGAGAAACTCGTACTCCAATCCAAAGGTCGCTAATACCACTCTAAGACCTGTAAGATTTATGGCATAAAATTTTACAGGCCTGTCATGTGAGCCCTTAGGCTCCGAGGTGTACCACAAAAAATACAGGATTATAAAACTGATATTTAAAACAAATGTTTAAATCGCAAATGTTCTTTGGGTCATCAGTAGAGTCAATCACAAAAGAAAAAAAGATTCAATTCTTCTATTTCTAGTTATTGATCTTCTCCACCATTGCCTTTCATTTTGTGTTTATTCAATTGCAGCGGAATGTTATTCCGGCGACGGTGCATGGTTAACGTACAAAAATGATGGCCCTTCAAAAAACTGTTTTACTTCCAAGCTCAAGCCGTGTAATAATGAATGTGTAGAAGAGACATGCTTCGGAGTTGATCGTACGCTATATGTCTATGAAATAGGACGAAGTGAGTTGTATAACAAACAGTATATTGTAGCATAACATAGGAAACAGTGTGTGATATCGATCCTTTAATATTAACTCGAGACGCAATTGAAGGGCAGCTTTTATGCCTAAATAGATCTCATGGTTATGGATATGATTACTGCGCAGCCAACACAGCTTAAGCAGGAGCAAAGAAACATTAAAAAAAAAAAAAATGAAAACGTCAAGTGGAATTGACCACTGATACGTACAACTTCCGTGCACATCGCTCTACTAAATGAGTTTTCAAACAAAGTGGGAATTTTTCTGTTTATTTTGGACGACTCGGTATCTTTTTAGAAGTTTATGTCATTTTTTTAACTCAGCAAACAGAACATCGACTTCATGCTTTCCGACTCCTCCCGTGACAAGCCCAACGCAGGTCACCCAACCAACAGCAAGGACAAGAGCAACAAAGCTGCCCTCCACTCGAAGGACCGGGACGACTAGAAAGACATCTCCAATGGCAACGTCAAAACCGACATCGAAGGCCACGAAAAAACCCCGATGTAAGTAGAAGACCTTCATTAATAATCATAACTTTAAAGACGGAATTTTACGACTGTGAACTTGGAACGTGAGCCGTGGTCAGGAAATACAAAAGAAGTGAGTCGCGGTTTGTGGGGTCTAGCGCGCTATTTTTCATATCAACATAAATTGAGCTCGTGGGTTCGAATCCCGTTGAAGTCACTTAAATTTGTCAAGTGCATATATGAGATAGTTGCTTAAATTGTCCAGATTGTGTGAGGATCACTTCTTCAATTCCTAAATTGAGTTTGGTGATAACGCGTATTTGATCCCTAGTAGTGTGATGTCGAAACCTGTGAACTTGGTTATTGAAGCGCAAACCATAAAAACATGTTTAAACTTTGAAAGTCGGCTCGGGTCAGCTGTCGGATGTTTTCTTGCAAAGTTGGAAGTTGATTTACCGGAGGATTCAAGTTGTCATCGGAAAGTCTCATGTCGATCTGTGAAGTCGGACGTTGAGCGACAACTTCGATTTTTGGCGGAAATTTTACGCCATGGGACAGAAGATCAAAAAGGATAACTGATAAGGAGATTTGCTTGTTTTTTTTTTTACTAGTTACAGCAAACCGTCCCGCGACGACTAAAAGGAGCGTGACGTCAAGTTCTGTTGCTACGACATCCTCTAACCCCAAATCACACAGACCGACTGCGGTAACCACAGACACTCCAGGTAAGATGGCAAATTAGCAGACTACTTTGGCATCAAGGTTGTGAAAAGCCTTATAAACTTCACCGTATTAAGAATGAGACTTTTTATTTGCTCGAATTGTAAAGATGGATTTTTCTCTTTCGAAAGCAACCGTCCAATGTCAGGACACTCCCTAAATGATTTTCAACTTACCAAGGTCTTCTTATCGTTCCGAAAAGTGGCAGGACGCCAAGTCGTGAACGGGATACGTCGTGCAATTCGTGAATTCAGGCGACGATTTTTTTTTGCCTTTTCATTGGTGAACTTATATTGACTCCTAATTTTTAAAGCTCTTTGCAAGCAATATGTATAAAAAACATTGGACTCATAAAATCTCATTTTATGGGACAATTAGTAACACCTCTGGGACGAATATAGTCCTTCTTCAACAGCTTTCCACCATTTAATTTAAAATCATGCTGCTGTCAATTTAATTTGATGTGATCAAAATTTGCCGGACTTAACTCATTCCTGTTCTTAATTGTCCCACCCATGCATGAAAGTAAGCAGGAAAACAGCAGCCTGTGGGATAAAAGAAGGTATAGGGGTGAAGTACTCCATTGCAGCATAGATTGTATACAGTTCGTGATAGGCTAGCTTGTGAATGGGCCCGCTCGAGGGCCAAAATACCATGTGAGCGGGCCCTGTCTCGGGTCCTCCCCAGAGGGCGAACCCCTCTGGAGGCCAAAATTTCGCTTGCACAAATCATCCCGGTCCAGTGAAGGAAACACACAGATAGATCTTCTCATCGTTTTTCCCGTATTTATACTGTACGGATGATTTATCTCGACGAGCTTGTATAAAATAAAATCAGGCGTTCAAGCAGTCATTTATAAGAAATTACCACTAATCTTTAATGTGATATTGATTTCTTGCAAACAGGTTCTACATTACTTTGCTTGCCTCAGTGTCAAATAACCTGTACCAAGCCTTGCGCTCCAGCCTGTTGTGTGGCAACGCCTCTTCAACATCCGGGTGTTTACTTATTTCCAATGTCACCTCCGCAACCGACGGCCTCTCGGTACCAGTGCCGTTATCCATGTCCCAGTGCGTGCGCCCCGGAGTGTTCTACAAACTGTTGCAACGCCGTCTATTTCTCATCTCCATTGTACTTGAAAAGGGAACGCATATGGAGGAAAAGAAAAAGAGTCAAGTTGCAAAGAGCATTGTACCGTATAATGAACAGCTAAACAGGTTATCGAGAAATGTCAAGAAAGAGCTGACGATCAGGTCACGTATATATAGTTTGCTCCGCTCAGGCTTTTAAAAGCGTGCCGATTCCCCACAGAATCCAAGGTTAATATATTTGTATAGCACACGTACATAACCGGCAGTGTGGCTCTATGTCAGTGTCGCAGCAACACCTGTAAGAACATCTGCAGTGATCCATAAAACGTCTTGTCGTTTGAAACTCGCTCTGCGGTTATTGCACCTTATCAACACTTGTCCAATTGACCAAGGTTTCCAAACCTTTTGCTAACGAATTTGATCGTTCACTTTTAAATTCAGTTACTGAAGTTGTGTGGGAGAATTCGAAGGGTTTCCTTTACTTGCCTTGATGGTGGTGACTGCTTTTACAAACTGCTGTGTATGACATTGAAAGAAATCAAGCGGAAAGTAGTTCTTGTTTTGCGTTAGAAGATGTCCCCAGCTTTTTTCAAAAATAAAAGCATGTACCGTTGTTGTAGTCCAAGACTATGATTCCAAATTCGTGCGCAGTTTTTACTTATTCAGTACAAGACCATTTCCTACGGGAAATATTTAACAATTTTCCTCTGTTCATCCCGAGAAATGGGGAGTATACACTCATACGCGTCGACCGCATCATTTTATGACTATCAAAGACGTTGAGATCAGTAGGCTGTTACAAAATCGCGGCCATACTTTATTTGAATACAAATTTGGCTATTTATTATTGCCTGTCCGGCTATTGCCGAAGCTTGCCAATTCAGGAATAAAGTTTACAAATACTTCAAGGTGACCAGAATTGTTTTGATCGATACCAGAGGAAGGTACTGAATCTAAAAAGTCAACAAGGCCTAACTCAGTATGGTGGGAAAAATACTGGAAGAACATTAATTAAGGTTATTAATGTTAGTATGGTTATTTCATAACCCTTGGGTTGAAAAGAATGCCTACCGCATTCTCCTACCAAGTAGAGAAGTCCCTTTTCGTAGGACTGTTCCATCGTACTCTTATTGACCGGGCATAACTTATTTTAGAAACAAATTAATCATTGAATAGAAGTATCGACACAAGCATTTTTGGCCTTATCATCAAAATCAAAACAATGTCCTTAAAAGGAGCTTGAGCTGAAAATCCCCTAAACAAACTATAGTCATTGATGTGAGATAAGATTTAATCAGAGCAAGATAGCCGGGGAAGTCATAGAGTCCTTACTCCAAACGGTAAGTACAATTAAAAATCTTTTTAATTATTATCCACGATAGATTCATCTAAATGTAAGCTTAAGAGTTCGTAATTAAGTACAATAATTGACAAAAATGCGGATTTCCGCGAGATTTACATCTTGCTGAAAGGTGCATTTTAGCCTTAAATTTTCGTCAATAATACGTGTATATGACAGAGTCCCGCATGATTATGGTGACAGAGAAAACCATCATCAAATTCGACTTGCGAGGCTTTTCTACTCTCGTAATCTCGTGCGAAACAGAAAAACAAAACATCAATCCAGGCTTACAATAACGCTAGGACTAAGCTAAAGAGCACAAGTCATGATAGTTATGAATTAGCTTTTAACAGAAATCATGGCCAAGAACTTGAAAAAAAACCGAGTAGGGGTTGGAACGATGTACTGCGAAGAACGCTTTGATTGGTATCTGCCTTAGCCGAATTAACTGGAGAATGCAAGTTAAAACAATTCAAATCATCCCAGTTATTAACCTTCCACTAAGTTGAACGGATATAGACATAATATATTCATTAGGTATTCTCGTTAACATAAAGCTCGCTGGATCACGTTTGATTGAAGAGTGAGTCTTGCAACTGAAGTTAAGAACTTAATCTTGTCACGGGTATTGTAGAGTATTATTTATTCTCTTGTGTACAGGATGTTTTGGACTACAAACATGAGGCACCCGTTGGCGTGTATTCTAGCTGTTACGGCTGGTGTTCTCATCTTAGGTTAGTGCATTTGCCCTGTACATTTTTCATTGATTTTCAATCAAATCTGTGGCTTATTTGTTGGAAAAATGGTTTAACCCTCACAAACACGCTTATAATTATTTTTTTAATTTCAGGAACGGAATATGTTATTGGTAAGTATAACATTTCCAGGTATGGTACCTGCCGGCTCTTTCGTCCATAGGCAAACACACCCAACATTGCTCAATAACGAGTCCACTATCACATCAAAAGTTTATGCAAAGCTTTTAAACTGAATTAGCACCGATCATGAAGGAGACTTTTATTTTTTTTCTTCTTTAGAATGAGTTAGCTACCTACATTCTCTGTGAACATTAGCTTTCGCAAATTGCTGATGAAAAACACAATATAGGCAGTTTATTTGGTTTTCATTCATTTCTCTCAATACAACAGTTATAAGTCGGACTCTTTCTATCACAGACAACCAGTTAAATCTTGTCTTGCGTTTGGGTCATGTTCAAGTTAGGGAATACGTATGCCATCATAAGAGCTTTTATAACAACGTCAGATTTATAAACATTATAATGATTTGATTGGTCCGCACAACTGTGTTTGTTGTGTCAGCAAGGGGAATCTTATCCAAATCAAATTAGCTGAGTAAAATGCGTAATGCACTCATCTCGTGTCAGTGCTTATACCACTGTGTCACAATGATGTAACACAGCAATATTCTAAATAAAACAACTAAGATACTTACTGGCTGTGAATAGACTAGTCGTTAAATACTTTCATACTTGTTCTATGCAACAGCAAAAAAAAATAAAATAAAATAATTATAATAAATAAATAAATAAAATAAATAAATAGATGATTTTCAAATCTTCACTTATCATGTTCAGTTATTAACTTGCTGCTTTTTCTTTCCTACAATTTAGGTCAGTTTTCCAGTGCTGGTAAGAACTGTTACTTGTTCTGCTTTTTGTTTTACTTTGCTGAGTTCGTCATGCACCGCAAGGTCTCAAGGCGACTCAGTTTGACTAACATAGTAATTTCGTGTTTCGTTTGGTTTTTACCCCTCCGCGGCCACATCGATTCGCTCCTGACCTAGCAATGATCGAAAGAGTTTTGGAATTTCCAACCTGCCGCTCAGGTTGTATCCTGCTAAAACGGGGAAAGAATGCAGTACTCGTTACTTGCTCAGTTATTGATGAAAATGAAAACCATTTGGGTTTTGATGCGTACATCAGATGGTATATTGTTTTCGTCTAACGGTCTAATTTTCCCGCAATGAACAAAATTTTCCACCTGAGTTTTACTTTGGACAAGAACGTAAAGTAAAGAACCTTTATTTATACAAGGTGATATTTAAACCTTCAAGCTTGTGGGGACGTGTATAGTGAGTGAGTAACAATTCAAATAAACAGGACAACGTTAAAAAACCCAACTGGAAGAAGGAAGGCAACCAGTTGGCTATTTACAAGGCGTGGTGAAGACAAATCCATTTGAGGCTCAGAGCGGTATTTCAACCCGAAACATGTGCCTGCAAATTCAGCGTCTTAACCACTGGGCCGCGCCCAACAGCTTAAATCACTGTAACCGTGCTCTTCTTCTCATATGGACGGGAACGGGAGATCCGACAGGAACATAAATTTACACGAAACATGCGCAGTAGTGTGATAATAACCTCGTACTGGGAGAGAATGACCTCCTTTGAGACTATGTTAAAATGGAAAAGCATAGTGTGTGGTTTCCCTGAGTTGTATTGTGTAGGCGAATTATATGTTCTTCTTCTCTTTTTAGCCATTCCAGGTTACAAAATCAAGATAGTAGGATGTTTTAAAGAAAATCCAGCAAAAAGAAACGTTCCTACTCTGCTGTTCAGTGATACCAGGGCAATAAATTCGAAAACTAAGGTGGATTACCAAAACTTCGCCAACTACATTCGTGGCCTGGCAAGTAGGTGTGGAGGGGCAGCAAAAGTCAAAGGTTATTCGTTCTTCGCTATGCATAATATAGGTAAGTTATTATGATGTAAATATGATCATCTCAGCCAATCATATGGCGGGAATGTGTTTCACGTGGATGACCCACGCTTAGAGAACACATTCCCGCCATATGATTGGCTGTTGCCTAATCCCTTGGGATCTGTACAGCGTGGGAGTCGATCTAAAATTAACGTGAGACATATTAGCAATGGAAAAGGGGCATGTATGGGGGATGCCCTCTCTTCCCACTTTATTTTCTCGTGATATGAATAAAACTACCTCATTTGTCAGACCATGCATTCTCACTTCGTTCGAAAAAAAAAACAAAAACATTTCTTCAACAGGAGAATGCTATTCCGGCAAAGTTTCCGCTACCTATGCAAGAACAGGTTCCTCGACGGATTGTAAGAATGGACGGGGCGCTTTGTGTGGGAGCAACCAAGACTGCGTTGGTGGCAGTACTTCTTCTAACTTCGTCTACAAGCTAGAAGGTGAGGAAAAATAAAAAGCAAGTTAGTGAGGTCCAGTTTCTTCTGGCAGCTTGTCAAGGCAGTTATCATAAATTTGTTCAGACTATAATTGCATGTGGAGCAATGACTTTATCTTGTAGTAACAAGTATCACAGTTTACCTTCTATTTACTGTGATACTTTTGTGAACAAAAAAAGGGCTTTAGGAGAGCGGAGCTTGAACTGCGCAATTATGGTTGTTATATGGTTTTGCCCCCTGACCAAACCGTCTCACAAACTTCCTTTTGTTACCTTTTTTAACCCAAACTTGTCGTTGTTCTCTGACTCACTGAAATCACTTCTGAATTGCAGCTTTTGTTATGGCGGTGAAGCTCTTTTTTCGTTAATATCTTAATATGTTTTCTTTTCTGCAAACTTTCAGCAATTCCCACGACTCCTACAACGAAACCAACACCAACGACAAAACCAGGCGCCACAACTAAACCCACGGGAAGTGCGGACAAACTGAAGGCACTCAGTTGTAAGAAGCACGCTTATTTATTTAAAGGCATTTTTAGATGTTTAACTTACTCGCACCTGTAGGTACAAGTATTTTCCCATTGTCCAGTGCCGATCAACAGTCCTCGTTTTGGATTGGCTGCCAAAAACAACGCAAGAGCTAGCTACCCATTCCATTCTTCCATTCTTCCATTCTTCCTTTCCGCGTCCGTCGCGTTCTCTTATCTGATTTTAAGCATGAAAATAAGCCCCATAGTCTTCTTAACTTCCTTTTTTTCTATTCTCCAGGTCAAAGTTACTTGGTTGCTATAAAAGCATCTGCAGCTAGCGGCGGTAAGCCACAGGTACCCACCCCTGGCAAGGCAACGGCAAAACCTACCGTGGCCGGCAAACCCACTAAGCCGACCGTGGGAACCCCAGGTACCCCGCCTCCTACGGCGTCACCACAGGCAGCGCTTGAGGCAAAAGTAAGCTGTAAATTTGTGAATGAATAAATAAATAAATAAGTAAGTAAATAAAAAACGAATAAATGACGGGTGAATGAATGAAAAGATAAAATCAATAAAGACTGGTGGCAAGCCCGGTCCCAGTCTTCACCTGTTTCCACAAATGGCTATTAAAGTTGACCATAACATGGTGTCAATGAGAGATTATTCAGTGAGCCTCCGGCTATACAAATACAGGATAATAGAAAGAAGATGAATGCACATTCAATCACCGGGCCTAAAGTTCACCGTCTTCTTTACTTCATTTGCGAGAATGCCACCATAAATGATTTCGACATTTCAGTGTTAGCAGTATGCAGGACTTTTCTCCCCAGAACCTAGTTGAAAGGCCCTTCTCCCACCTGTTCCCTGTAGTTCAGTGGTAGAGTGTCCGAATAGTAACCGGAAGGTGAAAGGTTCGACTCCTGATAGCAAGACTCGGATTTTTCTTCCGATTATGTGCGCGTCATTACTGACAGCTTCATCCTAATTTCATGGATTTGTAAGATTTTTTCCCCCTGATTCCTTTTGTCTAAGAATGAATTTAATGTACTAAAATTGGCCTATTGGTGTATAAATGTAAAACTGAAATACAGGTGATTGGTCAAAGTTATTATTATTTCTTAACTTCTGCGTAGATCAAGAGTATTTATAAAGGATACTCGTGTCTGGTCTGTATGAAAACCGTAAACACGAGGTAAGTTCATAACTAACTTACTGATACGCAGTGATAAATACGTTAGTTCTACTTTTACCAGGGCAAATTAAATGTTAGGCATATTTTGCTGAGCAAAAATTAAAAGAAAAGTTCCAACGAACAATGGAACTAGTTTGTATTCGACATAAACTTCGATTTTCTGGTGTTTGCGAACTACGGGACAAACCACCTCCATGGCAGCTGGTAGTGACGGATTGAGGCCATATTTTGACGCAGTGAAAAGTGAAACCAGCTCTGAATTGAGAGCAAACGCTGCTAACAAGTGCCGGGCTCCCTGGCTTCCTTGGGGCACAGCTTCGTCCTCTCAATTTCTTACCTAGTTTTAAACTGGTACACGCGTGTTCTTCTCCTGGCGAATAGTTTGCTCTAGTATGTGCTGAATGAAGTAGCACTATGAAAATGTTCCTCCAAATAATTATCCCTTTGAATTCCCGAAGCTTGTCTCTTGATCGAGTTTCAAGGAATGGTTTGTTGTGTTGTTGTTTTATCCGTGCGGATTGTACAGATATTCACCCTTTTTTTTATGTTGCTATCTTAGCTCTTCAACCGTGTTCGTGATGCTGCGGTTTACTTGCCAAGGACTTCACTTAAAGAAACTGGTGGATGGTCTTGGTGCCAGCAATATCATTAAAGCAGGTCCTTTAATCTCATGAGTTTGATCCGTTTATCTTTTCAGTGATTGAATTTATTTGCCTGCCTTGCATTTCGGTTAACAAGATATCTTAGCAACCCTCCATGATAAAGAGCCGGCGTCTGAAAACAGCATGGATCTATTCAGTCATACATCTTCCCCCATTGCTAAGCTATTATTGCCTCGTATTATAATTATTATCGCTAAGCTATTGCCTTCTAGTTAAATATAGTTGCACCCATGAGCAGTGCCGGTGATGATCCTCGGCCAAAAGCAGGGGGAATTGCGCTCGCTCTTTTATTAAAAACCTTTGTTTGGAGGCAAGACAACGTTCGCGGGTCTGTACTCGAACTATTAGTTTTCGGAAGGTCAGAGGTATTACCCTTGTCGGGAAAATCCAGCCCGATTTGTTTTTCAAAGTCGACCTACGTCGTAAAAGAATAATACTTTACCTTATTTTAACTCTGGATTTTGGTTGGGTGTCTCCTTCAGAATGCTACCCGCCGACGTGCGTTAGTACTATGTACCCGTGTCCCTCTCCTTGTGGAATGGCTGCGTGCCCTATGACACCATCTGTGCCATTTCCCACCGTTTGCCCGGCGCCAGCGCCTCCACTTCCACCCCCGCCTCCGCCTCCGCCTCCTCCTGCCCCACCAGTGCCTGCACCCCTGCCGCCCCCACAATGCCCAGTGGCCTGCCCTCCGCAGTGTGCTCCAGCTTGCAGTACGTTCTGTTGTCGGTCACTCATAGGCAACAGAATTAGGATTGGCCAATCAGCCAAGAAATCAGCCACGTCCACAGCTGATGTTGTTGATGATGACGATGACGATGCCTGGGATGAAGATGAAGATGAAAACGAAGACGCAGATATCGACGACACTTACTAAACGTTAGTTCAGTTGCAAGTGTCACTAAAGTGAGCTTGACCATGATGCACTGAGTGATATACTGGTCGACTGTGGCAGAGCTTTTCAGTCGTGAGGATTTTCCCATTGAGGAGTCAGATTCTCATTTCACTTGGAGAAAATTCTCGGGTTTTATTTAATTGAAATAAATTCGAACGCGGAAAGAAAATCCCTAAACTAGCGTGGGTTCCTGGACTAAAGAATGCATTACTTGATCACAAAATGCTGCCTTGTCAGTCTATTTTGCAACTGAAAAGTTGCTCAGAAATGATGTTTGAGTTAAAGGGCTTGTGTTAAAAAACTATGGAGGGGAAGAAATTAATAGAATCATTAGATCATCTTTGAAGTTTGTGGTGGGTACGAAAAGGGTTTCCTGAAATATAATTAAAACATTTCAAAATAAATAACAATCATGTCTCTGATTATTCTTGATTTTCAGTCTATCAGAATGGCTGGCTAAAACGGCGAATAAATTGTAAATAAGCACCTCTGAAGTTTCTCGCCAGAATTGAATTTCTTCTCCTCTGCAAACCAATGCCGTGTCGATCACCTTGATCAAGTGAAGTGTTTTAGTAGATTTCGGAATAATTCGTGGTATAAGTGGAACGGAGGTTGTGATAAAATCAGGACCTATTCATACGTCTACGTGATCAAGGTCATCCTTTTCAATATTATAAAAATAACTGGAAAAAAGTATTTTTAACTAGTTGGGGCCAAAGTTATTATTGACTAGTTCTATGAGCACGTACGGTACGTGGTCCAGGAACAAATTAGTTTTTAAACCCTTTGCATGATCTATGCCTTAAACCGGCTAAATCGAGCTGTGAAGCTGTCAGTTTAATATAGCAAATGAACTGCTTATACAATCCATTAAAATAAAAGAAAAACCCTCTAGCTTTGAAGTCATGTTAACTCCCGATGCCCACTTGAATCTTTCTGCATGAGGTGTGTGCTTGCAACAATTAACTCGTACAGAAAATGCTTCAAAGCGGTCGTGTACCATTTACCAGAAATTTTCGGTTGGAATGCAATTTTAAGACTAGTTTGGTGCGCACGGCAGGAACATGTCCGGATATTTCTTTTTTGGCCAAGTATGAAAACGTAGTGGTCTGAAAAAAACGGGAGATGTGTTGTTTCGAACAATCCGACAACCAATTCGACTCGTCTCCCTTGTATGCATTACAACATACAAACAGCTCGACGTGCACTATCGTGTAAATCAAGCTTGCAACTCGCCTACGACTCTTGTATGCAACTCGAAAAAAGTCTTAGGATCTTGAAACACCATATCAGTTTAAGACCATACATGCGTTTCCGCATTAGTTTTCCCTTAATTGTAGGGGCGAAATCAATGTGTAAAGCTTACTAAATGATTCATGACGGCGGTCTACTGGAAGCTTTTAATTATTTTTAAGCCCTTTAATAAAAAGATAGACCTTACAACGGCGTTAAAAACTGACAAAGTCTTGAATTACTGTAAAGCACATGCTCAACCTCACCTCTCAATCAATGACATCATCTGCAGCCGAGTTAAGCCGAGTTAACTGCAAATAACAAACTGAATTGAATGTTTTCATTGTTTTCTTTGTCAGTTACGAGGTCGTTTTCCCGCATTGTTCCCAGCAAAATTTAGCCTGTATCACTGAGTATCCATCTCGCTTTTGTGCGGTTAGGCAAAGAACTGACTCTTAATGTTATGGTTGAGACTAATGCTTATGTGCGTGCTTTTTTAATTCAAAGAGAGGAACTGAATGGACGCCTATCTGGGAGTGCAGTCGTTCTCTAAAGCGCAGTTTAAGAGAAAAATAAAATGTATGGTACATGCGTTCATCAATTCAAAGTTTATTTGACTGAGTTTCATCAAAGATGACAAAAATAACTTAATGTAGTGGAACCGATTCAGTATTGCAACTTTCGACTCCTTCGTAAACCACGCGGTATTTTGTCAGCAAAAACTGGTCATCTGCTGGAATAATAAAGGCTCTCGCCGAGTAAACCGTAAAGTAAAGTAAGTGCCGTGAAAATGATCCGCTTTTTGCGGTCCTGTCTTAACTGGCAGACAGTTAAGTGTGGTCTGCACATAACTGTAACATTTCCGCACTCCCCGCGGGCTATCTCACCGCTTCCAATAGAGGTTACTTATTGTGGCCATGTGGATGTGTGACTAGCTCTGTTTACTTGGTGGTTATCCCGAATGTTGAAAACAAACCAAAAGTCCTAAGATTATGCATGAGTAAGAGAACGAACAATAGATAAGAGAAAACCGTTTTACAAATCAAGAACGGACATGCGCAGAAAATATTTTTATTTTTATTTTCCCACAGCTCCGGAGCATTACAGCAAATTATCGGTTCCGATACTTTGATAATTTCGGTTGCTGCCGTAAAAGGGGTATGCTGTGAGAATAAGCGAAGCGAAACGAAATTTAAGCAATAGTTGAACTCCACCAAACCTTTGATAACGAGGACAAAAAAATTGTACATCACAAACGGAAAGACTCCCTTTGAAGAAGAAGACCTTCAGGAGCCCTATATAGGTCCTTACCATGTACTTAGTAAATAGTATCGGTACGTCAATTCAAAGAAAACTGTTTTTGAAATCTTTGATTTTGAAGAGCGCAAAAGTACTAGTTAATTTTAAGGGCCAATTTAGCGAACAATTTCCCTTTAAAAAAAACCCGAACATTTTCAAGGGTCGGAAAGTAACTTCACGCGTAATAATGTGTAATAAAATAAGATAATCAGCTTGCTCCCTACCATATTATTCCATTTGAGAAGTGAGTCATAAATGTGGGTGCCTGATTGAGGTGGGCAATTAATGTAATGTTTTGCCCTTCTGACAAATGTACCGGAAAAGTGGCATACTTATTGTAAAAGCCGACCCATTTCGGCTAACGGCGCGCAAAATCAGTTCTTCATGTAAGAGCCTTTCACATGTATTCATATATTGTGAAAAATCAGCAACCTCGTTGAATGAGTTTGGTCTCGTGAGCTAGGACTAACACTTAACAAGAAAAAAACAAACCTAGAGCTATTTTAGGCAAAAATTACCTTTTCTGTTTTCATTTTCAACTTTTACAGCCCACGCATCCTAATTAAATGTTAGGGTAAACTTTGCTTGTATATTTCTTGTGCGAAAGGGTACTGTTTTTCTACCTCCGAAAAGCCATTGAATCTGAGTTTCCCTACGTTATGAAAATTTAAGAAGTTAGTCTCCAACAACCTTTTCATCATCAATAAATGAGAATGTCGTTTTTGAGTACGGACTTCAAAGTTAGCTTCTGGATTTATCTGACACTTGCACGCAATTCGGCAGTTTTCGTCTTATCTGCTTCAAGTGGTACTCTTATTTGACTAAAACAAAAATTTTAATCCGGCTAAGCACACAATGATATCAAAACTTAATTTTTTTTCATAAAACACAAAAATTGAGCCCCATTAACTTATTTGTTTCCTCTGTGGTTTTCCTTTCCATTCAATTAGATGGTTTGAGCATAGAGAGAGAAGTTAAGAAATATGTTCTGCTGAAATGAAAATCTCGTAGATTCGACAAAATGAATCAAGCAAAGCAACATGATGTTACTACTGACGTCCGCTGTGTCGAAGCTGAATTTGAGTCTGAAAACGTTTGTAAAATTCTAACTGAACGGAACTGTGTTCCTGCGTGCAATGCTAAAGATCATGTCGTTCATTTCGACCACTTCACTAAATTTAAAGTGCTCTTACCGTTATCTGACCTGTATCAGAAAATAAAAACACACTGTGACAAATGTAAATTCAGCGGTGAGTGACCTCACACTGCTGGAAACGTTTTTAAATAGGTAGACAGTGAAAGTGGCTTTCATTGTAACGCCGGTGTGGAACACGTAGGAGGATCGCCGTTAGGGACCTACTCGCTTCCGCTTTACTTATCCAAAAACAGTAGGATTTCAGTAAAAGCTTGGATCCTTTATCACCTCCCTTGAAGACAAACAGTAGCGCCAACATTTATAAGCAACACCAGCGAGCTCTGTTGTGTACGTAGTCAGGTTTCAAGCTTAGCCGTCAGGTATAGCCAGAAGAACAATTAAAGTGCCGGTGTGTGCCGTCATAAAGCTTTCTGCTCTGGAAAGGAAGCCAGCAGATATACCAAGCCTAAGGCAAGCCAACGACAGGAGCTAAAGATATTTTCACTATCTTCTCTCATTGAACCATTATTTGTAGGTAGGTTGTTCATTAATTTATCCATTCAGTTTGCGAATTGTAAAGAAGAAGCAGTGATTTGACTGTGCAAAAAGGCTAAAATAGATCCCATCTCAAACAAATCGAAAGACAAATTCAAGGCTTAAATTACGGTTTCACTGCTCTTTCAGACGGGATTTATTTTAACTTCTCTTACGGCCGAATCATAGAGATGTCGACAGCCGCAGATTCAAACAGCGCAAAATTCTCCTGCATGGAAATAGTGACTGACATACCATCACGCCAAAAGTGCAAACTTTGACTTCTTTTAAAGGTTTTTTTAGCCGAGCAAACGGAAATTAAAAGCAAAATGGGAAAAATTAACACACGCTTGAGTATGCGACTGATAGTATACTGATGCCAACCCTTCACTAGGGTTAACGTAGGCTCTTCTAATTTTTTCAATTGTGCATTGATTTCTTTTCTCCTTCATTCTGATTCTATTCAGTTTTGGATCTTAAAATAACCCTGGTGGGCATTTTAATTATTTCCTCTGATTCCAGTTTCAAGACTCCGAAGTTTTCAAGAAAACGTCCTTTTAGCAGCTATCTGCTATAAGTTCGGAGATTCCAGCTCTCCCTACAATCATGAAATCTTTCCTTCCAGGACAGTTTATATATTGCAAGTTTTGCACGCGCTCGGCTTTTCTGCAGAAATTTTAGTGATTTTTCTTGCACTTTTAATTTACTCACATCCCATAATAAAGTCAACCTTACTACCTTATATTCCTTGTATTTCTCTGGGTTTCGTTAACTTGTTGTTTTTTGGTTAAGTTTAAGAAGCTCTCGTCCTTTTAAAGAGATGTATTTCATTTACGGAAATCTGGGCCTCTCTGGTTAGTATGAAGGGACCGGAAATATTTCGAGATATCATAAGAATGATCCATCTGAAAGGGTCAAAATTTCCCTGACGTAGGCTTTTAATTTAGTCCCTGACGGAGCCACTGTGAATCCTGAATTTGTGCTAAAATTTTATTTATGGCAAAGAGTGAGTTTAATGTTAAAGAAGAAACGTGAAGATTAGAGATAAATCACTCCCATGGATGAACTCATAAATAAGGAAGGCCATGAATCAGCGCTACAAATATTTGAAAATAGCTCAAGCCAATCCTGGAAACACTGAATTATGGAGTCGCTATAAACAACAACGAAACAGCGTCAAGAAAATGTTGAGGAAGGCAGAGGCGACATATTGGCCCAATCGTTACGAAAATACAGACTCACTGAGAGATTTTTGGAAAATCACAAACTGCATCTTGAAGAAAAACGAAATCAGGCAAGTTGGCCCAATACGGGACACCAATGAAGACATCATTACGGACAATGAACAAAAGGCAAACTATTTTAATGACTTTTTCCTTAATGTTGCCTCAGATTTGACTAGGATTATCTCGGCTCTTATCACCGCTCCCCTTAGATACAATAGGGAGCTTTAGCAACGAGGACAGCAACGGCAGCGAGAACATCGCTTCAAAATCGGAACTCAATTCATTGTAATCACGTCGCGGTTATTTCAATTTTTCAATATGTAGAATGTGTGTCTGTTATCCAAAAATGAAACTGGTATGACCGGCGTTTAAATTAGGAGAGAGAAACAAAATTCAACGTCGAGTGCTGACGTTCTCCCGAAGCCGCTGATTTTGGTCATTTGACGTCGTTGCTTTGCAGAGGACGGCGAAGAAATGTACCAAAATATAAAACGCACGTGGAGGGCGTGCAGAACGATTGTTTTTACTAATTAAACCTGTTGTTTTGTGACGTTCCCGTCGCCGTTGCCGTCCTCGTTGCTAAAGCTCGCTAATTAAGACTAGGTTTACACTAGAAGAGATTTTTCCGGATTCGTTAATGTTTCTGGATTCATCAAATTTAGAGTATTCGGATTCGTAAGCGTTTACACTGAAAGGATATTCGGATTCCTGACCGCTTACACATAACGACAACTCCGGGAACATTCGTGATGGAATGGTTACCAAGCTCAGTGTTGTTTCGTCGTTCGACGAAGTGAAAATGCCGCCAAAAAAGAAGGCTAGAGTAGATCCAGATGCCACTGAGGCAAATTTGAGCTGGACAGATGACGAAGTTGAACTTCTACTAGGAGTTGTCCGTGCATATTCTTAACTATATTATATTATATTATTTTATATTATTATTATATTATTATTATTATTATATTATTATTATTATATTCTTAACTATATTACTAGAGTCTCCCCCACTATATCAGGTTTTTCTGTGGAATGGAATACAGCTAGGGTTATCTTGCAGAAATTTATTAACCCCAATAAAGAGGGAGGGTTAGATCGTATCTCACAAGAGATCTCAGGTTGGCTGGTACTTCCGCTGTGCAAGGGCTGTTTGAGATCTGTAAGAAGAGCAGGGTTGATTCTCATTTCCCTTCTAGCTGGAAAAGACCCTTGGTGACCGCTGTATTTAAGAAGGGAAGTAGGCTAGATGTTAACAATTATAGACCCATATCCCTCTTAAGCATTCCGAGTTAAGTTTTAGAAAGGTTGGTTTGCAGGTCAGTTTACAACAACCTGACCTGCTACAACATCGTGTCTAGTAAACAATGAGGCTTTAGGAAAGGATACTCTACCGAAAGACTTCTCTTACACCTTACAGAAACCTGGAAATTGGCTCTAGATAGAAGTTTTAAAGTGGGAGTTTTGTTTATAGATTTTAGGAAAGCTTTTGATTGTGTTGATCACATTATTTTGGGAGAAAAATTGAAGGGTGTGAGAGTCACTGGAGATATGTGGGTACAGCTGATGGGTTATTTAACAAATAGGAGACAAACAACACAAATCTGTGGCAAGTTTTCGGAATCAAAATCAGTGAAAATTGGGGTCCCTCAGTGTTACGTGTACCGTTGAAGAGCAGGGTTGTTTACAGACAAAACTCAGGATCGCTGGTAACAGCAACAAACTAATTTATTTCCGCAAGGTAGCTTTACGAATTTGCAGCACTAAGCTCTTCTAAAAAAAACCCGATCTCTCTAACAGCCAAAACTCTTGCCCTTTATACATGAAGCTTACGGTTCTAGAAACTTCTATTAAGAGCTAAATTAAATAACTTGACACAGTTTCTATTCTAAGTAATTACGTAAGGGGATGGAACGCTCTAGACTGTTCTTATGGAACTTAGTTACAGGTAAATGACTTCCAGTTCTAGATTGTTCTTGACTAAGAGAATTTTTCGTAACACTCAGGGTTCATTTCTGGGTCCTAGACTTTTCACCACTTATGTAAGCGACCTTCAAGGTAGTATTAAGAGTGGTGAAGCGTTCATGTTCGCATATGACACTGCCATTAGTAGTTCAACCATTGGTAGTTCAACCGATGAGGTTGTCATATCCCTTCAAGAGATTTTGGACCAGCTTCATTTTTGATGTCAAAGGGATAGGTTAATTTTACATGAAGGGAAATCTGATGCTCTAATTTTAGATACACATTCTTTTATTGGCCCTCTGAGGCCCCTATTATGGGGAAATAAAATTATTCAATTTAGTTCCTCTTGTATGCCTTGGAGTTACCATCGATGATAAGCTGTCTTCGGCCAAGCATATTCAGTCTGTTTCCACATCTTTTAGTTTTAAAGTTAAAATGTTAAGACGTATTAGCTTTTTATCCAGGGCCTCACTATAAACAATTTATTTATTAAATGCGAATCTTATGACGTGTATTTTAATTCGTTGGTAGTTTTGACGATGTGTAACATATGTATTATCCTTCATTTAGACTTTTTTGCAGTACTTATATTGTATTTTGTTTCTTACATACATCTCTCCTTATATACATGGTTTCTGAAAAACCATTAATGGACGGAATCAATAGTTGTGTTGTATTGTATTGTAATAATAATAACCTCGTCTTCAAGATAAGATTAGCGCGGGAACCAAGGACAAGATCCAATGTTAAAGCTTTTTTTCCCTTAGAGACGCTTTTGTTTTGTGAGAACTTGGTTTTCTTATGTCAATCTTCACGGGGCATGCACTATTATTTTTTTACAGCTCGACAAAAACAAACAAAAAAATGAAACGCCTTACCTCCGCAAGCTTCATGATAATGTTATTTTTACTCGCCACACACTCCACGGTTGCCAATGGCCAAGGAGAGCACATGATCCGGTTTGGTCGCAGTTTAAGGTCCAAAACTGCTGGCTTGGCGGGGAGAGCCAAGGCATACATCAAGAGGGAAACGCCATTGTTCAGTGTTGACTGGGAAGAGCCAGCGCCGCTTGTAGACGCAAGAAGCACGAGAACATACAGGTAACCGCTATCTTATTCCTTTCTATGAGGAAGGAAGCATTCATTTGATATTGGCATGGACTGCAGACCATGGCTGAGATACTCCACTTCCGACTCGTCAAATTTTCAAAGTGTATTGGCTTAACATTCGACCTGGGAAATGTTACGCTTTAATTTCAAGCAGAAGACTGTTCACTGTACGTTTATTTTGTTTATTTAACAGTCCGCAACTGATAAAATCACGTAAGATTGAGGGATCCAGCTAAGCCGGCAGTGAGAACGCAATGCCAGCATAACATTCCGGCATTACCCTTAAACAGCTACAATAAGCGCCAAAATTAAGGGTTGAGACACTTTCCCCTTTTAAGGAATCCTGGACAACTCTCTCCCCCAAAAGCTTTTCATCTAACTTCCTACTCCCCCTAACAATGTTGTTTTCTTATCGCCAACACTTCCTTTTTCTATTACCAACATTGTAGGGGGGGACGGGGGGGAGGAGGGGGGAGTGCAAGTGGAAAATGTAACGTGAAGGTGATTTTTTCCGAACTGTGGTCTTCCCAGTTCAGCGTCTCAACTACTTTGGTCGCTTATTGTAGTTCCACTCCATTGTCATATACCCTCTTAATTTTTCGATGGACAGAAGATTTTGACGCCCACGTTTTGGAACTTGGCTTTTAAAGATTTTCATCTCTTGTACTGAAAAATGTCGAAGTCTATATCCTTCAGGTCTTCTCGGTCGCTTTGGATAAGTTTGACTGCTCTCTCGAGTCAGATCCAATTTTGCGGCTTCTTCTGCATTATTCACTGAAGTGGAGTTAAATACTGATGGATATTCACCGAGCCGCAACACTGAGGTTGTTTAGTATATACCACACAAGCTGAATAAAAAGTGGACCAAAAAATTTAAGTTTTGAAAAAAACGGTCCGAAATTTTAAGACCTCGCACGCGCCTGCTCAGAGGTGAATTTGCCGAATCACCTCCGAGCTAGCCATTCATCGTGCATGGTGCTACATGGTAATTCCCTTCTGTATCATATACTAATTCATGGTACTTGAAGTTTTCCGGGCATCAAAGGAAGCGGCAAGGTCGAGGTTACGAGAGTTTTGCTGTGTCGAAATCACATTTTTTTTTTCTGTTTCAGAGCTGACGCAGGTTATGAGCCAAATGATGAGGTGACTTTTGGTGTGGAAACAGAACAGTAAATGGTTTTGACGAAGGACAGCACTTCAACAGGCTCTGACAGGCTAAGCTAGATAGCAAAGATATGACTTGTTTAGAATAAAAATTCAATACTGAATTGGAAACGATCTTATTTTCTCTAAATTATGACTTACAACGAGGAAATATGACAAAGCCGGACGGAGAGCGTGCTATGTATTCTATTTGGACAATGTACATCTGCAACACATGCAAGCAGACAGGAGTCATTACCAATAAAAGTTCTTTCAAACTGCCTATCATTTTCAGTTTTTCCCTCGGCGAACAAATTTTCAAACAAGACGACTGGAGGCGTTCGCGTGGGATGCGTTGATCGACGAATGGCTGTCAACAGTCAGCGTTTATACGAACAAATAAATATGAATGGAAATGTTTATGTCAACATTCAGTACAGCATCAACAAACGAGAATAGTTGGTCACTGATAATTTTTCGGCGGGCCTGTCTACCATAAAACAAGGAAACAAGGAAGACGAAAACTGCGCCCAAAACACACAAAAGCAGCTAACTAAACGAAATACTGAGCGTACGCATCAAGGCACCAGTGGTTTTGTTTGATCTTAATAAAATTCAAAATGGCCACGAAAACTGCGCAAATACGTGGCCAACGTAAAACTGACGCAACATGCTTGGTAACTGCAACTTCAAGATTAGAATGCGTTCTCCTTCGTCGAAGGTAACAGTTACAAAAACGTGAAGCAAGCAATTTATTTCACACTTTCGTCGGTTTTATACAACTTCTATTGTGAAGCTCACTCACCCAATACATTTAGTAATAAAAATTTATGATTCACTCTGTTACATGCTATAAGGTCCTTCTTGATCGCCATCTGACAAAAAAAAAAAAAAAAAAAGTTTAGCCAAGAACTTGACGAATGGCTTCTATCTGTCGGGGACTGGCCTGAGAGCATACAAAAGTGAGAACTGTATTGCCTTCTCTCGTGCGGCGGTCAGTTAATTTCTTACCATTCATGCGTTGCAAACTCATTGCTTTCATGCCCAAGTCTCCTTTGTACGTTTGGTGAATGCCGCGCGTCCAATTGTTCGCGGGACCTGGGTCGAGCTTTAGGCTTCGTTTTGGCAATTGAACGACCAAACCGCAAGCTTCGACTGTAACTTTCCACGCTGTAAAGGAAAGTTGACGATAGGAGGAAGGCAAACAGAATAGCGGATAGCACACTGTATTTCATTTCTTATAACTCTGAAAAAGAAACCAAAGAGTTGCGCGTGGCCGCGTGAGTCAAAGAGGAAATTGTAAGAACTGGCGACCGGGATCCAACAAGTTGGGTAAAAATCTTCAAATGGGTTTGTTTCTTACGCAAGGTATAATGCTGATAATTATTTCGATACACAGTCAAAAAAATGTCACGTTAAACATCTCGTTAGTTGGTCAGTGTTCGCATCAAGTAAATGTAGGCCTTAATTTTCATTCGGAGATTCCAATGCGAAATATAGCACTGACTGTTTGCCGAAAGCAAAGTTAACTTAATTTATTTATAATCACGATCATGAGCTGCTTTCAATGCTTCATATTTCCATTTCCACAGGGCATCCTTCGTCGATGGGCATGGACTGAGTATGGTATGATGGACGGGTTTTTTCAAACTAAAGAGAGGCTGTAAACTTTAAATTGAACACACCGGCGCGTTGTTTATGTAATATGATCCCTGAAGAAATCGATCCAAAAGTATTATTTATCAATCCACCTGCAAAACTGCATTGTTTAACGGGCACTGTTAGGCCATGTAAACCGCCTCGATCATGCAGGGACGTGACTTCAGCTTAATTGTTGAGATACACATCAAAATTATCAAAAGGAGTTTTTGAACTTTTATCTAGACTAGAATCCACTCCAGATGGAAGTTATGAACCACAGCGCAACCTTTTTTTTAATAATTCCCCTATCGTCCGGCTTTCGCTCTACAATTCAATACAGGACAGATGTAGAAGCATCCCAACGAATTTATCGGGGAAAAATACTTACCGGGTGTAATTTTGCGGAGAAGTCGACGGAATCGTTCTCCGTGAACGAATGAATTCTGCCTTGAAATTTGCTTCCTAAAAACCGCAATCATAATATGTAGAAATCGCTGCAGCAATTTAGGCCGCAACACAAATATTATTGTCCCACTTAAGAATAGGCCTAGGGAAAGCGCCGGATCTAAGATTAAAAGAAAATGAAAATGAGTGGCTATCAATTTCGGAAATGAATTTCCGAATGATCCCGTCCGAAATCTTTTGTCAACTTTGCAGCGTAAGTATTGCAGAAAAGGAAATGAATTCGAGTTTTAGTATTTGTTCCTTTTTGAAGAGCTTCAAATTAAGTTTTCCGTGTGAGTTCATTTTCCATTTCGCACAAATACGCGATTAACAGATGCAATTAAAATCTACCCTAAAACAAACTTGTAATTTATTCGCCTAACGTTCAGATGGGAACGAATTAAAGCCGTCAGTCTGTGCTTTACCTATTAAGCACTACGACGGTAAATGACTTTGAGGTTATTTGTTGCTCTCGTTCCGTCGAACGCATTCAAGAAAATTGAAGAAATTTTCCATTGAATGGCTTCAGTCTTTTCTAGTTGTCTTTCCTCCGTGTAAGCTTCGTAAGCTGATTTGAGTGACCAAAATTGGCCAACACCAAGCGTTTTACCTTTCGACTTTTCCACTTTTAAAAGGTTAAGATACTAAAACAAATAAAGTGGACGAAACGCATGTTGAAATAGTTCGTTGATGTACCTGCCAGTTCGTGTCTCGATTCGTTTCCACCGAGATTATACGCAATGTGAAACTGCAGTCAACTTCCTGTCACTGAAGTATCCCTGGCGGATACATTGGGCATCCAACAGCGAAGTCCCATTGATTATAGAAAAGCATCGACTGAAACCAGATTCGTGACCAGCGGAATCACTACAGTGAAATACGTGGTTTTCTCACTCGCACAGTCGATGCTATTTAGTGCTGTCCTTGATTCTAACGCCGCTTCTGTAGCCGCATTCTCTGACTTCAAGGTTTCAGGCATGACTCTCCCATGCGATGCCCCGCTAACTTCTTCTGTGGATCAAGTTATGTTGAATGAAAGATACATTCAGACTTTTTGGTAAGAGATCTCAGATATGTTCATCTTCGCAAGCTATTCTTGCCACCTTCTGACGCAGATATGCATCAAAATTTTATACATAAGTCCTTGCTCAGAACAGTTATTACGGCAACACTCAAGATTAAGGAAATGCTACGCAAAAATATTATGGGTAATACCGACGCCAAATTCACTTCGATGACTCTTTTATTATGGAAGTTCACCAGACAGACACAATTTCCTGGCTTCTGGTTTGAAAGGTACAGTTTTCTCAGTGTAAAAACCAGTGAAACTCAAGTATGACGTAACACACAAAAAAACAGGAAACAAAAATAACTTGACCCAACTCTAACACGAAATAACAAAACAAAGAAAAAGTTTCACTGATTAAAACACCGTCGTAAACCCGTTTGAAACATTTTCTGTTTAAAATTCGAAGCAAAATCGAACAGAATAAGGCATCCTATCAAGGCAAGCAATTACTGACTTGCAAATTGTCCCGTGGGAGAATAAACGTTCAAACGCAGGGGGACAAAAATTGCACTCTTTTATTCTGATTCTATTTTGTCATGTCATGTTTTGCCGTCTGCAGGAAGAATATAAAGAAACCTGGATTCAACGGATTATTTGAGATAAACCAGAGGATCTGTAATAACAAAGGGTGAAATCAAGTGTCCATTAATTGTGCAATACAGGGATTAAGAGGACGCAATGTGTTGGTTTGTTCGCTGCGGATGTCTAAACGCTGTTCATTTGCGTCTTAACTAATTCAGTGGCCTCCCATGGCGCACAAATGAAGAAAATCCCCACCTGACCTAGCCTAAGAATTTTCCATGATTAACTCTTGGACATTTTCGTTGAAATGGAGGTCGAAATAAGACGGACTGATCATGGGCGGACTTTCTCACTCACCTGTTATGAATTTGAATACAAAACGTGCATAAAATCGGCCTGCGAATTAGTCATTCTCGAGAAGACAGAAGTCTTGACATGATTTGCGACTAAGAGACAGTTACACTGAGCATTCAAATAAGTAAACCATTCCATAGTGCTCAGTATGATTGTTTAGCATTGCTGGAATCTGGAAAATTTCTGGAAAAATAGCAAGATCGTGCAAAAGTACTTTAAAATAAACGGCTATAGGGTCGAGAATTTCGCGGTTTGGAGACATGCGGTTTAGTTTTTCTACACTAAATTATCATTCTTAAGTTGGTAGACTAACTGAACAACCAACCCGGAGAAACAGGAAATAAAAGGTTATATGAGAGAATTAGTTTGCTTCAAAGTCGGACATTTCAAATGAAAACCTAACATCACCCCTTCCCCCATGATTAGAGGGAAAATGACGTGGATTGCTTGCGCGCGAACTCATTAGGGAGTTTTAGCAGCCAGTGGCCCGTCCTTGAAAGTCCCAAAAATGTTTTCGGTCATGACTAGGCAGGTCCTGTAACACGTTTTCAAGTTAGGAAAAGAAAAAAAGTGAGAATACCGAGGTTTCAAGCTTAAAATGTTTTCGTTTTTAAGATAAAGAGGGAATTGTAGCACCTGAAATAAGCCGGAAAAGTTTCGGGTCGTTTGAGAAACGCATCCCAGGCAGCGAAAACAACAAGTTTAATGAACAAATACAGTCTCTCTGTACGTGAATTCTGTATTTTTGTACGTTTCTTTGCAGTTCATTTCTTTTTGTACTTTTATTGTATTCCTCAATGTTATTTTATATATGGCGATAAACACCAAAAACCAAAAACATGAAGATTGACGTCGTATTCCATTGCCAAAAAGAACGAAAGGGCAAAAGCTTGTTCCCTTTCCAAGGAAGAAAAAAAAACTGACGAAAAAACAATAATGCGACATATTTTGGAGGAAGGCAAGAGAAAGGAGAAGCCCTCCAAAAAAAAAAAAAAAAGAGAGAATTAGAAAAAACAAACTTAGCCGTGACCTATATAAAAAATAACACGTTTTTTCAATTGGTAATTAACGCCATCACAGAACTCCATTTCCTTTTGCTTGGCGTAGATTACACGTTTGTCTTATGAGTGGATGCTAATTCTGAAGGGAGCACTCTTTACAACGTTGTCGTTTTCAATGTTGTCTTCTGAGCTAATTTCGTCGACATCTTTCATCCATTGGTTCCGAAGCCCCTGTAATGTAGTTGGCGCACCGAATACTGTCTTTTTTTGTGAAAAAAATGGACGTAACATGCGCAAAATTAAATGCACCTCATAGGGCACTACAAAAACTCGCTTTCTGCCAAAAACCTTGTAGAGCCCCCCATGCGGGAGGTTTCTTTGACATTCATTAGGCTATCGGCAAACTTTCTTGCCCCCCCAAAAAAGGCTTTACCCTGCCTGGTCAAAACTTTACATGGCTTTTCAACCACCTTGAACAACAACTGAAGTACGATCCTGAAAGCAGAAAAATTCTTGAGATTTATTAACAGCCCAGCGGGAAACGCAGTGGCTATGCATCACGTTATTGACTACTCCTCCTGCGACCATGCAGGCTGTAAACATAAAGCTGATCGGAAAAATGGTTAAAGCCTTGGACGTGATCCCTTGGAAAGAAGGACAGTGGGGGCACGCTTTGGCTCGTAATGCTATGAACGCTAAACAGAAGTTTGGCCTCGGACTCGAAGGTTAATAAGCGAAAGTTGCGTGACGTCTCACGCATGACTGTTGCGTGACTCGTGACGGGACAAAACAAAACCATTGCCGGAGGGTGCTCACTTTATCGCTGGCAAGGCGGTTGTCGTGGCACTTCCCATCTTATCTCTAGCAGCGAGGCTGAAATCCTGTGGGTTTTTTAATCACCCACCCTCCTGTTACTAGTTGGGCCCAAGGGGGGCTCACCTCATAGGGGAAGTTTCGACTGGCTCGATTTCCCCCTGTACCTTGTAACTCAACATCCGCACGAGCCGTCAAGCAGGGTTCTGAGAATGGCCAACTCTCACTCCTAGACTCCACCACAGTTATGAGGTAGCCTTTATATAACATATTTTCATATAAGTATATATTAACGCCGGTGAGACTGGCTGATTAAACTTGTGGGAAGCTATTGTTGTCCTTGATTGCCTTGCACTGATACGCATGCGCACTGTCATGGATAATTAAAAAAAAATGAAAAACAGCTGAAGGAACAAAATTGTTCATACAACTCAAAGGTATACGGGTATTGGGATGGATGGGAATCAACTGACACTGATGAATCAACTGACTTGGAAACGATGGATACATCATCAGCAGAACTCTCGGACGATGAAGAGGATCCAACGTGTGAGCTAAGCAATTTTTATGTGTATGAAAGCCCCAGTGAAACTGAAAGCGAATAGCAAAAACTGACATCATAATATATATATATATATATATATATATATATGCGGGGGTTTTCCGTGTCACGCTTCATTACAAACTATTTCCCTATCCGCTCCCGCATTGAAGGATAATACTTGCGGCAAAAAATATCAAATTGCTAATAAAATTCAAACTGTGCTGGTGTTACAGCAGCTTTTGGGCGCTCAAAAATTCTCCGGTGGGGCTCAGGGGCTGTCTGGTGAAAAGAAGTAATTAAAAAGCAGGGGAAAGAACATTTTGTACCACAGAATTGTATGCCTTGTGAATTTTAGAAAACTACACGCCATGTCGATTATGATGGTGATGGAATAATATTTGAGTCAAAATCAGTCCCTAAAATTTGTGAAGTGTTTTTAAAAATCAACTTTGGTCGATGGTAGGGCTTTGTAACAATGCGCTCGTAAGCAAAGTCTGCGCCATAGATTTCTTCGATTTTCCCACAACTTTGTCAAATGTAGTATGATTTAATCTTATCAAGTTGCATATTTTTCTTACATTCTACACACCAACCCACCCTCGTGCGATTTGTGTTAGGACCCCACATGGGCAAAGAAAGCATCTGTATTCTTCCCTATTCGGCGGGCAATTAAAAGTCAATTTTAGTCTTTGTGCAGTATACAAAGGGAAACATTGGTGACACTTAATCCATATGTATTGTTTTCTTTTTGTATTAACTGTATTTAATACAAAAAGAAAACAAAAAGAAAACAAAATATCGTCCATATATATTTTAGACAAATTTGCAGAATTTAAATTTCAAAGTCTGCGTCATCGAGATCAAGACTTGACACACTTTCAGCGTCTGACTCAACTTCTCCATTTTCTTCAACCTCCGTATCTCTTTCCCACATCGAAGCCAGCACAGTCGAAAGCTGTTTCTGTGTGTTCGGTGCGAGCTCTCCTTCAGGTGCACCATCATTATTTTCATTGCCATTGGAAGGCCCATGTTTGATGCGGTACCGTAGGCAGAAAGAACACCTGTAATTATCTGCCCACTTTTGAGACCTTTTCCTACATTTTCTGCTGTTAACTCTGTACTTTTTTTGCTTAGCAACTTGGGATATTCAACTTTTCGCTTTACACCTTTTAAAACTTTGAAGGTAAAAAAGGCGGTTTGTTGACGGCCCTCAAATTGTAACTTAATTCTCAGAAAAAGACTTGTCAATTTTGTCACCCTTTGCTGTTTTGTTCTGAAAGGGTACACAAATTCTGGGATTTGGGACTCGGACTTCTCTGTCATTTGAAGTTTGCTGAAGTAAGGCTAGAGAAAACCGTTATAAATTTGCTCAAGAACTTTAAAAAGAGGTGTTTCGCCACCTTGACGGGAATATTTCTAAGAGGTTAGACATGGACAATATTCTCGTTTTTCGTCTACTTTTTTCCCAACCTCTCCAATTAGGACGTGATCTACAAAAATGATATCAAAGCCACTTTTTCCCGTTAATATTGAGAAATATTGGTTGTTCTTTCAACACTGAGACAAGTTTTGATTCCATTTTTGTCAAAAAGATTGAGCAAGTCATTGGGTTTCATATTATAAGCTGCCGTGTATCCGCCCTATACTAGGGAGATAAAACATCTAGTTAATGTGTCACGTGTGACCCAAACAAGTGCAACGACAGCTATAGGCGGCAGCTGCCGTCTGGTGATTGTTCGCTATCGGCGCCTGAAGGGATAGTTTATTTAGGATTTTACTTAGAACAGCTAAACTGATAAAAGATGAATAAACTGCTAACAGCATTGGCAGAAAATATAATGCCAAATAACAAGCCGAAAAACAAAACATAATACAAAATAAACCTCACTCTCAGGAACAGGATGTTCCCATTCAGTATTTATTGCCTCCATATATTTGTGGAGGTGTTTTTCAATTGGTAATTATGCCATCACAGAAATCCATGGTTTGAAATACTGTGCGAAATGGTTTCATTGGTTCCGAAGCTCCTGTAGTAATGTAGTGAGGGCACAAAATGGATGAAAAGGTGGTTGGAAAAACTTGCAAAACAAAACAAAAACAACAACAAAAAACAAAAAACAAAAACAAACAAAAAACAACAACGGTATTTCGTGTCCTCACTACATTAATACTTGAATAATTTCATGTTCCCGACCAGTTAAGTGAGCAAAGCGATGATAAAGCGATGACGGTGTAATGAGAAAAAAATAATTTCCTCCCAGGAAGCGTCGATAAAATCCATCCTATAGATACAAACTAACTGGCGTCTTACCACAATAACGCCACTGTTTCTTATTTGTTTATTAGGCCAATGATAATTTTTTTTTTTTGACATAGGGGCCGTAAAGATAATGTTTTCATCTCTTTCGCATGCATTTTAATTAAAAATAATAATAATAATACAGTTACTGCTGTTTGTCTGAAAGCTGTAGGGTGTGGCAGATGTTTCGCCTAATTAGATCCGACTTTCGCGTACACTAAGGAAAGACCGAGAGAAACTCACGAACTATCGATTCCACCCAAGCATAACTTATGCTTGGGTGCGATCAATAGTTACTAAACTCATAAATTAAAATACGGAGTAGTGTCTGGAAGGCCCGATTAATAGTCTTGATTTTCTTGAACTTTGCAGCGAGAATCGAGGAAAGCAACTCGATTTTTTTCCACCGGTTTTCGCCGGTGTTTGTGTTTCTCTTGTTGCAAAATCAAATGGTACAGCCTGACGTGACAATCAGGTGAAAGAATGATGCAGGCAGACCAGTATTATTTGCACACACTGAACTGAAAAAGTACAGCACTGGATAACGGAGACCATATAAGACACTTGAGGTTGTTGGCAGCTTTATATCGGAAGCTGGGTATTTAGCTTTGACAATTAGCTTTGACCAAGAGAAAATAACAAGACATTTTTGTTTTGTGGAGACATTTTTGTTTTTGTTTTGTGGTAGGTTACGTCAAGAGAAGCGTTTTCGCTTGATCCGTAACTCCTACAGATTGCAGATTGCTAAATTATTCCCAGTTCGGCGAATCAGATTTGTAATCCTCCAAAACTGTCTTAAATGACGGCACTAGACACCGCGAAGCTCTTTGGGCCAATTCAAAATCTTTATTAGTCAAGCGTTAAAGTTTTATTAATTTTACGGCAATGATAGAGCGACAGTGGTTGAAGACTGAATGAGTTAGATTGATTGTTTTACGTTAAGTCGTCGTTGATCGTTGTACGTTGGGTTACATGAACACTAACATCGCAAATTGATAAAAAACACACTTTTAGAAAAGTATTTTCCTCTGACGCCGCAAATTAAAAACGAAAAGTCATGTTTATCTCCCGGATCCAGCATCTGTGTTTATAAGGCAAAATAAATAAAAGAGGAAACACGGAAGAAGATAACGAACACAATAAATGTGAGCAGCCGTTAATATATTGCACGGAATTTCGGACTTCTTAAGATTCACTGCGGCTTGAACGCCCTCGAATATCAACCATCTATTCAGGTGAGTAGCTCTTTCTTTTAAATCGTAAAGAAACTCAGCCTTGATCAAACGAATGATTTAGAGCAATTGTGATCGTGCAGAAACTTAGTGATATATGTCATTGAAAGTTTCAGGCATGATGAAGCGCACCGATTTGTGTGCTGCTCTTATAACTCTGGTTCTCCTAGCATTCGTTGTCAAAGAGGTACATCTCTTGTCTCCCCTTGGTAGGAGGTTTGGCCGCTCAGTCACCAAAAAGAACAGAATCTATAACGAAACACCACTACGTCGAGTGTATTTCTATGATCGGAAGACAGACCCACAAATCCAAAATGATTACGGAGACCCGAAGCAGTTCGGTGATTCTTCGTGGTAAGTTAAGACATACCACCATTCCATGTTAAGCAGTAGGTATAGCTCAGGCCGTAGAGCTTGACTGAGTGAGAGACCTCGTCTGCCACCGATGTGGCCCGGATTCGATTTTCGGACTCGACGCCAACTGCCGTCGGTTGAGTTCATTGTCAGTCCTGTCTCTGCAAGGAGGGCCTTTTAACCGGTATTCCGTTTTCTCCCCTCCTTAAGATTCAATGCAATCAGTGCATCCAGTGCCGGGACAAATAGCCGTTCTTTGGAAGTGTCAATGCTAAATTCTACTGATTTCCTCATATGTTATTTCATCATAAGATGTTTCTTAGCGAATGGGGTGCATTTAAACTTTTAGGATGCCTTCTTCTATATGTCTTTCGTTCTCCATCGAAGGAGCACCACACTGAATCACCCCTTAATATGTCTTCGCTGTTTGTAAACTGAAAGAAACCAACAAACCAACCAAACGGACAAACTGTTGGTTGTAGCTAGGCGTGAACCACAACGTTAAAGTATAAATCTGACTGGCTATCAAACCTGGCATGTTTGAGCACCCAACTTTCGAAGTTTGGCAGCCAATTAATGGCTGCGAACTTTCTCGCCACTTTTACGAAAACCGGAATCATATTATACTAAATTATTGTAACACGTCGGTGTCAACTTGCTCGAAGAAGTCTTCAATACCAAATCCCACCACCATTTTGCGAAACTTGCTCTCAAAGTCCTTCAAACGTCGAACGCCTCTTTGATGGCCAAATATGCATGCCACGATTGATAGCCAGTTAGATCATGTTTTTAGATCACGTTTTTACGTCTAGCTGCAACCCACGGTAGCCAGTATGACCGCTCTTAATAATTATTCCATCAAAGACAAAGTGACCGCGTCGACCTGCTGCGAATTGAAAATGTTATGTTACTTACACCAAGTGAATTTCTCTATTGCAGAGTGATCCTTAAACACACTGAGTCCTGTGGAAATCTGTACCAAACAAGAAAAAATTTCAATGAGGAAATGATTATATTTGCATTAATATGAGATCAACAATAAAATTGTGTTAATTCTTGTTGTTAAGCGTTGTGATCAGTATGACATTTTTTTACGGACAAAATATCGAACTTGGATACATTAATGTTTTGTTCAGTTACGTTATTGTTATGCGTTATAATACAAGTCTTAAAATAAAATAAATCCATTTCATAAGGAATACATCGATTTTGGATGTCATACATCGATGTTGTGCAGCATGCATCGCTTTCCTACTCATTCACGCGTGACCTTATGTAACTAAAAGATGTTCGATAAAACTAAAAGGTGAGGAAGCGGAAATAGCTTGTGAAACAGGAAGTGATAAAGTTATAACGCAGTTTTCCCGCGCTTTCGTGGGCGCTGTTCACTGTGACCAACATGGCGGACCGGGAGAGCAGTTCGGAAAACAACACTAGATCTAGATCTGTCCAAGATTTTGTTCGCACCATCTTACATGCCGTGACTAATTTGCAGACGCAATCGGGAAACCCAGATAGGGCGGAGAACAGTAGCAGTGCGGAGTTCTCCTCCCCTGACGAAGAAATTAACGCGAGGTTTCAGATCCCCAGAAAATCTTTTGACCGCCGGGGAAGTGCTAATCGTAGTACGACTTCAATGAGGGTTGTACCCTCGACGGCCTACGATCCGAGACAGAACTACAGCTCAGTACAAAGGAACGTTAGCGGGTGCCCCAGGAGAGGAAGAAGAAATTATTATACCGCAAATGCAAGCGGCGAAAACCCAACCGAGTACGTTTACAAAGATTATCTGTTTACTACCTGACCCTGAATGGATTCAAGTGCCTCGAGGCACCTTGAAGGGAAGTTTTGTCCAGCGAGGACTGTACATCGACGCTTTTCGATATCAGCCCAACGAAAACCGGCGTCATTGTGCAGAGTTTGCAGCTATTGCAGTAAGATCTGTAGCCTTGGTCTGCCAACTAAACCGTTCCTAGCCACAGTTGAAAGACTATCGTTTAGGGACGATGGTGCGGTAAACGTAGAACTTTCCGAGTCGTCCACAATTTTGTCAAAGTCCCTTGAAAGTTCGTTCATAAGAAAACAAGTTCATTTAGATCAGAGATCACCTCAACTTCATTTGGGAAGGCTTCTTCTATTCGTAGAGTCAAAGTGACGAGTTCTTTCGTTTTCTCGTAAACGGCGACTAAAAAATTCAGCCGAGTCGTAGGACGCAGTGTTCCTTTGTCCTTCTGCACTTTCCAGTAGCCTACCCAAAGACGCAAAAAATCCATCCATGTTGGGCAGCCAAATCCGTGCACTTTGCATAGTGCCTCTCAAACTTCACTGATCATCTGCCTCTATTTCCGCCATTTTAAAAGTGTTGCTTCCCAGGGCCTCTTGTTTTATCTGACTTCCAGTCACTTCTATTTCCGCTTCCTCATCTTTTAGTTTTATCGAACATCTTTTAGTTACATAAGGTAACGCGTGAATGAGTAGGAAAGCGATGTATGCTGCACAGCATCGATGTATGACATCCAAAATCGATGTATCCCGTATGAAATTGATTTATTTTATGTTAAGACTTGTATTAAAACGCATAACAATAACGTAACTGAACAAAACATTAATGTATCCACGTTCGATATTTTGACCGTAAAAAAACGTCATAGATCAGCTAACATACCACGCCACAGGGCGACCCTTTTCTCCAAAGCCCCGAAAACTTTTTGGAACCGAGAAACCATTTGTAAAACAAGGATCCGCCTATTCTAGAAGGCTGGCCCTAAACGTTAACATTTTTTCAGGTTTGGGAAGGGAAAAGGAATTCCGGCATGGTTTCATCCTTACGGAACGTTTTCCTTTGTGGGCTACAGAAGGAATTGTGAATTGAAGGAATGAACCTCAGACCAGAAATTGTCCCGCAAAGTTTCGGGTCGTTTGAGAAACGCACGCCAGGGCCAAGTTTTTTGAAGTGGGGTAAACCGTGCAATCCAAGTTGTTTGCGAAGAGCGCTATGTCAAAATTTTCATGTTCCTTGCGTGTGGAGCAGATCTATCGAACAAAGTTCTGTAGAATAAGGCGCTCAGCCGGGCTCAAAATCTCGCAAAGGATCCATCATCTTAGCTGATCATGTGACTTAGTTCTTCATGAACAATCAGAATTTCCGTAACTTACTGGTTATTTTAAGACTCTGGTTGTGATTAATCCACGCTTAAACTGATCCGCGATGTCTCGCACAGCGGTGACTTTTTTAAACAAGTCAGGTGTTTGAGCGCTCTTTATCGGGAACAAAAACTGAATAAAAATCACTTTTATGCCTCATGTTTCCTGATTCAAAGCTAACCACTGTTAGCAAGGAGTTGCTTTGGGCGAGGGATTTTTGCCAAGCCCTGGTCATGATGGGCATGGCCATGGCCGATTATTAAAATTCAGCAGTAACTTGGGAAAAGCCCAGTGGAAAAGACGTAATCCCAGCAAAGGTGAAGGCACATATACAAACGACAGAAGGTAGGGAGAGGGGGAGGGAGGGAGGGAGGGAGAGAAATTGATCTTTACTTGCTTGGAGAAGCGAGCGAAATGCGCCTCATGGTTTAGATGCATGCCTTATAAGGGATGCTATCACTATCGAATAAAGTCAGTCCCGGATGGCAGGAATGCCCCGACCGGAAGCTGGGAAATTACTCACAAGACGTCGCTATGAAGCATTAGTCTCTTGTTACTGCACTACTTTCTTTTCATACCTGTGATTTCAGACCAAATTTCTCTACACTGAACAACTGGGCTAACGCTTCAAGAGATTTTTCGGTCAATCACCGAGCGCAGTAATGAAAACGCAAAGCAGGCGTCACTCGATTGAAAAGGTCTTGATGGAGCAAATCGAAGTTCGCGCACGATTCTGTAAAAGGGAGTTTACTGATTCCATCCAACTTTGTCTTCTGCGTTTTCCGAAGATAACAGCCACACTGAACTGGATGGTACGCATGAGCAGTGACTTGGAAACAAACATTGTTGCTATGGAGCACGTCAAGGAGTACTCAGAGACGCCAACGGTGATTTTGGTAATAAAGTGCAACTCGTATCGGTAGCAATTTATCAATTTTGGCAAATAGCCAAATAGCCATGCGTAAAAACTTCAAACCGTGTATTCCACTGCGTACCACATGGAAGAGAGAAATCGCTACAATCCAAATATATATCGCTTTAAATCCTATACTGAATTAACTGGAACTGAGCTGTGAGTACGAAAGGGATCTGTCACATATGGTCTAGGGGCCGACATTTCTCTCCCTCACTGCCGCGTCGGGGGCAGACTGGCTGTCGTGGACGGGTATCTGAAAGCAGCGAAGAACTGGGGGCTGGTGTAAGTGGTCCTAACCCCGAGGGTTGGGTCGGGGTGACTTGTCATGGTCCAACGCTTAGGCATGGCGTTCGGAGGTACTGCTACTGGCTCAGTTTTTTGTTTTTGGGAATGACGTCTGCGCATGCGTGAATTCTCTGATGCTGCAATGGATACCACTTGGGAGACATAGTGACTACATTTAAATCACAAAATGCCCTTGTGAGTGATTCTGTAAAGCCAGGTGACTTGGGTATTCGCCTCGTCGTTGGGCAAGGATGCTCGTATCACACACGTATCACTGACAAACAACCTAGCGTGTTAGGTTGACTTATAAGAACGCACTAGGTAGCTAGTCCTGATCAGCTTGCGTTATTTGGAAGGGGCTTTGTTTCCCTTCAATGCTAAGCCTACGCGTTTCAAATTCTACTTATAACAAGTTTTTAGACAAAGTACTTAGAGCGCGTTTCTATGAACGAATATACAGTACTTCCAGGTGGTCAGATTGCGATGTTCGAAGAAATTCTGTAGAAATGTAATGAGTACCAGTCACTGAGTCTATTTGAGACCTTTCCCGGCTGCCGGGCATTTTGCCACTCAAGCTGCATGAAAATGGAGAACTTTCGTTTGAGGGAAATGTTATTGAAAGGACAATTTTTCGGCGTCACCTTGTCGCCATTACCAAAATGTAAATTGGTAGACTCTTGTTTAGTATTTATCATAGTTTTAAGTGTGAAGATATGTAACATCGATTCTTTCTCGTCTATGAATATTCTATAATACGATTGAGAACAGTACAAAAAAATTATCCTAACATCTAGCGAATAAAAAGAGCCCTGTCTAGCCCTGTCCAGGCTTGCATAATCCCGACGGTACCATTTTGTTTGCATACAACATAGAGCTGCACGTTTTTATGCCGTTTAATTTATTTCGTAATATACTTAAAGTTCTCTTACAAATCTTAATCGAATGAGCAACAATTCAACATAATCATTTTAATCTTATACGGCAAGGGTACGTAATCATACTGTAAAACAATCGAAGTCACGAGAGTTAAGAAAACTAACGACATAAACACTGCGAGTCTTTGAACTTTGAAAATATACACATATCCTCCGTAAAAAGCAGTGTTACTGAAATTCAAACTTGACTGGAACAGATAATTAAAGAACTTACATTAATTGAAATCAAGCCGGTTTCTTTCTCGCTTTTATACAGAAAAACGCTAGTATAGGAAATCAAATCTTGTTACGACTAACTGCCATTTCTTCACTGCTTTGAAGTCCAGTTAGTGTTTCTTAGAGCAATGCAACACCTAAAATCGCAAGATGGCAAGCAAGCTTTCTGGCAATTTGCATTATACACGCCTGCTACTTTTTTGTCTTTCTTGGCCGCTCAGTTTTTCTTCTTCGCCGCATGCTTTTTGATTCCGATTTTCTTTAGCATACGATGCCTTTTAATGATGCTTTTCTTTCGGACACATGTTCTCCCCAGCTGTTTTTCGAGATTTTTCACCGTTTTCTTGGGTACATGATGAGGCGGGGTGATGCAGCATACAAGGTTATATGTCGGGAAGCATTGCTGTTTGCAAAGAGGTTTACAGGAGCCCAGGATCCTTTAGATCCTGAGAGTAAGAAGACCGTAAAGACTCTTCAGTTTTTTTAAAAAGGAAGTGACAGACATTGGTGTCTGATTAGCTTGAATAACTTTAAAGAGGGGAGACGGAGACGAAACTAAGAGACAGGCAGACTGACGAACGGACAGACGGACGTACGGACAGTCAGACGGACAGACAGGCAGACGGACAAACGGAAAGACGGACAGACGGACAGACGGACAGACGGACACGGCAGACAGACAGACAGACAGACAGGACAGCAGCGTAACATGTACAAAGGCCTCATCAACTTTTTTTTTTATTCACTTCGTTTATTAAATGTTTTCAATAGTTTTATTGTTTCTTTCTATCCTGTTTCCAAATCGCCGTTTTAGTTTTAGTTTTGTAATTAGTAGGTCTTGTTCTAGTGTTGTATCTATAAAATTCTTTATCTCACGTGTTTTCGTTAGTTTTCTATAAATTGTTCTAGTTTCATGCAATTTTGCGACAGAGCAGGAAGAGAGAGAGTTTTTTTTTATTTTTGTGTTATTATTTTCAAACCTTCCAGAACCGGGTTTTCATGAGTTAGGTGTTGCTTTAGTCGATTCTGAAGATTTTACTAAAAATGCTAGAGTTTCAGTGATTGTTTTTAGCTCGTTTTCTACAAGTTTCTGTACTATAGCATACGGCCATGACAGATCGTTTTCACATGACGTCACGGCGGCCATATTGGTGTACCGAAACATGCAGTCTTCGGGGAATTGAACTTCATTGTTTGCAAATATTTCGTTTTGTTTCAGTAAATCAATATGGCCGCTGGTCAAGTGAGTGAAATCGATCTATACATCGTTCTGTTTATTTCCTTTGGGAAATAACATTTTTATTCTCTCACTACCTTGCCTATGAAATATTTCGACCTTCACTGACATTTAAGAGGGATTTTACAATAAGAGATGACCCGTAGCACATTTTCTCGGACTATTTCTTCAATATGTGGTGTGAGAGCTTGAAAAAAAAATGTATCCAACTAATTTTCAGTTGTGGAATTGCACACATTTTTGGCATCCTACTGATGAACAGTTGCTGCATTCAGATTTTTTCATTAGCTACAATCGATTGCGGTCTTTCAGTCCTGTTCGAATACAATACGAACTGGCCAGTAACCAGCAGCTCCCTGTTGGTTTGATAGCCCATTTGCAATTGGTTGAGCTCTGTGCACCGCCATCGCACTGTCACGGGTTCGAATCCGGTTCAAGCTTTTTCAAGTTTCTTTTCAATTGCAACTGCTTAACGTGCATACTTTTAGTTACTGCCATATTTAGTTCCAACAGTCATTTCACACTAAGCAGCACCAATGCAGTTGCAAAGTCTTAGCATCAGAAAACAAACCACACCATTATATTTTAGGTCTCCGCTGATTTCAGACATCTTTTTGCACTCCATACAGAGACCAAAATAGCGTGACATAGGCCATGAACACCCGAGTGGCCTTTCATGGTGTGGTCACCGGTAGTGCATTCATTGGAACATAATAATAATAATCACTTTAAGTCTCAGGTTATCTAGCCGAGCACGAGTGCTCTACTAATTGGGGAGACTACAAATCAGCTGAAATCAAATGTTGGTTTTTGTGGAGAGGGGAAAACCGGAGAACCCGGCGAAAAACCTCTCGAAGCAGAGTAGAGAAACCAACAAACTCAGCCCACATATGACGCCGAGATCGGGAGTGGAAGGCGAGCGCTTTCATCACTGCGCCAACCCTGCTCCCCGGCACCAGTAAAGTCTGCGAGAACAATGAATTACTTGACGATCTGTTGGCAGTGATATTTCAGGGCAACTCTGACTTTCGTTTCATCTGCTGATATAAGAATTGATCTTCTCACCAATAACACACGATCAAAAGGCTGAAATATCCTTGTAAAATGTCGGTGTATTGAATATAAAACGGAGAAAGGACGCCGGTATTGTATCATCAGTCAGTGACTTGCTTAACACTGCAGAAGCAGACGTAAACAACAGTTGAAAATTATAGTAAAATATAAATAAACTATCATGGTACCACGAATTATTATTATTATGACAGTTTTCTGTGATCAGATAAAGTGATTTGTTATCTCGGTGACCTCATAAAGTAGTCCAGGTCATCTGTGAGAGCTCATTTGCGCATGCGCTCTTTGCCTCTGGATTAATAACTGAATAGGTTAAGAATTTCGTTGATTACATAGTCCGCTCTCATTGAATTAGCGTCCAAATTTGTTCTCATTTGAATAAGTCATAAAAGTAAAGTCTATTGTGAACTCCGTACTAAGAATCGGGATCTTCAAGGCGCCGTGAGTATTTAGCGATGTATATCTATTTTTGACTTTAATTTTCAGGGTAAGGAATTTCTTTTTTTCTTTGTACGGCCTTGGTGAGTCGTTTTTTCACGGTTCTTGACGATGTGGCATCAGATATCCGTTTCCGGTTCTGATTTTGAAAGTCATGAGCCGAGCGTTGAGTTCCAGTTTGAAAGCATTCCATGAACCTTATAAGAGAGTGTTGAAAGGTTGATTTTATTTAGTAATAACATCAAATTAACGTGATCAGTATAATCATGTTTGGTCAAAACAGTTGGGAACTATTTTGTCCTTTGACAAGATTTAGACTCAACAGGTTAACTGAGCCTGACGCATAGATGCACCGCCGTCTCGCTGAACCAACTTCAGTTTAGCCTTTTTGCTTTCGCTATGTTTGTAATTATTACTAGTCATTTAAAAAAGTTGAATGAAGGCTGGTAATTTTCCATGATTAAGTCTCTTACCTCATTTAAAAAAAAAATGCCACTCACATTTTTTTACATTCTCTTTTGTCACCTTCGCTTTCAAAACTTTATGTGCTTGCTTGCCCAATAACTGAACTACGGTAATACGGTAACTCGACGAGCCAATTTTGAATCAAGGCAACTTACTGGGATCTTAATTTCTTCATTGAACAGAGTCAATCTTAAAAGACGTATTGGATCTAAAATTTGATATATCTCCAGGATAGCGGTAATTTTCAGTTTGATATCTCCTTTTGGTTTGGCATGAGAATTACTCTCAGGGGACTAAAGTTAAGTTTAGGACGTATTTATCTAACGCCCGATCGAATGGCAACAAAGCAAGCACTCATGAATCTGGTACCGGTTGAATGTATTCTTCAAACCCTTTTCTAACATGCCATTTTTAAATGTGCCGTGCTTGTGGATAGATTGTTTGCAACATGGTCGTGTTGCATTCACCAGGGTATGACCTCACTTATGGGGCCTGCTAAGTTAAGGTCATTTTAACCTTTGTATTGTGACACACAAAAAGAGGTTTATTGGGCCAATTTAACCTTAAAGTGTTCCTTTACTGTTTTCAGCAAATTTCAAGAATGAGGGGCGAGAAAGTTTTTGTTTACTGTGTACTTGTGCTGACCTCGTATATTGCACTTTGCTGCGGCCAAAACAGTGAGTGAATCATTTAGTTTACGTCTGTGCGAATCCCATTGTGACTTGTCCTCCTAACAGCAAAATTGAAAACTGTTAATAGTTATTGGACCAATATTGAAACGTATTCGAGAAAGAAACTGCTCCGAAGACAAGAAATTGATGTCCAACAGCAATATTGCTGGATAAGAAGATGAGAATTTGTGATCACTCGCGCCGAAGGACACACGTTTTTGCCTTTGGTCTTTTTTTTTAAGGCCTGAAGGTTTGTTCCACGTGAAAACTCTGGAATCAAAATCGTTGTCACCGCTTGTTTTATGCGAAATGGTCGCATGACGGTACTACGGTTTTCTACAGGTTTAGTCGTGCATCTGCACTGCAACTTAGTCAATAGCCATGGCTTACAGCTTTCACGATCTGTCACGCTCCCCTCCCCTCCCCCTCCCCTCCCCC
>BLFK01000113.1:2127516-2129576 GCA_014634185.1 Astreopora myriophthalma | reverse complement strand
AAAAGAACAAAAAACTAAATCAGAATCCACAGGATTATAGCAAACTGATCAAAACTGGGATTGAAGACGGTACTTATGCAGCGCTCATGTTTTTAGCTTGGCGCACCCTTTTCTCCACAAACGTATCTGTAGGATGTAGACAATACCTGCAGGCCAGTTAATTGCTGTTATTGTTATTATCGCAGATGCTACTAATAGCAGTGCACCAAACGTGCCCGGTGCTGTGGACCCTAACACTTTAAACTGTAAGTTACTCTAAAACTGATTGTGTTAGACCCTGATGCAGATAGTCTTAGGGCTTATAACGCAGGCATTCACGTGGCAAAACGCCATCAAACGGCCGCAAATGAGGCGCTATATGAAAATACCTAGTGGCGTGCAGAAAGTCAAGGGTACAACTAATTCCTGTTGGTTACATAATGTAATTTGTCTCGCCAAAGACGAGTGCTCATTTGATCAAGGGAATTTAAATATGTGATAATTCTGTCATTTGCCATTTTTCCGTAGGCACTGTTTACAATTTGACGTTGAAGCTTGTGAATGTCAGCTACGATGACAATTTAGCCAATCCACATTCACAACAGTTCAACAAGCTTAGGATGGATTTTGAAGTTGGAGTAAGTCTGTGTGCGGCTGCTTAACTCTTTAAATTTATAGCTGACAAGAACATCTTTTTTGGCTTGAAACAAATAGGCGCACGTTTGACGTCGTAAAACCCAAGACAGCGGCACCCAGACAATTCAAATTATAATCGTGCAAAACTCAATAACCGTTGCAACTCGGAAATAAATTCCAACACTGACTCTCTTGTGACTTACAACGATTATTACTATTGCAGATTTTGCAGGTGTATGATGGATACAAGCCTTTCATCGGTGTCACTACTCTGAAATTCAGGTAGTTATGTGGAATAATTACGTCGTGTCTACATAAAAAAGATTGTATTTCTGAAAGAAACATCACTGGTTGTCGCGGTTTTCAGATCCGTCCTGAATAATTACCCCCCTCCTTCAGGACGAACATAAGAGCTGCGCTTTCTTCCGTTTCCACAAACATAAGGAAAAGGAAATATTTTGATCCTTGCTCCTCTGCTTGCGCTTGCGCTTACGTCGTTAGTGAAATCCAGGCGCAATGATAATGATTTAACTTTTTCAAAATAGTAAAGCTCCTGACGGCAAAACCATCGTGCACTTCTGTATGGAATTCAGCAACAACGGAACACATCTTCCAAACTTGACACAGGCAATAGCAACTGGTCAGCTGGGTAAATTAACCCCTATACAAGTTGCACCGAAACTTGACCAAGCAGGTGAGTTATAACATCCAGTGGTTATACAGTGAGCAGCTCGGGGGAGCATGCAGACTAGCGCTCTGTTAACCACAAAATCCCCGCGCCGAGTGCTCTCTTGACTAATAAATAGAAGAATTTTCCCCGAGGCTTGTTGTGAAAAAGGCGAAAGATGACATTTAGTGTATTTCTACTTAACTTAGTATTTTCCACAAAGAGGCTCAGTCAGATTGAATCGATCTCTACGAATCCCTTTATCTAACTAAATGATCTGTTTGCATTTTTTTCTGCAACCGTTGCACACAATTAGCCGTGGGCATTTGCAGACTTTCAAGTAGTACAACGTTTTATCTTGACCCAATGAAACGAAGGTATAAAAAAAGGATGATGGGAATGGGTCATTTGCGAGGTGCTGTTTTCCTCTGGTTCAAATCTAGTCTTGGCACTCAACCATTCAAATGATAATGGGTTTGATTTCCATAATATAAAAATACACAACCATTCTCATTTGAATAGTTGTGCACCAGGATCGACTGTCTTTAAAACCGAGAGAAACATCAACTCAGAAATTGACTATTAGCAATGTTGAACCACCTCAACAGAATGGATATATATTTTCCACATCGAATAGCCTATTCGAACTGAAATTCTGAATTTGTAAATTAAGCCGGTTTTGGTCTTTCGGTCGTCATGATGTTAGGCTTCATTCGTCGATGTTCTAAAACTTCAACCCGTTTCAGCTACCGCAAATGATTTGTTCATAAATTACGTG
>BLFK01000113.1:2095016-2122516 GCA_014634185.1 Astreopora myriophthalma | reverse complement strand
GTTCTTATGTTGAGTGTGTTTTTCGCCGTCTTATATCTTATCTAACTTTGTTACTAACAAAGTGTGTATCCAACAAACTCTACCCCCTGAGGGCATGATAATTGTTCAGCGCAAAAATAAACGTATTCAGACAGAATTCCGCTCCATTTGATTGATGCCTTGTTAAATAAGAGGTGCAGCGAAAACTGACCTAAGGGCTAGATTCACGGTTAACATCGATGAGTCCGTAATTATTGCCGTTGATGCATTATTTGTAGGAACACCACAATGAGTCGTTGTGAGGCATCCGTTTTATTCGATTAATTACGGAGAGTTCATGTAGCATCGTACAATATTAAAATGTTTTCAGTTACATTTGTCATTTTAAAACGAGACTATCACTTAACTGTCATTTCATGCAATAAATATCGAGTATGTATTAATTAAACCTTTTTTCGTTAAGGTGTCAAAAGTCAAACTTAAGAGTTTGAAAGAATTTCTCAACAGCTGATCTGTATTCCATATCACGGCACAAACGTCACAGAAATTCTTTCCCTTTATTCGGGTAACAAGGGAAACTGTATAATTGAAACCCAAAAATTATTACTTTCCTTTCTTAAACGGTTGATGTACGATGACAGGAGCCCAATTTGAATTTTTGACTCTATGCTTAATATGAAGATTTTACATGATAGAATATATCCGCGTCGACAACTAGAGATGCCAAAGTTGCCAGTAAGTAAAAACAGTGGAAAGCCCTGTTACTTTGGCAAACTAGCAAATTAACCACTAACAATACTGCTTGAATGAACCGTTTTATCCCTAACTCATTCGACAACGCCATACAATGGGTGCCATAGACTATTTCTTTCGCAGTGCAACTTTTCGCGAGTGACGATAGACTGAACAGAGCTGTCGAAATACATTTAAATTTCTTCGTGGCTTTTAAAACGTCGTTGTCGCCTTTTCATGTCTGTATTGGCACCTCTGGCATCCAGGGTATCAAGTCCATTATCATGGGTTAAAAACTTAAGTCGCGTCGAATTATGACAAATAATTTTAGTAAAATGCAGACAAATCACAATCGGACACAGGATTTGTTTCACTTAAGGATATTCACCTCTCACACAAATCCGCATTTATATTCCTATGAGGAATTATCAGCCCGAAATTACGGCAATTTTTGCCCTTAGGGATTTATCGGGCTTTAATGGTTTGCGTGCATCCAAGATGCAACCTGTGACTTGATATGAAATAACAACGGCGGGAACTCTGCGCGCTAAATCTTGTCGATAAGCAATGATATAAGCCAGCGAATTTCGAGGTTTCTACACTAAGTTGCCTTTATTTATAACTTGGCAGCCTAGGCGCCGGTAAAAAAAAGGGCACAAACTTGAAAAACGAAATTGGCATGCCCTTGTGTTTTGGATGCTGCAGTTTTCTTTATCAGTGCTAACGCGGGGCCATTTTTGACCACTTTGTAAGCGGGTCATTTTACGGGATGTTAAAAAAAAAAAAGTTGGCCGAACGCTTCAGCTATCTGCAAAACCGCGAGTAACCCTTATGATCCCGGTTTGTAAAAGTTTGCTGCTTTCTTTATGCAGCTGTGATTTTAATCACAGGGTTGATTATTTTCACATCTGACTTATACAATCACATTTGGATGAACTTATCCCTCTCTTCGGATCGTAAACCGCACGGAGCTGATGCTTTCTTCTTAATGCCAAAGCGTGGAAGAGTAAGAAGAAGCGGCAAATAAGTCCCGTGTAATTTCTTTAATTCTTCATGCTCAGCAGTAGTCGTTGTTTGGAGAGGGTGAAGACGCGCTAAACATCATACACTTTAAATTTCCGAAAGTCAGCGAGTGCGAGAGTGTTCCTTGACTGAGCCGATTATTAATTAACAAATCCGAGTTTTAGCTTCTTTTCGTTGTTGCCGGTAAAAACAGTGGCCATTCAATGTGCTGCTAACGAGCTTCCATTTCACGGAGAAAATTACTTTGACTTTTTAGGGGGACACATAATTATGGTTTAATTAACATCTATAAGGTATTGCTCCATTTGATTGTCTCACCCACCGACAAGGGATAAGAGGCAATGAAATTAAAATATTCCGCGCAACAAAGTGCGTTATCAAAATGCGATTTCGACTGATTACTGACTTCAACTTGACGTGGTGTACCTCAGTTTTGCTAGCATAAAATACGGAATTAGGAAACTTTTCAGTGTTAAAACAAGATAACTGATTCGTAACCACTGATCACATCGTCAAATGAAAAAGTTTGTCAACATCTTAAGACATACTGTATTATGCATTAACTTCTTACTTTGCAGGATCGTTAATTTTTCCGCATTGGTGTCATCAGTCTTTCAGACCGGGCAAAAGGGACCATTAGACCAACTAACAATATGAATTATCTCTGATGCTAGTCTTTGAAGAAAATAAACAAATAACCAAAATTTTAAGCTCGAAGAAACACTACTGTGACCTTGAAATCAAGGACGATAACAGAATTAAAGCACATGACGACACTGAGGCCACCGTGCCGGGGATGGCCTTCAAGGTTTACTATAAGCGTTCTGAAAGAGGTTCAGTTGTCCATCCACGTTGAAAGACATTCGTATTGCGTATTTGACTACTGCGAATTGAAGTTTCATCAACGTAAAACTATATCAAGTACAAGCACATTTTAAGCAGAGATGCTCTAGCATTAAGGGCCACTGCTTCTGTCTGTACGAATTTTCCACGCGCTAAGTGGATCCAGAAGGACAGTTACCAAACTGGGGGTTCACGATCATCGGCAGTTGTCGGTTCTGTTTTCTTACACTTGAGCGAGTTGGAGTCGACGCTGCCGATTTCCATGACAGTGCCCCTCTTGCCGCTTTGCGATACTCGGAGCTCATGAGTCCGAAGATAATTGGATGACAGAGGCTATTGAAGTAGACCAGCCACATTGTTACGATGTAGGCCACATTGGAAGCGAATAGGTTGCTGGGTCTGGTTCCCAACATTCTCCAGCATAGAAGGAAATTATAAGGAAACAGCGTCCATGCAGACACAATGACTACCACCGCTAACATGACAACAGCTTTCTTTCTGGTTTTGAGGGCTTGACGACTGACCTGAACCATATTCGAGATGGACTCAATGTCATCTCGCTCCTTTGCGCGGCGGTACTTAATCCTTGCTTTGATCTTTAAGATGGTAACAACATGGAGACACATCATAAAGGTGAGTGGTATGAAACGCAAAGCAACTGCCTGGACAACGATGAATATCTGTCGAGTTTTGAAGGAAGGCCAGTCTTCGATGCAGTAAAGAACTCCGTTAATCTCCTTCACTGTTCGATAGCTCAGGTAAACTGAAGACTGGATAATTCCGATGATCCATCCACCAAGGACCAAGTAACGAACTTTAGTTCGTTGGGACCGCACATGGAACGGAAAATTCACGACCAAGAATTTCTCGACCCCAATGATAACCAAGGTGAAAATTGCAGCGTTTGTGGCCATGGTTTGCACAAAGATAACAAGTTTGCAAGCTACCAAACCAAACACCCATTTGCCCAAGATAAAAACATGAAGAACGAAGACAGGAATGCAGATCAGCGTGATGAGAATGTTCGCAAAGCTGAGACTCAGGATAGAGAAGTTAGTTGAGCTCTTTCGAAGGCGTTTGTGACGTAATATGATGGATAAAAAGGCACAGTTGCCGAGAAAGGATGGAACAAAAATCAAACTAAAAAAGAAAATAATGATCGCTCTGACCTCAGACGTAAACAGACATTTCACTGATCCACAGTTTGCTGCGGTCGTGTTGGAGACAGTGGCGTTCATTTTGCGCTTGGCCGCAAAAAAGAAAAGAAAAAGAAAAACGGCGAACAGCACCGGCTGTTACTCAGTTTCTGTGTGTAACTCGGAAAAGGCTTTCGTTGTAAAGACCATCACGATCTGTTAAAACATCCGCGTTGGAGGAGCACACGCGTCATGAAAACGTCTCAAGGAAAGCTGCCGAGGTTTTCCTCGTTTTCATCTTTTAATTAACAACATTTCATTTTCTTATCTTTAAACACCATTTAGACAGGCAGGTGTTAAAAATTGATTGAGTGCGTGTCCATTACCCTTTGCTGGGGGACATTTACAGGGGTAGAGGCCATTGTAATAGGCCCTAACCCGCTGTCAAGAGGAAGAAACACGTCTATGTAAAAATATTGGTTTTGGATACGAATACATAAACAACCATTCATACCATACAGTAGGGAATAAGAACTGTCTATCGAAATTACTTTTACAAACTTCTTCGCTTTAATGAAGAATTGAATTTTGAATTTGCCCCACCGTGAAGTGTTTTTTTTTGCTCGTAAATTTAGATATTTTTTCATCCCCATTCAAAAGCAGTTAGCATATTATCTGGATGGATTTGACATGGGTCTTTAATGATACATGAAAATTTCAAAATAATCAAGACGCTTTTAAAGTGAACTTGATTCGAATTTATAATTACACTTTCGTTAATATTTTTACAGCGGTAGAAGATCTAGAAAATAGCCGACTGAAGAAAAAAATCATGGTTACGTAATAAGAAATATTTTAAAGTCAACACCAAAATCATTTAGATAAGGAGTAACAAAAATGTTAAAAGTAGGTTCCCTCACCGCTCGCGACGACAGAAACGGCCGAGATTCAGAGGAGCGGAATTAGGGCAAGAAATCATTAGTTTCAACTAAAGTCAGTATCCGCACTTATCGAAAGAAATGGAAATCCAAAATAATAACTATTTGTCACAGCAAACTGAAGTGCCGGTTGATTGTTCATTACAGAAATGTCACAGGTCGTCTTTCAAGCTTTATCTCTTTGAAATCGCATACGGCCGTGACAAAACTAATTTCCCTCGAAAAGACGGGCAGCCCGCTAAAAGTAAAGTAGTATCAATTTACACGACCAGTTTCTTCATCATTATTGAAATTGCTCTCATTTCGTTAAGAATAACTGCACTCCACATTGATAATAAATGTATGGAAGTAATTTACAAAGTTGTTATGTCGAAGAGGTACACTTTTGTTCAAAACAGAATCGTGAAGGAATGACCTTCAGATTGCCTTCCTTTATCTTATGTCTTCAAACGGAAATATTTGACCCCCGATTTGAAAAGCAACATTATATCTTGCTTTGCAAAGCTGAAGCAGTGTATGCGTTATGCAACACTGCCGCTGGGGGTAATCAAAAGCAAAAGCATTTCACAGATTGGTAAGGAAATCCCTTTAATTTTTCAAGCTTCTGTTTAAAATACTTAAATGAAATATATATTTCTCTGTTAATGAATTTGCTCGAGTCGGTCAGACGTGCAAGTAATCTGGAGCCAGTTGGCTGCAAAACTTGTTTGAACCTTTTCCACACAAATACTTCTCGTCGACTTCTCAAAATAATTCAAACAGCTTGCAATTAGCTGAGCTATTGCATGAGCTAAGCCTTTCAGAAGTCGGGGGCTTGGCAAACTGAACAAGGTTACAATAAAGTTTTTACAGAATTGAGAGATTTTTGAAGCGCGGTTTATTTAGTAAAAGACATATCATAGCAAGAACGTTTGACATTTTGACTGAGAAAATCAGTCAAGACAATTCAAGTGGGCAAGACAGCTGATTTTCACTGCAACCACCCTCCAAACTTTGAAGAAATAATACGTACACGATATAGTTCGATGTCGCTTGCCAAACTAATTGTTTTAAACGGCGAGAAATTGAGTGTTTGCACACTTCAGAATCTCAGCACCATAAGCCCTTTTCCCTTATACTTCAAATGTGGTGAGATTTCCCATTTAGAAGTTTTTTTTTTTAATTTTGGACAAAAGCCACCGATGTTAATTTTTAAAGACGACGACTTTAGTTTGGCTTCATAGCGCATGTGAGTCAGATCGCTTCCGGAGTCCGGATTGATTTGCCGATTTTTATGAATTGTGTTTAATAGTTCATAAAGTTCTTTCACTCAGTGTGAAACCGCGCCTCAGGGTGAACTTCCTACAATAAATTGAATAATATAATGTAATTAATTTCCGCTCAGTAAGAGAGTTTTGCTGATAAATACCATGTCTTCTTTACCAGCTGAGAAAAAAAAAACTAGAGTTTTTCCATCACTTGAGATTTTTGTAGTTCTAACTGTGACAAACTGTGCTCGGCAAGACGACTCTTCCTGAGGATCAAGCAATGCCCCACGTACAGTACTCTATCGATAAGCTGTATTCATTCAAGTTCTTTCGTGGCTATGGTACCATATAGACTGTCTATTCCTTGTTCAAATAGTCTGAGAAGAAAGTTCTTCACGATAAAGCAATCAATTTACTGAATGCTCTCAACTTACATTGACCCTGGTCTTAGTCCTAAGGACTCCAGCGTGCGAGGCCTATTTTAATTCCGTCTTGAAGTCTTTTAGTGATGACAGTTTTCAAGTTCGAAAATTTATTGATTGATGACTGATACGTTTTTGAAGTTTTGAAAATCTGTGTTTATTTGATCTTAATTCTTTACCGAGGATAGGGCCGTAAGGGAGAGTCAGACACTTGGTGTAATCACGTGTCCCTCGTTAAAATAAAATGTACATATAAACATAAGTCAAGCTACGGCGCCTTGGGCTCGATATTTTAGCCAAACTCCTGCTTCTGATAAAAAAGATTTCGAGTCACCATCTTGAGAACAACACTGATGACGGAAAATAAACCCGGTTTATTTTTAGTTTTCAAGTGTGGTTGTATTCACTGAATTCGTTCACATTATTGTGGCCTAAGGGCAGCGAGTCAGTTTTTTTAGACGGTGGAAGAGAACTAGATCACTGCTTAGTCGTGAAAGAATTCCTTGCATTATTAAGTTACTTTTTCAATCTACTGAGAAACACAAATGGCCCCCAACCAAAGCGAATTGACCAGACTAGACATGGCTGTAGCTGATTTAAAAATTTATTGGTCTTATTCTAAATGCTGCCCGGCTGTTCATTAATGTACTAATCATTTAGCTTACTAGAGAAACGAGACCTCATTGATACGTCCAGAGCTAGTATACACGATTTTCGTCCGTTGTGCCTTGAACAAACTGCTGACCGTATAGTAGCGATCATATTTTGACAAATTCAATAATCTACTGATCGTTTAGAAAACGCGACCTCATTGTTACGTCCAGAGCAGACACGCTTTTCGTCTGTTGTGTAACTAACTTAGTGCGGACAAAAACGCAAGCTCTGTCGTTTTTACTTCCATAGCAGAGACTCCTTTTCTCCGTTATGTAATTAACTCTGAGCCAGGACTTGCCAAGCCAGGTTGCAAGGAAAACTGAAATGCGGCCTCTTTGAGTGTAAGTTCTGTATTTAATTGCCGTTAAGGGATTGTAAATGTGCCCAACCTGTATACCAACAGGGTTATGCAACCACCATGACCACAGAGTCAGCCCAGGATGAAAGCAGTATATATAAAAGAGATATGCCAGCTTCTGACCCAACTCAAAACTATTGCAAGTCTGATATTTCCATTTGGGCGTGTGTGTGTGTGTGTGTGTGTGTCAAAATCAGAATCTTAAAAATAATGTGAATATCTCTAATTTCTGGCACACGGAACAAATTCATCGTTCTGCTGTAGAGTTTAAATTGGATCTCTAAGCAATTTGCGTGATTCTTTTCCGCTCTCTGGGAATCAAAACAGGTCCAAAAAAAGTATTTGGAACTTTTAAGGGTTAATTAAACGATAGATTGGGTTGTTCTCTCTACCTTACTATCATGTCGGGTATCATTTTTATCACACGCGCATGCGCTTATGGCTCGCTCATATTGTACTGCTTTGTCACGGACATTCTCGTTCCCAGAGTCCTTGTTTCTTTTAGTCTTGTTCAGGGACTGCCTGTTGCCCAGCCCGGGGCAAAACTGCGTTTCTTTTTTTCCTTGGACCATGATTACGTTTCTTTCAGTCACGTGGTAGGAGAAACGAGGGATTCTCGCTCGTAACAGTAAGGCTCTGAAAGCGAGTGGCTCTGGGGACGAGAATATGTCACGGACAGACAGGAAAGCCCTGGGAACGAGGTTGTCTGCAATTACAGTCCAACTTGAAGCTGCACTTATGGAATCCACCAGCCTTATGAAACTTCTTGGACTACATATAGATGAGAAATTCAACTGCCCTGTCACGTTGGCATTCCAGCCGCCCACCCCCCCCCCCCAAAAAAAAAAAACAAAAGAAAACAAAAACAAGCAAACAAACAAACAAACAACGAAATAAATGCTGCATGGGCAATGTAACACAACTTGGTTTCCCAGCATCAAACTGAGATGAAAAACGAAACAGCCTTGTGAGTATCTTTCTTTATTAGATATAAGATGTTTTAAGAGTACATCTATTAACACGTTTTCAGCCCAGTACTGGCATGCTTTGTTTTGAAAATAGGGCAGTTTGAATCTTCAAGTTTTTCATAGTGCGTGACATACAGAAAGCTGCTGAGGCACACCACAACTACACGAAAACATCAATTCACAGCCACCATGTTAGCGGAAATGTCTACGCGGATATTTTCTGGTTCCGCGGAGAGATGAAAGTGTTCAAAATGGCCAAAGTAAATTCACATGTATCACCGGCTAATCCACTAGTTTCCGACCGCCATATTGGTACTCCTCAGAGGGCACAGACTCTATCACAAAGGACAGCCTTTTAACAAAGGCTATCAGAGCAAAACTCACTACTACAAGAAAAGGAGGAAGATGCAACTCACAAATAGACTCTAATTCATAGGTTGGTGAATGTTCTGTCTCAACTGACTCCCAAACTGATTTTGCACAGGTCAGACCATTTAAGGCTGGCAGAATACAACAGTTTTTGTTAACTGGCAAAAGATAATAAAAAGTGATAATTCAGTTTTAGAAATGGTGAAAGGTTGTAAGTTTGAATTTACAACCACCCCTTCTCAAAAATACATACCAAAAGAACCCAACTTGTCTTGCCTTGAATGCCTTGCAATAGAAACAGAATTGGGAAGACTTTTGGACAAAGGTGTCACTATACTCAGCGAACATAAGCCATTTGAATTTCTCTCACCTATTGTCATGAGACCAAAGAGTGATGGATCTTTCAGACTAATTCTTAATCTGAAGAGCCTTAATAAACATATTGCTTAGCACCATTTTAAGATGGAGTCTCTAAAATCTGTCATCCAGTTGATGGAAAAGGACTGCTATATGGCGTCAGTCGATTTAAGGGATGCCTATTACAGTGTTCCCATATCAATCCATGCCCAGAAATATCTTAAGTTTACATGACATGGAAAACTTTATCAGTTTACTTGCTTACCTAGCCTAATGGTCTGTGCTGTGCACCAAGAATGTTCACAAAGTTGTTAAAACCTGCTTATTCTACTTTGCGGTTGAGAGGACACATGTCCGTGGGATACATGATTCATATTTGCAAGGGCGAACATTTGTTGGATGTCAACAGAACATCAGAGATACTATAAATATGTTTCAAGGTCTTGGCTTTATTATTCATTGGCTTTATTATTCATCCCGATAAATTGGTGTTGGTACCAACTAAGAAAATTACTTTTCTGGGTTTTATTCTGGATTCTCAATTAATGCGTATCTCCCTAACTATTGACAAGGCTCATTCTTTAAAAACAGCTGCACATTGCTTTTGAGGAACTCACCAACCACTAGAGAGGTTCTTGGGAGAATGGTTGCAAGTTTTCCAGGGGTACAATTTGGACCACTTTATAATCGTCAGTTGGAGAATGAGAAAATCCAAAGGAGGAGATCTCATGTGGTGAATTAACAACATCCACAGTAGCTATAAGCTAGTCTGCTGGACTACACCAGATAAAGTGTTGAAATCTGGTGCCTCACACCTTGGGTGGTGGCCAGTGCATGAGGATAAATCCACTGGTGGCAGATGGACTGAAGAGGAAACATTGCAACACTAACATTTTGGAGTTGCAAGCTGCCTTTTTTGCATTGAAAATATTTTGCAAAAAACTCAGGAAACATACTTGTGAAACAACTTATTGACAACACCACTGCAGTAATATATGTCAGTAATATGGGTGGTAGTCATTCCCTGAAATGTAATGCTTTGGCTCGGGACATCGGTGGCTTTGGTGCATAGACAAAAATATTTGGCTTTCTGCAGCCCATCTTCCGAGTAGTCAAAATATTCAGGCAGACCGGGCATCCCGAATTTTTTTATGACCAAACTGAGTGGAAATTAGATCAGAAGGTTTTTTATAAGATTACGGCAAGATTGATACTACCAGAAGTTGATTTATTTGCTTTGAGACTGATTTTGACTGACTCGCCAAATACGTCTCATGGAAACCTGACCCCGAGGCATTAGCTGTAGACGCCTTCACTCTTGACTGGAGTTCTTATATTTTTTATGCCTTTCCTCCATTTAGTATTTTGGGCAGGGCAGTTCAGAAGATTCAAGAGGACAAGGCAGAAGGAATTTTATTGATACCAAATTGGCCAACTCAGACATGGTTTCCCAAAGTAATGAGTTTATTGGTGAAAGACCCTATTCTTCTACCCAAATGCACCTGACTGCTGACATTGTCCTACAATAAGACAGCCGTTCACCCACTCGGATGCAAACTAAATCTACTAGCATGTCTGTTATGCGGAAATCCTTGGAGAGCAAGGGAATTCCGCAGCATTCTCTCGACAACATCATGGCCTCCTGGCGTGAATCAACACAGCATCATCTACTGAGTTTAAAATTAGATTCCGAAACCACAAATCGAATATGCTTAATAATAGAAGAACTTGTGAATTAGCAGTTCATTATAATAGTTCTCAACACGCAACCCGAGGTATGGACATAAAAGGATTATTGGACGGGAGCTGTAATTGTCAAGTGTGCCAGTCCTGACGATAATTTCTGATTTTAGTCCCTTTTTAAATTATTTATATGTTTAACTAAATTAGTAATGGTAGTAGCATTGTAAATAACTAACTCTTTTTACAATTAATTGCTAACTGTATTTAAATTTGTAAATTTTTACATGTATCTATCATTTTATCTTTTTAATTTTAATTTTATTGATCAATTTTAATTAAGTGTCCCCAATTAGCTCTTAGCTGAGAGCTAAATAGTCATTGACACTTGAATAAAGTTTATGTATGTATGTATGTATGTATGTATGTATGTATGTATGTCAGGAATGGACGTGTTGGTAGAAGTATCTAAGACGTAGCACCAAACCTTCATCAGTGCGAAATCTATCGTTCCTCTGGCCGTTGATATCTTTATTTCATCGGTATCCGGTCAACTCATTTCATCTACGCCTTGCATCTTTTAGCTAGTTTTCACGGTCGACGATATGGAAGAAAGAAAATCGACAACAGTGGCGTTATAAAATCAACCGCCCCTAAGAGATACAAGCCCGATAATGCATCAGTCAATTGAAACCCCGGCCCCCCGACCCCCGGGACATTTAACGGCGCGTTGGCCCGGGTGGGCGGTGGATTTAACAAAATGCCATTGAAACCGGGAACGTGGGGCGGTGATTTAACACCACGCGATCACTTAAAGCGGGGGCGACAGCGGGGACTTAACATGGAGGACTAAACAGCGAAGCCTTCAATCTGTTGAAACAATCTAATACGGTAAATCTGTCATCTCAGGACTGAAATGAGTGAAATTCACCTCTGTTTTCATATGTGTGTAGATAAAGATCATAGTAACCAAGACAGTAACCACCTATTCTCTGCAAACTATAGGTTATTGCATGGAGGTAGCTTTGGTGTCAAGTCAGCTTTCGTTAAGAACAACACCACTTGATACACATTTTGTTAGGGAAAGTTGTCTACCCACTTTGTTAAAGTTGTAACAGAATCTTAATGAGAGTATTTTTTATGGAGAAGGTACAGTTGAAGCTCTCCTTACGGACACCTCTCTAATACGGACACCTCTCTATAATGGACATTCCCCTTTGTCCCGAAAAAATTCTCACTCGTTTTCTAAAAAAAAAACCTTTATAATACGGACCCTCCCTAATACGGACAACGGACACTAAATCTCGGCCCCAGAGAGCGAAGTCATACAAACTTAACCTCTTTATTACGGACACTTCGGTGATCCGGTGTTGACATATAGTTGACATATAGTGTGCCCCACGAGTTTGTGATTACGCAAGCATCAACGTTTTATTCACTGATCTTCAACTGGAGTTTTGAAAATTATTCTTTTATTAGTACCTTTTTAGGTGAAGCATTGCGTTGTACGTAGTTCCTTTGGTTTCAAATAACTGATTCGTATAAAGTATGTACTTTACGGACAGCTTGATTCTCTGTTAGGTCTAAACATTCTTCATTCTCAATCGACTAAACTGCATTTTTAACACCGGAATAAACTCAACTAAAGGAAAACAAAACGAAGCGAAATGTGGACGTTCTACATCTCCATAGCGATTTTACATGTTGCTGTTCTTTCACAACAACCTTTTTGAACAGATGCTTATGGGAATATAACAGCTAAAAAAGAAACAGTTTTAACCAATCAATGTCCGGGAGAGTCCCTGAAGGCACCAAGCATTTTCTAACTTTTAACACTAGTTCATTAGGAACTATTGCTCTTTTTGAATAACTTGTTAGATCTTTTGTCCATCCCCTATCCAACCAGACACGTTAATGTCATTGTATACGCTAAATTATTGTCCTCGTTTGTTCGCGCGGAATTCAAACAATAAAACAAAACAAAATATGTCTGAAAAAGCGACAGCGTTTTAAAGTTTTACCGGAAAATGCGTGGTTCGTTTTGTTTTGTCATGCTTAGCAAATGCGCATGCGCCAACTCCGTGTATTACAAATGAGTACCAAAGAATATCCTTACCATATGGAAGACATGCAACTATACTCGCAAATATATATTGCTCGAAATCATACTATAAAGCAGAAGGAGCTGAGCTGCGAGTAAGTAAGGGATCTGTCACGTATGGTCTAGGGGCCGACATTTCTCTCCCTCACTGCCTATCGGGGATAGGTATCCGAAAGTGGCATGTATAAGCGATCCGCGGGCCGAAATCTCGGGGAGACTCGTCATGGTACACCGCTCAGGCTTAAATGTCCAGAGGTACCGCTACCGCTTCTGCATGTTTTTCTTTAGGTATTTAGTATGCTCATGCGCAACTGCCCTTGTTTACCAATATGCCACGTGGGAGTAAATTAATATGTGCCTTCAAATAAGATTACTTCCAGTCTGCGATAGATCTATTGTTGAAAAGAATAAAGAGCAGAAGAATAAGTCGTAATTAGGGTCTCTCCGTTGGGAGGACCACAAGTAGTTAATATTCCAGTTAGCAGTGATAGTTTTTGACAACATAACAAGTTCGCATTTTGTTCAACAACAACAACAACAACAGCAACATTTTATAGCAAATAGCTTATGAACTAATAAAGGCGGGGAAATCTGAGGACATATTACAAGTACAAAGTTTATTAACAGCCATGACCGCTGCAAGTTTAGTCAATAAAAGATAGTTATGTACGGCGTCGAACGCTTTCGACAAGAGCTGAAATCTAGTCGCGGAGTTAAAAACTCCAATCCCAAAGAAAAAGTACGCAGATCTCTCTCATCAGCTGGTTCGTTTGTTGCCATGTTTAGTTTAACTTTTTGCGGAAGTTCTCCCCAGTTTTATATAAATACAAACTGCTGAAGTCACTTGCGGGATTTTTTTTCCGCGAGGCCTTTGTTCCCTGACATCATCAGCGTGCATCCATGGGAAATTACTTGCTATGTTATAATTATTGTTGTTTGAGCTGCAATGTTAGGGACTTTAGGGACCTTAGCATCTACTACGGCGACGTCCACGGAAACTTCAGTTAAAACTGCTAGTTTACGGTTTCCAAATATTTTCGTGATTAATCCAGTATACTCCACTGATACAAACTATCCGATCTAGTAACTGAATTGGAATGAACGGTGTTCAAACTAGGAAAGATCAAAGTGCTCTGTGAGCAAACTCCTGAATTAAAACACGTAAATTCAATTATTTTTCAGCTGGATTATGTCTATAATTTTTGGTATGCTGACTATTCATATAACTGTCCCACTCACATGTTTGCCCGTGTTAAGCATACATTTGATCGTACCAAAATTCTTCGACCTACAATGTTGGGAGTTGTTGCGCCCTTATGTAAGCAGGAAATAGGACGTTTCTACTGCTGAAAATATCTTGTTTCTTGAGAACGGGAATGAGTGTATGGGTCCTTTCGGTTGGAGAGGCCTTTTAACCGACTAACAAATACCATTATATTCTGCGATGTGCAATTTACGGAACGCGCTCAACTGCCCACGCCAGAAACTTTAGGGAGACTGGTGCGCGCGTCACCAAGTTGTTTGGGTAGACGGCAAGTACATATTTACATTCATCCCAGGGCACGTTCGATAGACCTAATTGGCTAACGCAATGTTGTACCCAATTCAAATCCTTTGGACATAAATTGTTTTGTTCTAAGTATTTCCGTATCATTTAAATGTGAATGCTACATTATAACACAAATACAATAAACAAGGAATCTTAACCCCGGGAGATCTGAATTGAGTACAACATTGCGTTAGCCGACTAGGTCTATTGACCCTGTTCTGGATTAGAATAAACGGAATAACCTCTAGACTTTTTTCGTGACGTAAGTTAAGGGAGATTTCTCAACAACATTTTGCAGGGAAACGATGCTGAGAGTCTCGTTTGAATTCCGATAACACCAAAACGCTCCAGGACTAACGAGGTGTAAAGCATCGTAATCTTATATTCCTGAATAAGGCCAATTCACAGACGCAAATCGAGGCCTAAGCACAATATCGGGATATTTTTTGACATACTTAGAGAACCTCATGACATTTAGAAAAAAAATGTGATATTTAAAATTTTGTCAAGGAAAATTCATTTCAATCTTGTTTTTTTCCTAGGAAAATTGAGGAAGAAAGCTTGGGTCCTTTCGATTGAGAAATCTGGATTTAGATCTTCAAATCCGCATCTTTTGGATTTCCATTCCAACACAAAATCCGAAAACGGATTTCGCTGAAGATTTCATTAGTTGAATCCTTCCCCGACATGGATTTCAATTAACAAAATCCATCGCGAAATCCGTGTTCGGTTAAAAATCCAAAGATCTGGGCCGAGTTGTTCGAAGCAGGGTCAGTGCTATAGTAAGATTTAATCGGACTTAACCCAGGGTTAGCGCTAACCCGGCTTCGAACAACTCTGCCCTGGATTTTAAGATGTAAATCCGGATTTCCCAATCGAAAGCACGCACCTTGGTCAATGCTAATTAGGGCATATGGGCAATACACTGACAGAAATTAAAACAAATCACCCCATATCAATAAGTCTAAGGCCGACTATGTAAAGTTGTTTACAGTTTTGTTGTATGCTGTACAAGAACATCATTTCCTAACATTCTGAAATTTTTGTTCCCCTTTTTAAAGATGCCAGGGTACTTTTTGAGGTAATTGCTGTAATAGTTATGAAAGTAAAGTTAGATTTTTCTGAGATATTTAGAACTTTTTCCAGATAATTCGAGTAAAATTTCGAGATATTTAGAAAAAAATCAGGAATTTCCGGAAACATATTAAGGCGATTCTACGTGAAACAGTCGAACCTCTCCTTACGGACACCTCCCTATAATACCGACACCTCTCTATAACGGATATTCCCCATTGTCCCGAAAAAATTCTCACACATTTTCTAAAAAAAAAAACCTCTATGATACGGACCCTCTCTAATACGGACACTAAATCTCAGCCCCAGAGAGCGAAGTCATATAAACGTAACCTCTCTATTACGGACACTCTGGTGATCCGGTGTTGACATACAGTTTTGTGCACGAGTCTGTGATTACGCAAGCGTCAACGTTTCATTCACTGATCTTCAACTGGAGTTTTGAAAATTGTACTTTTATTAGTAGCTTTTTAGGTGAGGCATTGCGTTGTACGTAGTTCCTTTGGTTTCAAATAACTGATTCGTATAAAGTATGTACTTTACGGTCAGCATGATTCTCTGTTAGGTCTAAACATTCTTCCAGACCTTCAAGTAGTTTGTCCGGTCCAGTGAAAATGTATTGGCATGGTACTTTTTTTACTGCACAGGGTGAATCCCATTTATCTGACGAGCTATGCAAGGTAATTTCAAAATCCCAGTCGCTGTATATTGACCGCAAGGACTCGTGAAAGCCGTCCAGAAGAACATCACAGACTAAGTTGATCAAAGTTTATACGGAGTGAATAATTGTTGAAGATATTTGGAATAAAAGCATTTAGAAGCGTTTTCATCACTACCAATTTGAAATTTATTTTAAATAAATAGCTTATAATATTTTAAATCCACCTTATTGTACGAAGCGTTTGATATATCGGCTCAGGTATCTATAGAGTATCCTATATAAGGTGGGTCGTTAGCGACGTTTTGGTGTCGTTTTCCGGCGGAAGTTTGGTCTTTTTATGTGCTGAACCTGTTGTGTTTGACGTTAAAAACACACGCCCATTTGCATTCATATAATACCAAGATCCATATAATTCTGAAGTAGTTTTGGGGATGACGCATTCGCTATATCCGACACAATGCCGATTTTACATGAACTCTGGCTTATCAAAATGAAAGTGGATTTCTGCATCGCAAATTCGGCATATTGAAGGCCAGCTTTTGGCGCAAATGGAGATTGCAGCTTATTAAAGACGCTGCAGTTTTTAATTAAAAAACGAAAAACAGTTAAAGTTTGACATTTACAACGAGTAGACCAACGATCTCGATTTGAGTTGAGTTTCTTCACTTGGTTCGGATGTCCCCGCTATCGCTATGCGGGTCTTTTAACAGAAGTCTTGGCCCCGGGGCGGGGTAATAAGCCGCTTTTTAACACTTGGTAAATGTTAAATTCGCCGGTAAGTCCCGGGGTTCGGGGGGCCGGGGTTTCAATTGACTTGAGCATAAGGAATAACAGCTATACAAACGGGTAGACCTCATCCTGACGAAGGTTTCGTCATTATTTGTTCGAAATTTATTATTACGGGTTTCTAGCAATAACAATTACGTAATACGCTTGGGCTTGGGCTGCCTGTGTTTCTTTAAGAGTAAAACTGTATCACGTCAACGATGCTTATGAAACATAGAACACGCCCACAATGCATGAGTGTGGTAACAACATAATACACAGACAGCACTAGAAGACGTTTACAAGCCTGTGGCTCTGCATATATTAAACTAAGCAATTTTCAACTGCTTTTTTACTCTTAGTCATTCTGAATCTCTTACAGCCCACATTGTATGACCTTCACTAAGTGCTCTTCTCGAAAAAAAAAATTAAGACTACATGTAGAAACATTGACAGTAATCAACAACCTCTTCGTGTTTCGTGCGTGACAGTTACCAAATATTACATAAGTTTAGACATCGTATCGAGAGACAATAAACGTTTTAGTAAGAGATTCTGATCGTTATTTGTTATCAGGATCTGCAGGCACCGCCTTTTGTGATTTCCAGACAATGATTGGTTTTCATTCTATACTGATTGACCGGCAACCTTTAATAATCTTTTTTGCCAATGCTTATCAGCGACTAATCACAGTGTGAATGTAGTAGTATAAGAACTGGATTCCGTTTTAAGCTCTCATAGTAGCTCTTCCCACACCCGTTGTAACTCAGTGAATATGCGTGAAGAATAATACAGTTAAACTCTCAATCAGGTCTACTGGTTGAGTCTTGTTCATTAGCGTACTATCCCAAGTAAACGGAGAAGATTTAACGAAACTTCCGATTAGGCTGTGGCCTTCATTCTTCAACTGAAATATGAAAGTGATCGATGAAATGAATATTAAATAAATGAGGGCTGAGAGTTAATTTATCTGCTAGAAATGCCTAGCAATCGGTGACGCATTCACTCAATCTTCATAAAAATAAACTCCAGGCCAAGCAAGTACACATGGTTTAAATTTATATCGGATGTAGTTTTGCTTCAGTACCAAGATAAATGATTTGATTTCAGTTGTCAGTTTGTAACAAAGAGTGCATTTTTTTGGAACTATCATTGACTAGGAATAAAACTAATTTAGGTTCATTCCTAGTCCGGTTGAGGAATATGAGTCAGAATAAGTGGATGGGATTAAGGATTTCCAAAAGATTGACGGGAATCCGGGAAATATAATAGAAGTTTAGCGCAGGCTACGGAGAACTTGGAACAGTCTGGAACTGACTTTAGCTTGACATTTCTGCATGCCGCGCATGAATTTCACGGTTTTCCCAACGCGTATTCCGCGTATTTCGAGTAAATCACTTCAAGTAAAACGGAACACGATTACTGAATATTCCCTGTGTTCCTAATCGGGAATATTTCCAATTAAAGAATACGACTTAAGTGGAACCCTGGTTTCAGGCTTAGAGAAGAAATTCTCGTTCCAAGCACCTGTAGCACCAAGGGCAAGTATCGACAGTGAAGTCGGCATCCGAGACCGTTAGCTCTAAGATAGAAATCGAAGGCTCTAATCGGTATAAGTATAGGATAAAGTCACCCCGGCAACCTTTCCTAATGGCTTGTGGCCCAGCCGGCATCACAAGCGAGTTTCGCCGAGGGCTGAAGAACACCTTCGCCAGCTGGACTGTCGCCCAAATCCTCGAAAACTGCCATGATTGTTGGAAGTGTCAATCAATAGAGATGTGCTGTTGTTACCGTAGCCTGGCATGCGGCAGGTTCGGAGACATAGAGAGCAAATTTGGACGGTCTCTCTGCCCTTCTGCGTAAACAAGCAGTAAATGAAAGGAAACACGGAGCAGTGCGAAAATAACAACCATACACAAATAGCGTAGCCAATATGAATGCTTCGTGACGAAAAGCGGTGCACCAAGTCAAGGTAGAGCGCGTTGAAAATGTAAAATGGTCCCCAGCAACCAACTATGGAGATGAGCGTCACCAGTATAATCTTCGTCGCTTTTCTTTGTCGCTTTTGTTTTCTAACTGGGACGGTTTTAAACGAGTCAGCCTCTCTTCGCTGTAACTGAGAAGTGCGACTTGTACCTTTGCGAAGAGTGTGCACTGTTACAGAGTGAAGAACTATAATCACAGCCAAAGGAAAGAAAAACATTACTGACTTGACAATAACTTTGCTTTTATATGTCTCAATGTCCGGGAGATCGTCCATACAGTAAACAGCATTCTCGTACTCCTTCAGTTTCCTGAAATTTAGGTAAAAACTTGACTCTGCCATGGCTAAGATCCAGGCGACAGGCATAAAGCGGCAAACCATTTTTTTTCTTAGACGCACATGAAAGGGGAAGCAAACAGCCAAGAACTTCTCGCAAGTTATGGTCAATAGATTTAACAAACTCGCCTGTATAGCAGTACTCTGCACAAATGTGACAAGAAGGCACATGGTGGAGCCGAAAACCCAAGCATCGAAGACATAAAGGTCCAGCGTAATAAACGGGACGCAAAACACTGTTATCAGAAGATCTGATATGACCAGGTTAACGGTCGAAAGATTCGAGGAATTTCTTCTTTTTGAAGAGAAGAGGATGACAATTAAAATAGGAATGTTCCCTGCCAACGAGATGAATGCGATTAAAAACAACGAGGCTGTGATGACATCTCTTTCTCCTTTGGTTAGAATGCAATTCAAGTCGGCGCAAACTTGTGGACGGCTGAAGTTGCCAGTGGTCGCATTGGTCATTTTTGTTAACTGTTTTCGACGACGATTGGACTGATTGATCCGGCTTGTATATTAAATATAGATATCCAGTGATATTAACTAACAATCTTTGGAATATCTGTGGCTTGCTGACCTCATAAACGGAGCGATGACGAAAGATGATTGCCGGCGAGTCTAGAGATACTTAGTTACGACTCTGTTATTTTAGAATCGAACATAATTGCGGTCACTTGAAAACGATGACTTCCCAAAGGTCTTAAGTTCGCTCACAGGCCACCATACCAATATCATTGAATGCTAATCAATCAGATTACGCCCTGAAGCGATTAAAAACCATTTATTGCTTTTCGAAGCCGTATGCAAAATCTTGGAAATAATAAGCGGTTTTTGTTGATTATCCAAGAAAATGAGATAATATCGTCGAATAATAAGGAGCCGAACACTTCGCGTACTTGTCAATCAATCACCATAGTTGGTTTCTCCTGGGGAGAACTTTCAATTTCGAGGATAACACCTGTACACCTGCAATCTGCAAGGCAAAAAAGAAAAAATAATAAAGGACGACGCAAGAGGAATTTGCAAACTGAGTTAAGGAACGTAAAGGAAACCGAATGTCGAATAGTAAAACAACGAACGAACCCTTTGAAGCCTTTTCCCCTCCTACTTGTGCCAAAATGCCCCGTCACAACATTTGGCTTCGATTAGCTTCTTGTTGCGTGAAGATTCCATTCGAAAAGTTTACAGAAACGCACCAGTTGAGAAACCCGGGTGGTTAGATCACAATTAGCACCTTTTGATCTCTGCCGACTTGGGAAGTTGCTGTCGGAAATTAATTCACCCCGTCGAGAGAGAAATATATATAGTAGAATGGATGAGGCGTAGGACAGCGCTACGCACAAAAGAAAATATAAACGGACTCTGAAGCATCAAAATCGTCTTCTAATTCTGATTCCAATTTGTTAATGTTTTGAATCATAAATAATGTGTCCACGCTCTGTTCAGAATTCATATCACGTACAAATAAACGTAATTATAATTGCATAAACACCTGCAAATGAAGGCCCATTTTCACTTACGATATAGCCGACAAATTTCCACAGGCATTTTATATCAGAGATATCATTTAATTATGAAATGTTTTCTTTAGTAATAAGTGATAACACTTTCCCTCCTGGAGCTTTGTACGCTTATAGTTGACATTTTGGCGTTTGTGGGTTCTAATAGCCCTCAGCTGTTAAACAACATTTTCCCCCGGAGATCCATGCAATTAGGCAGTCTTTTCTATCTCCATCATCTCGAATTTTAGTAGCTTTTAACTTCATTCCTATCGTTGTTTGCACGACACTGACTCTGCGCATGCGTGGAATATGACCATGACCCGGTATTTCTTGTCACAGACAGAGAGAGAGAGAGAGGAAGCTGAAAGTACCTTCATTGCAGTTATGGCGATTATGATTTATTGACGACTTCCCGTAATTATGGAAGCTTTTAAGTTCAACGAAATCTATCTGATTGATCTGAAGTTCGTTGTACCATGGGTGCAAGAGACCAATACAGCCATGAAAAGGCGACAACAACATTTTAAAAGCCACGAAGAAGCTCGGTATTTCAGTCGGGAGCGCTTTTCTGACTCTCGTTGCTCGTAAAAAGTTGCACAGCGAACGAAATATATAACCTCTGGCACCCAGGGTAATTTCGTTGCTTTCAGCGAACACGTTTAAGATAAAACAAGGAATCATGTTAAGCAATTTCAGTGAAATACCAGAAGTTTTAAATTTAAGCTGCTAGCTAGACTGCGTGGGCGAAATTCTTGGTGAAATGTAAAAATGTGATAATTGCGGGTAGGGCCTCGCGATAACATATTTAATTTGTGTTATCATAAAGAAAGAACTGATATTTGGGTTTACCTGACTCGTCTATTTGTTATTGTTCATGTCATAAGAATCAAAATACTGTAATCAGAAAAAGATGCATAGCCATCTTGAGACTTACAGAGATCAAGCTTACACAGTCAAATGTTAGTATGCCAAGATTTAGTTTAAAAGAAAATTTGCAACTGGAAAAATTTTTATTTTTAGTGCTTTCGTGAAATCCCAGACTGTTCCTATTTGATCGAATGGAAGTTTTCCGGTGAGACAATCTTTCATGCAGTGATCTTGATTGTACTGTACAGGATACTTCAATCCTTTGATGCAATTTATAAGGACGAAATCGCAACGTGAGGCCAACATTGCGAGAGCTATTAAACAGCAAGTTCCTACGGTTCACTTGTGTTAATTTAGTGCTAAAATCTTGATCATGCATTTGTTCTTTCGGTGAAATCAAGCTTTTTTTCAAGGTAAATGAGCCTAATCGACTCATGAAGTGGAAATATGCTGCTGAGCAGGCAAAAGCGCTGGATATGTATAGTAAGAGTAGATATTGTCGTGAAAATAAGGGAGGAGATGAAAAAAAGGTAGGGAGCTTAGCAACAAGGACGAGAACGGTAAACGGGAACGCCATAAAACGACAGGTTTAATCAGTTAAAAACAATCGTTTTGCACGCTTCAAACGCGCGTTTTACAATTTGGTGCAGTTTCTTTGCCATCCTCTTCAAAACAACAACGCTGAATGACGAAATTCAGCGGCTTAGGGACAACGTGAGCAAACGATTTTGAAATTTTCTTTCTCTACTGATCTAAACTTGAACGCCGCTTATACAAGTTTCATTTTTTGGATGATACACTCATTTTACATGTTGAAAGAATAGAAATAAAAGTGATTACAATAACGCGAATTTCTATTTTGGTGCAACGTTCTCCTTACTGTTGCCATCCTCGTTGCTAAAACTCCCCCGCTACCTCGTCGGTAGAACGCAAAATGGAATGACTGAACGAACAATTTAACATCATGTATTTTCCCATCAATTTTATTACTATTGTTGAAAACCATTTTAGCTGTCAATACCTACGTTCAGTTGGCGTGCAGAAATGAGCACAAAATGATCCTCATAAATAATGTCTCTATTCTGTTGTTGACACAAACACGTCGGGCTAAACAAATACTTAACTCAGCTGTCGACAAAGATGGATTTTTCAGAACGCAATAACCAACGGGCGGGTAATTTTCGAAAGCTCGGAAAGTTTGTGGACTTACTACGGGTGCTATAGAAATATCCTGTATATCTAGGCACGGAACCTTGAAATATCTTTTTGCTCTTTATTCTCCTCAGAAATCGGTCAGTAAAGGCCATGCACTGTTTGAATGGATCGTATTTTTCGGGCCAAAAACGTTTTTGGCAATTTTTTGTTACTTACACAAAGAATTGGTTTCCACTCCTCTATTATGAATTTTATGCAATGTTTCGGTGTATTTTGAAAAACTATATAGAGGATACTGTGTCTGTTCGGGTTCTTTAAATGAGTCCTGATATATTAGGAACAAAACTTTAGGAACTGGAAATTTACACGCCGAATTTGTCTCTCCGAAAATGCTAGCTGCATGACCTTTTTTTTCGCATTAAGGTTTTCGAAAACCAACGGCATTAAATTTCTTCATAATATGACAGTTCCAAGTGACATTTCACGCCAGAAAGCTACAGCTTTTCTAAGGACTCCCAAAAAGATATTTTACCGAAACGATCAGCGTTGGGTGCCCCTAGCTGACAAGGCTAGAACCTATAAACCACAAATCTTGCGAAGTCGAAAACGTTTTTCTTCTGTGTCTTCCTTCGCAGTTAATAGCACTTAAACATCATTCCAAACATTCATTGCGGAAGAAAAACTGAGCTCATAATCACAAACGAAATCAACTTAGTGAAAATGCAAATACGCGGAGAGAGGATCGACACAACAATTGTTTCCACTGCTGACAGAACTGACGTACACTTTAAATTTATTTTTTATCTTAAGGGAAAGTAAGATACACAGCTTAGAGTTTTGATCGACCATAGCATAGTGTCAGCTGACTTCTCGATTTTAATTTTAGGAGTAAGCTGAAAGAACAATCTAATAAAACAAAATGAAAACTTCCTGTCGAAAACTACTATCAAGCAAAGCATGTAGCACCTTAATTTAATACTTGAAACCTTTGTGATATTTTTTTGTTGAAGAAAGCGAAAGCAGCGTTAACGCATTATACGTGGGTCAACATTTGCGTGTATGGGGAAAAAGACTTACCGGTTAAAGGCGAAGTGTATGATTTGCTAACACTCTTAGACCAGAGTTATTTTGACCGCGATTCATCCGTAGCAGGGAGGCAAGCATAAGGCTGTATTCCAGACTTGTCTGGAGTAAAACAACACAGAATGGCAACTTGGTAAACATACCTTTTAATTTGGCTAAATGTCAACTGTCATTCATTTTTTCGATGGCGCCTCGGTAGTTTAAGATGCGAAGATTTGGTGGGAAGAATCAGTATTTTCCTTATATGGACCTTGCTGGGCCGGAAGTAATTCTTGAAAACGCCTTGACAACCGCCGATTCAGTTTGTAGGCGATTCCGATTTCAATTTGCCCTGGATTTAAAAAGCTCGAAGGAGATTAAAACCAAGGTTGCATTACCTGTAACAGGTAACTAGATTAGTTGCTTCTGATTAAATACAACATCAATGTTTTCTTTGAATTTATTTCTTTAAGTCACTCCTACATTTCTTATCCCTTGCGGCATGAGTTGCGTCAGTGCTGAAGTTTTCTTTAAATTCATCCAGTTCTCTGACTTACCATCAAAATGGACTTTAATTTGCCTTTCCAATTATGCATGGAAAAAGCTGTGTCCGGCAATATGGAATCGCGACTAACATCGCATTCAGTTTAGGGATGGAATGTTTACACAATTAAAATGTTAAATATACACATATGTTTCCAAAGTGTCTCACCGATTTGCAAAGTTGATACACAAATTATCAACGATGAAATGAGAATCTATTTTAAAACGATTAATGAATCTTCCACCGACCTTCTTAACACACGGCTGAGAAATATTAACAGCTTTTTGCAGGGGAAAATTTAATATGAATTATACAGGAACAAAACAAGCTGAAAGAACTATTGATGTGTTTGTACCCTCGAGCTCGGCCATGTTTTCGACTCCAAGAATGCACGTACTTTGTAATTTTGTGGCATCATTCACTATGATTACTTTCAATCCACCAAAAATAAAATTCTCCAAATTGAAATTCTGATGACACAGGTCGTTTTCTGAATGCATTCTTTTTCCTTTCCAATGCAAGCATACGCTAAAAAAATACATACATAAAAGGCAAACAAACACACAAAATAAAAATAAGCAAACAAACAAACAAACAAACAAACGAGGCTAGGCCCTCTTTAAAATCAGTGTGCAATCGGATAAAGGTCGATGAAAATAACGACCATTGTTTCCTGAAGAAAAATTAATTGCTCATTGGTGGATGGTAGAAACAAACATTTTATCGTCAAACAAAACTTTAATGAAATTGCGGTGCACAAGCTATGTCATTTATTGATGATGGAAAGTGGGCGGGGAATATTTAATGAAAAAAAAAAGTTGAGCGATCTTGCCATTTTAAACAAGAAAGAACGGAAATGATGCTTTCAGTCCAATGTACCACAAAGTCGTTCAGCGTTGATGACATCGGAGACAGACAGACAAACAAACAAACGCTTTAAAACAAAACCACAACATATCAACCCGAAAAAAACTCAGGAAGAAAAGAGAGCTTCCCGTTTAATAGCTTTCCGCTTTTGTATGTTCAAACTCACGGTTTTCATTTAAGGATCCAAAGGGACAATTATACAAAACGAAAGATTGACGCTAGCTCATTTTCGGAAAGACCATACGTGGATCATCCTAGCTGGCCTCAGTTGCTCGAAGAGTGGCCACGGATAGCGCTGTCTACTGGATAAATCACTATCCACTGGACAGCTCAATTGGTTTTGCTAGTGCCTGTCCGCTGGATAGCGATTTATCCAGTGGATAGCGCTATCCACCTTTTGAACAACTGAGGCCTGGAGTTTAATACTGGAAGGCAAAACAGCCGGTTTTCCTCAGTCTAAAACCTGTCAAAAATCTGTCTCTCTCCAGTTCGGGTTCAACGCAAAATACGACTGTCTTGAAGTCTAGTTGAATACATACTACTTTCTCTTTGTTTGCAAGACGCCATCGAACAAACAAGAATCCCGTAAATCATCGGCAATTTATGTCAATACCGTGCTTCGGCTGCACGTTTTTAATTTCCGTTTGAAAGGACAAATATGTGGTTTGGCGAACGCGATTGTTTTTTCACATAAGCCTACCCATGTGCATAAATTATCGGGCGTTGTAGCGAGGTACCCTTTTCCCAAGATGGCCGACCTCTGAGGGACTCAGTGCTTGATTGTTAGCGGTCTTAAAGTAAAATGTTGATACCAGCACTCGCTGCGATGTGGCAGATCCATGTTAAAGCCAAATCAGAGACATCTGCATGGATTTCGTAGTTTCACAAGCAGGCAATTTGCGATGGTCGATACCATCGAATGCCTTACTCAAATGACTTACTCTGTGCAGGCGATTAGTGAAAAGAATTCCCAAGTGAAGGTTTTCCATTTTTGGTTTCTCGGGCTTTGGTGCATGGGCAAATGGCATGTTGTCTTGGCTGTTAAATAATGAAAAAACTGGTGGCGTGTGTTAATCATTCCAAAACCTTCGACTTAACGGACAACAGACGGTCATTAAGCAGGCAACACTGATTTGTATATCCCTGCCGTTGCCTCAGAATGTCTGTATCTTGAAACAGCAAAACTCTTCCGAACGTGGTTTACAAAGCTAAGAATCACCATAGAGAAAGATCTCACTTGGTGATAAAGAAAAACATTTGACGTTTTAATTTTTTTTGTTTGCCTGACAGACAATTTTTCAAGAGGCTAGTGCCTTCCACAAAGTTTGTCTCATTAAAAAACACATGGACGTATCCCTACTCTCGCAAAAATCAATTCAGTTTATTATAGCTGACCGTTTAGATACAGGTATCTCGAGCTTTTTATTGTCATGATTATATAAGGTTGCCTGTCTTCTTTCCACCGTTAAACCGCTAAAGGCGCCTGAAGACAGCAATTGCAATTAATGAATTCTTTTTTTGCAATACTACGTTAAACGACAAGAAAATCCTTTGTCCAGGAGTCAACATCGTCGATTAAAAAATGTAACATGTCAACCAAAGACAAATCCGATTTAAGTTTCAAGGTTTCCATCATCAAACATTCAAACACCTTTTTCGACCTGTTGTGATCGCCAGAGTTGGGGGAGGAGGTGGGAGGGGGCGAGGAGGAGGAGGAGGGGTTAGGGGAGAGCGTCCCGTGAAGGAAAAAACTGATCGCAAAAGTAATTCCTTGAACTAAGCATATCCTAGACAATACAAATGCTGATAACGTTGCCTGGGTACGCTCAGTCTTTAAAATTTGTTTGCAGACTCCGTCCCGTCTATTATTCCGTCCGTTTTGGAAAACCACTGAGCAATAACAATGAAATAACATCCCGTACATTGTCCAGATGTGCACCGTTCCATAATTGAGGTTGTGGTAAAAACAACTGAGTTGTATTAACATCTTGGGGTTGACATAAATCTCAGCAACAAGTCATTTGAACCAGCACAAAAATTAGTCAACAGAATACACATTTCCGAGCATATAAAGCTTCAATGAACACTTTCTAAGTACATACTATTATTGTGCTTAGTATAAACAAACTATAATCTAGAAAACTCATTTAGATACTAAATTGGCATCACATGTAAGTTGCACTATATAGCTAGGTGAGAATAAGATCGATAGGGAAAAAGAAGTCGGATAAGCAAATACGTTCCTGATGAAGACCGACCTTACTGTGTTATTTATAGGCAAGTTGACGTATGTACACAACTTCAAAAAAAAAAAAAAAAAAAAA
>BLFK01000113.1:2063407-2081298 GCA_014634185.1 Astreopora myriophthalma | reverse complement strand
CTCTAACAAAAGCTGTTTGAGCAATACTAGGTCTTAACTTAAGTCGTCCCGGAAATTTGGATCATCCTCCCGAATATTTGGGATACATTCCCGAATTTTTTAGAATTCCTGGCATATATAAGGTGGATTTAAAATATTATAAGCTATTTATTTAAAATAAATTTCAAATTGGTAGTGATGAAAACGCTTCTAAATGCTTTTATTCCAAATATCTTCAAAATAATTCACTCCGTAAAAACTTTGATCAACTTTAAGTTAAAATTAATTATACAAATATGTAATTATCTTGTCCTTCAAAGGTATTCTTATCATGATTCAATCACTTAAAACTTAAACAAAAGAAGATAGGCAACTTCCCCTAAAACTATTTACAGTTGAACCTCTCTAATGCGGACACTAAAGGGACAGACCAAAGTGTCCGCATTAGAGAGGTGTCCGTATAACTATTATAGAGGTCACCAAGATTGCATCATTTTTAAGACTCCACTGACAGTTTTAAGTGTTCAGTAACGAAAAATAGGCCCAGTCTATCTAAACTGACTAATATACGGCATTCAGACACATTGATTTGTACATCTCAGTTACAGTATATAGTTTATACGAATCGGTTGTTTGAAACTAATGGAACTACGTACAACGCAATGCTTCACCTAAAAAGGTAATAATAAGAGTACAGTTCTGAAAAACGTCTTTGCGTAGTTAACAAGTGCAGCGAACAGTAACCAGAGTAATTTTATAATCCTTAATTATGTCCTGTATTCATTCTAATCATTATTCAAGCTTTAAAATAGTCTCCAATGTTCTTCTGGACGGCTTTCGCGAGTCGTTGTTTAATATACAGCGACTGGGCTTTCGAAATCACCTTGCATAGCTCGTCAGATAAATGGGACTCACCCTGTGCAGTAAAAAAAAGTTCCATGCCAATACATTTTCACTGGACCAGACAAACTACTTGAACGTCTGGAAGAATGTTTAGACCTAACAGAGAATCCAGCTGTCCATAAAGTACATACTTTATAATAATAATAAATAATAAAAATATAAAAGTACAGTTCTGAAAAACGTCTTTCCGTAGTTTACAAGTGCAGAGAACAGTAACTGGAGTAATTTTCTTAATCTTTATGTCCTGTAATCATTCTAATCATTCAAGCTTTACAATAGTCTGTAATGTTCTTCTGGACGAAGATCTAAATCCAGATTTCTCAATCGAAAGCACCCAAGCTTTCTTCCTCAATTTTCCTAGGAAAAAACAAGATTGAAATGAATTTTCCTTGACAAAATTTTAAATATCACACTTTCTTTTTCTAAATTTCATGAGATTCTCTAAGTATACGTATGTCAAAAAATATCCCGATATTGTGCTTAGGCCTCGATTTGCGTCTGTGAATTGGCCCTATTCGGGAATATAAGATTACGATGCTTTACACCTCAAAATTAGTCCTGGAGCGTTTTGGCGTTATCGAAATTCAAGGGAGACTCTCAGCATCGTTTCCCTACAAAATGTTGTTGAGAAATCTCCCTTAACTTACGTCGCAAGAAAAATCTAGAGGTTATTCCGTTTATTCTTATCCAGAACAGGGTCAATAGACCTAGTCGGCTAACGCAATGTTGTACTCAATTCAGATCTCCCGGGGTTAAGATTCCCTGTTTATTGTATTTGTGTTATAAAGTAGCATTCACATTTAAATGATACGGAAATACTTAGAACAAAACAATTTATGTGCAAAGGATTTGAACTGGGTACAACATTGCGTTAGCCGATTAGGTCTATCGAACGTGCCCTGAGATGAATGTAAATATATACTTGCCGTCTACCCAAACAACTTGATCACGCGCGCACCAGTCTCCCTAACGTTTCTGGCGTGGGCAGTTGAGGGCGTTCCGTAAATTGCACATCGCAGAATATGATGGTATTTGTTAGTCGGTTAAAAGGCCTCTCCACCCGAAAGAACCCATACACTCACTCCCGTGCTCAAGAAACAAGATATTTTCAGCAGTAGAAACGTCCTATTTCCTGCTTACATGACGGCGCAACAAGTCCCAACATTGTAGGTGCAAGAATTTTGGTACGATCAAATGAATTTTTTTATAACGGGCAAACATGTGAGCGCGACAGTTATATGAATAGTCAGCATACCAAAAATTATAGACATAATCCAACTGACAAATAATTTAATTTACGTGTTCAATTCACGAGTTTGCTCAGAGCACCTTGATCTTTCTTAGTTTGAACACCGTTCATTCCAATTCAGTTACTAGATCGGATAGTTTGTATCAGTGGAGTAAACTGGATTAATCACGAAAATATTTGGAAACCGTAAACTAGCAGTTTGAATTGACGTTTCCGTGGACGTCGCCGTAGTAGATGCTAAGGTCCCTAAAGTCCCTAACATTGCAGCTCAAACAACAATAATTATAACATAGCAAGTAAATTCCCAATGATGCACGCTGATGACGTCAGCAAACAAATGCCTCGCGGAAAAAAAATCCCGCGAGTGACTTCAGCAGTTTTAATTTGTATTTATATAAAACTGGGGAGAACTTCCGCAAAAAGTTAAACGAACATGGCAACAAACGAACCAGCTGATGAGGGAGATCTGCGTACTTTTTCTTTGGGATTGGAGTTTTTGACTCCGCGACTAGATTTCAGCTCTTGTCGAAAGCGTTCGACGCCGTACATCACAATCTTTTATCGTTTAAACTTGCAGCGGTCATGGCTGTTAATTCAGGGTCGTAACGAGGTATATGGGATCAGGGATCAAAGGCCAAAAAAAGGGTGGGATCCGGGATCACAGCCCCGGGATCTGGGACCACAACCCCCGGGTTCGGGATCAACGGTGTTTTTCATGGGATCAAGGATCAGGCGTTCTGGATCAACAAAATTTTGGGGGATTAAGGATCAAAATTCTCATCACTTTTGGAAGCAGGGATCAAAAATCTGGGTAAAATTACGGGATCAGCGATGAAAAAATATACCTCGCTACGACCCTGGTTAATTGGTTCAAATCGTACCTCTTCAGCAGGAAACAAAGAACTGCGATAGCCAATTCTTTGTCAATAACCAACTAACGGGGTTACACAATGATACGACGAACGAACGAACAGAAACAACGACATTTCAAAGAAAGATCGTAACTCTACAAAAACGGGCCTTGCGTCTTATTTACTTCAGGAAGTCTAACGAACACACCGTACCCTTCTTTCTCAAATCGAATTTCCTTCCCCTACCTAGCCTATTTTTTAGAGATCGTAGCTATTTATTGTATGATATCAACAGACAGTCAGCACTCAAATATCAAATACTTAATCAGTTTGTTAAACATGACAAGTCAGATTCATAACTACAGAACAAGATCGGTCTCTAGCGACTCGTTCTATGTTAAGGTTTCTAGACCCGATAAAATGTATGCCTATCGGTGCCTAAATTTGGAACTCTATTCCTCATTCGATTAAACTACTCAAACGTTCGTCCTTTCGCAAAAACATAAAGGAATTATTACTAAATTTCTTGGGGTCAGAAGATGATTATGTCGAAGTCTCCCGTCTTAATAAGTTATTTAAGACTTTAGGTTAGCTTCTCTTCGTAATTTTAATGTATTTGCTTTGTTTTATGTTAGTTTATCCTATTCACTGTATAGAAGTGTCTTCACTGTTATTTAGTCCATCTATATACATGTATAGATAAACTTTGTACTTGTAATATGTCCTCAGATTTCCCCGCCTCTATTAGTTCATAAGCTATTTGCGGGGGAAAAGTAATGTAATTAGTTATATTTCTAATTTTGTTGTTGTTGTTGTTGAACAAAATGCGAACTTGTTATGTTGTCAAAAACTATCACTGCTAACTGGAATATTAACTACTTGTGGTCCTCCCAACGGAGAGACCCTAATTACGACTTATTCTTCTGCTCTTTATTCTTTTCAACAATAGATCTATCGCAGACTGGAAGTAATCTTATTTGAAGGCACATATTAATTTACTCCCACGTGGCATATTGGTACACAAGGGCAGTTGCGCATGCGCATACTAAATACCTAAAGAAAAACATGCAGAAGCGGTAGCGGTACCTCTGGACATTTAAGCCTGAGCGGTGTACCATGACGAGTCTCCCCGAGATTTCGGCCCGCGGATCGCTTATACATGCCACTTTCGGATACCTATCCCCGATAGGCAGTGAGGGAGAGAAATGTCGGCCCCTAGACCATACGTGACAGATCCCTTACTTACTCGCAGCTCAGCTCCTTCTGCTTTATACTATGATTTCGAGCGATATATATTTGCGAGTATAGTTGTCATGTCTTCCATATGGTAAGGATATTTTTTGGTACTCATTTGTAATACACGGAGTTGGCGCATGCGCATTTGCTAAGCATGACAAAACAAAACGAACCACGCATTTTCCGGTAAAACTTTAAAACGCTGTCGCTTTTTCAGACATATTTTGTTTTGTTTTATTGTTTGAATTCCGCGCGAACAAACGAGGACAATAATTTAGCAATGACATTACAATGACATTAACGAGTCTGGTTGGACAGGGGATGCAAAAAAAGAACTAACAAGTTATTCAAAAAGAGCAATAGTTCCTAATGAACTAGTGTTAAAAGTTAGAAAATGTTTGGTGCCTTCAGGGACTCTCCCGGACATTGATTGGTTACAACTGTTTCTTTTTTAGCTGTTATATTCCCATAAGCATCTGTTCAAAAAGGTTGTTGTGAAAGAACAGCAACATGTAAAATCGCTATGGAGATGTAGAACGTCCACATTTCGCTTCGTTTTGTTTTCCTTTAGTTGAGTTTGTTCCGGTGTTAAAAATGCAGTTTAGTCGATTGAGAATGAAGAATGTTTAGACCTAACAGAGAATCCAGCTGTCCGTAAAGTACATACTTTATACGAATCAGTTATTTGAAACCAAAGGAACTACGTACAACGCAATGCTTCACCTAAAAAGGTACTAATAAAAGAACAATTTTCAAAACTCCAGTTAAAGATCAGTGAATAAAACGTTGATGCTTGTGTAATCACAAACTCGTGGGGCACACTATATGTCAACTATATGTCAACGCCGGAACACCCGAGTGTCCGTAATAAAGAGGTTAAGTTTATATGACTTCGCTCTCTGGGGCCGAGATTTAGTGTCCGTTGTCCGTATTAGAGAGGGTCCGTATTATAAAGGTTTTTTTTAGAAAACGAGTGAGAATTTTTTCGGGACAAAGAGGAATGTCTCTGATAGAGAGGTGTCCGTATTAGAGAGGTGTCCGTAAGGAGAGCTTCGACTGTACCTTCTCCATAAAAAATATTCTCATTATGATTCTGTTACAACTTTAACAAAGTGGGTAGGCAACTTTCCCTAACAAAATGTGTATCAATTGGTGTTGTTCTTAACGAAAGCTGACTTGACACCAAAGCTACCTCCATGCAATAACCTATAGTTTGCAGAGAATAGGTGGTTACTATCTTGTTTACTATGATCTTTATCTACACACATATGAAAACAGAAGTGAATTTCACTCATTTCAGTCCTGAGATGACAGATTTACCGTATTAGATTGTTCAACAGATTGAAGGCTTTGCTGTTTTGTCCTCCATGTTAAGTCCCCGCTGTTGCCCCCGCTTTAGGTGAGATTAGGCGATCGCGTGTTAAATCGCCGCCCCACGGTACCGTTTTTAATGGCATTTTGTTAAATTTTGTTGTGGAAATCGATTTCCATCGTGTTATTCCGGATGGTTTTCAGTATCGTGAGAAACATTTCTGTGTAAGGCCAAAGGAAGCCTAGCAGTAGTATTTTGTATGATGAACCGGCCATCTGGCAAGATAAAATGTTGAAATTTTTAAAACCATGTGGAAAATAAGCTTTACATTTTAAAGTGAAACTTTTTGAAGTGTTGTCATCACTCCTGAAATTTTAATTGTTATGAACAGTTGCAATTTTCTTAAAGAGTAAAGTACTGTTTTCTAATCACTTGAGCTGGGTCATCTTATTAAGTTTGTACTAGTTTACTGTGGTTTGATGCTGTTCAATATGATCCCCATCTGTGAGGAGGAATTTCTTAACTTTGATTGCTCTGTGTCCCCTTCAAGGAGAGGGGAATCAAGAACTTCGACAGGATCCTGTACAAAGCCCCCTCCCTTGGCCGGGGTCCCCCCTAGGGGATGGCCAATGATAGGTGCATAACGCAATTTGATCATATTTTGTTTGAATAAACCGATAATACCTTATTATAGGAATATAACGAAGCATTCTAGCAACGCGAACAAAAGCTATGCGTTATAAAATTAACGCCAATTTTCGAAAAGTTGTGTTAACGTGCATTTAACTAACGCGAATTTTCGTGTGGTGTCTGTTTATAAGAACTTTTTTAAAGCGATTTTGATGTTTATGATAGCAACTTGCACTGTTAACAAAACAAAACAACGTCCAACAACGGAGCTTAAAAACGTGAAATAAAATTTCCTTCCATGTCCCGATTCGCGGAGAAATCTCCAGATTCCCGGAACAATTTTGGCTTTGTCCCCAAACAGCGTTTGTTAGCGTTGTCACCACAGGTCCCCCAAGCTGTATGAGTATTAAAATAAAGACCTTTGTTTGACCTTCGTAATTTGAGTGTCACGATGAGTGTTACGCAATGGCGTAAATTATAAGGGTTTGTATTTGTATGGGAATTTACGAACGTGTTTTGGAGTCGAGAATAAAGGGCATGAATTGAACAAAAATGGCTTACCTTGTCTACTTGATATCTTGCCAGTGTTTGTGTGCCGTATTTTGCCCATTTCAGCGCGATTCAGTGGGTTTTCAGTCATTAGATTTAGATCTTTCAGAGGATAGACGTAAAGCCCATCGATTGAATATATTTTATTTAGCGGTTAATAATTCGATTGCATTGTCTATACCTAATTATTTTTTACCTAAACAGCGTTTTACTAGATCATTTTCTAATGATTCATTTATTCAAGCCAATTGCAATCACGATTATTATTTTTAAAGTTTTTATCCAAGGATAATAACGGATTGGAACTCTCTACCAAGTGGTATTTGCACTAGTACAAATTTTTCATTATTTAAAGATCTCTGCTTCTTAGCTATTAGAAATAATTAATTTTATTTTCATATTGTAATTTATTTAATTTATATTGGCTTGATGCGAAAGCGTTGTCAATTAATAAATGTAGATGTAAATGTTTTAGGTTCGCTGTTTTCCTCTCTCTCTCTATCTCTCTCTATATAGGGGGACTCCCAACAAAAATTATAAATTGCCCATGGTTTTTGGCACTTTTTGCAATTTGAGGCAGATTTATCATAACCAAAATTTGTTTTTCCAAAAATAAGTGGGGGGAGGGGGGCAGAGAGAGAGGGTCCCATGGCCCCTCTCCTGGATCTGCCATTGTAAGTGCCGTAACAGGTTTTAAATAGAGTGATGTAAGATGCATGTCTTGTGGTGCTCGGCTTGCAATGGAAGCCTAATACAGTTACATAATTATGACAAAAAACACATGTACCTCCAACAAGTACAGTGACATTTGCATCCTGAGGGAGATCATTATTCTGACTCTGCCTAGAAAAATTGAATACACTGCACTGATAAACACCGTGCTGCCAAGCTGCAATTCTTGGAATCACTAACTGCAACTTCCGGCCTGCTCGCAGTGTGAGATTGTGAAGCCACACCCCTTCACGTTTCCAGGAAACATGATCAATGGAGAGAGCTTTGCTATTGATCTGACAATCCAAAGATAACCTGTTTCCAGTAACAACGTAAGTGACTGGAGCTGGCACTAAATATGAAAACAGCAAACAAATGAGTGGGAGACGTAGAAATTATAGGACAAATGAGATATTAGTTTGATGTTTTAACAGAGATTGAAAGGTCATTAAACACACGATGCATGACGTCTGTGTGTACTACATGTACTGCGAACAAGAAAAGTGAAAGATGAACTCAGTATACTGGCTACATTCCTAATTCGCTCATCCTCCAGCACGAGATCACATCCCGATGCGAAAATGAAAAGGTAACATTCAACTCTCAGGGGTGTTCACGATCAACCTCATCGACCTCATTCGTACATGGCATGGCGTGCACTTGTTGGGGGCACGTTTGTGAACAGTTCGGGAATCGCAAAATCTGCTTGCATATCTTCAAGATTCTTCACAGCTCAGTTTCTTTAAAGAATCACAAATACTGCAATGACTATATGTTGAGATTAAAACGTAACACACCTGAGAGGAAAGTTCCCTGAGCTCCTATCACAAGATGAAGCAACGAAATACGGCACTGAAACAAGAGCGCACACAAGCACAACCTGGCAGCCATAACTATAGGAAATTATTTAGGAACCTGTGACACTTCTTTCCGGAAGGAAACAGTGGGACCCTCAGTGAACTACTTCAGTTTCGATTGGGGGAGGGGTGGGGGTTGGGAAGGGCATTTTCTTCTCAGTAGGAGTATCGATAGTTAAAATTTTCCCCGTGAGCTTACTTGTGCAAGATTTTTTTTTTCTCTGGGAGCTCATTAATGGCCTCCTGTTTTCTCCTACCTTTCTTGAGCAATAATTGTTTTTAATTACCTCGTCCCCTCACCGATCAAGAATTAAACGGTCCGTTCCTGGCCCAAATTCATGGTAATTTCCTTCTTTGTCACGTTGTAATTAGTTATATGTTACATTCTTTATTCACGTTGTTATTAGCCTCAAATTCCCCGCCATGTTGCCAGTTATTACGATCAAATACCAGAAATACCCCATCGGGAAGGTCTTCACAAAGCATCAAGTTGTGCTGTGAATGCTTTTCGAGTTTCTTTGTCACAGCTGCAAACTTTTAAGAAAGGCATGCTTTTCAGCAACAACATCCACGCGGAATCGCGGAATGGCTCTCGAGCAAATTGCATGAGAAGTAAATTACGTAATCCTCCAGCTTCTCGCCCTTCTCGATAGCCAAATGCCCGACCAGGCGGGCTTCTTCTTGGGGGATGGGTCGGGATGGGCGCTGTTGGAACTAATCGAGAGAGAATATTTCCCACTTTTTTGTATTTTCTTGCCATTTATACCACACCCAATAGCGGGTTCTGTCAGTATACTGTACGAACGATGGATGAGCTTCATCCGAAACACGTTTACATGTCATCTTTCAATGAAACTTCCACAAATGCAGATGAAGCCTTTTCAGACAAGGCATATTTGGTAGTGAGGCCGCTTGTCCATGAGCAACCGAACTGTCAGTAGTTCGAAACGAGCATTTGGCCAAAACTGGTTACATTCACAGTTGCAATAAGCAGTTCTTCGAAATTGGCACGGTTTAAGCCTTCTCAACCTGTTGTGATCGCCTAAGGAGTGGGGAGGGCAAGGAGGAGGGGGGAGGAGGGGTTAGGGAAGAGCGTCCCATGAAGGAAAAAAATTGATCGCAAAAGCAATTCCTTGAACTAAGCAAATCCAAGACAATACAAATGCTGATAACGTTGCCTGGTTACGGTCAGTCTTTAAAATTTGTTTGCAGACTCCGTCCCGTCTATTATTCCGTCCGTTTTGGAAAACCACTGAGCAATAACAATGAAATAACATCCCGTACATTGTCCAGATGTGCACCGTTCCATAATTGAGGTTGTGGTAAAAACAACTGAGTTGTATCAACATCTTGGGGTAGACATAAATGTCAGCAACAAGTCATTTCAACCAGCACAAAAATTAGTCAACAGAATACAGATTTCCGAGCATATAAAGCTTCAATTAATGAACACTTTATAAGTACATACTTTTATTGTGCTTAGTAAACAAACTATATTCTAGAAAACTCATTTAGATACTAAATTGGCATCACATGTAAGTTGCACTATATGGGTGAGAATAAGATCGATAGGGAAAAAGAAGTCGGATAAGCAAATGAGTTCCTGACGAAGACCGACTTTACTGTGTTATTTACAGGCAAGTTGACGTATGTACACAACTTCAAAAAAAAAAAATAAATAAATAAAGAAGAGGCATGTAAAAAAGATAACACAACTAAGCTAAAAACATAGTTCGATTGACCACATTCTGGAATATGAATAAACGGAAATAGCCTGTTTCTCGTTCTGTGTGAAGACCTAACCCAAAAGCAACTGCCAGCAAATGACATTGTTGTTCCATTGCAACCAGCTCACTTGTACGAGATGGTGATGAACAACAAGACAATGAGAGGTCACCGTGGATGCATCTCACCAGACTACTCCATTTCCATTTATTTCGATCGAACGAGCCCTAAATTACTAAGATTAAGTTAAAATTTTAAGATATTGTCAACTTTTAATTATAAGAATGAAAACGATAACTAGTTTCCGTACCTGGGCTGTTTTTAACATCCCATTAAATTAACTATTACAACTGATTTACCCGCCTTTATACAAATTAATACCTTCAAATTATATCAGCTTTGCCGGATGAAATGCATTAGGGGCTTGGCTTGCAATACATAGCCACAAAGACTACAGCCCAATAATCTAACATTTTAGAATAATTACTTTTAAAGGTCTTTATATCGGGAAAAAAATTCTGTATACAACTCAGGGAAAACGTAACCAGCGTTATCGTGATCAAGAGAAAATAATGAGACTTTGCCCTTAGCCTTATCTATTATGTTACAAATAATAGCTTTCTTTTTTAAAGGAAGGAACCCCTGCGAATAAATATAGAAACCACAAATAAAGTAAGATAAAATTTTCCATCTTCATGTAATATATAAATTATCCGCACTAAAAAACAACGCAACTGATAACAGAGCAGTTCCGCCGAGTATAAATAGATACGTATACTATATCCAGAAGATGTTATATATATAATATCGTCCTTTCTCCCTTAGGCCCGGTTTAAACGTCGAACTTCACATCTGCCGAATCTAACGCAAATGAGAAAAATCTATTATTCTCGCTCAATCGCATTATATTCGGCACATGTGAAGTTCGACGTTTGAAGCGGGCCTTAGTTCTTAAAACGCTGGGGCGTTTCTCTTATATTCCTGGGTTTAATAGTCTTTTTAGATGTCCTGGCGTTTAGTTAAACAGGACTGCTGCGGCAATTTTGATTATTTTGAAACGGTACCAGTGCAGCGGCCTAACGTAACCAAAGATGCTGTACAATTATGAAAGGAAGACATGGCAATGTTCGCATGCGTTTTTGAGATCACCCCCCCGCATTCTAAGTTGCTGGACGTTGCAGTAATTTAGTATTTTAGCCAATCTGCAATCTCGCCTGCGGCTCCTCGTGATTTACGAATTCTTCTCGTCTATCTCAACATCCCGCGTAGTTTATCAGCCTATATATATAAACCATAGAAACGTGTGGTCTATAGATCATTTTCACGCACGTGACCAGCAGCCATATTGGTTTTCTGAAACAACAGGAAATATTTGCATATAACCCGAGGAGACCCGAGGAGACCCGAGGAGACCCGAGGAGACCCGAGGAGACCCGAGGAGACCCGAGGATCATTTTGGGACCCCAAAATGACCGCGGTCTCTTTGTTTAGGTGTACCAATATGGCCGCCATGACGTCATGTGAAAACGATCTATTGCTTGGATTTTACTTTAACGGTGGCTTTGTAGATCACAACTGGGAAAAAGTGTTATAAAATTACACCTAATCAATAAACACCTCGACCAAAACGCCGCTTTTGTTTTAGACATAAACACCTGCGGCGTTTATGTGTTATCGCCAAAATACACTTAGAGAAAGAGTTGAATTTATTGATTTTGAAAAGGCGGCATTTGAATGGTTTTCCATTGAGTGTTGTATAACCAAAAGCACAGTTGTTACGGAGTCAATCACGTGATGGAGGAAATACAGCATTAAGCCAATCACAAATCGAAGTCATTCACGACTTGGTTTTAGTAGCCAATCAGAACGCAAAGCAAGAAAACACCGTTTTGCATTAGTTTTGCATTAGATTGGTTAAACCGTCCCCTCAATTCATGTCCCGTTAACATGTCCTATTAACATGTTCATGTATTCATGTCCTGTTAACAAATAAATCTGTGATGGAGAATATAACAATTTTTCATATATTTGAACTGCGGATATGTGAAAAATTGAAGTCTGATCATCGCAGTTGATGAAGCAACTTAAGCAGTTGCAAAGAGACCTGAAGGAAAAAGCAAAAACAAAAAAAGAAAAACAAAACAAAAAAACAAACAAAAAATAAAAAAAACAGCTTGACTAGGACTTGAACCCGTGATCTTACTACTGCCCTGCACACCGCCCTATATACCAAGTGAGCTATCAAGTCAACTGGGATCCGTTCGTTTGCGAGATTGTGTTATATCCCGTAGTAGGTAGATGTATAAAGCGTGGATTTTTGTTTTCAGGATTCCTTGCCAACTTATTAACTGCGATGATCACACCTCAATTCATGCCAAATAAATCATTTGAAGGAAATGTGCTCCTCGCAGGATTCAAACCTGTGAGGTAGGAATCACACCAACTATGGTGCGGACGCTCTACCGCTTAGCTGTTGGAGACTTCTACAAAGCCTTCAGATTCTACAAACCCAACAGCGTGAGAAAATTGCTGACATCCCAAAACTTACAACAGTACTGTGAACGTGTTTGGTACACTTCGTGCCCTTGCTTGCAGAGGACACAACAATAAATTATTTTCCAGGCTTTTTTGAAGCTGAAATCCCCTCCCTGAATCCCCTTCATTAGGACGAACTATTCAAAATTAAAAAGAAAAATGACAATGAAATGCATGACTGAGTAGACATCACAAAGAGTAGACACGAAATAGAATCTCACATAAGCTGGCTGTAGCTTGCAGGACATCGTCGCGTTATTTTTAATAAAGCTGATCTGTATCATGTATCTAAACGACTAAGGTCTTCTTCTATCCGCAATCTGTCCGGATGGGAGTCATTCTGAATACACTCAAGGCGTATGTCGGCGTAGGAATTTTGAGTGCTTGGAACAGATTCATTAGGATCATCGTAGTGTGGTTCTACGTCAAGCTAATAAAAAAAGTCACAAAAGTTACAAAAGTTAGTTATTATTAATAGTTTCATTACAAGTGGTCCGGTAGTTTCCACAATGGCCTTTATAATACTACATGCACTGTTAAGAACCCCAACAGAAAGGAGGCATCCAGTTGGTTATTTACAAAGCGTGGTGTCAAATCCGGTCGACGGTGATAGCGGGATTTGAACCTGTGAAAGCAACCAATCGAAAGCCCTCACCAACTAGGCCACGCCACCTCCTGAGACTCACTCCAGACTTGTAGGGCAACATAACGCAAAAAAGGACCATTTTGCCGTCTCTTTCAGAAGCACGTAAGTGATCAATAGCCCTGGTATATTAACTGTGTTTTCTGGGAAGCTAATACTGTATATCCAATTCCTCTCTTTTTCAGTTTCAGGTCAGGCTGGCCTGGTCACCCACCCCACTACCCCACTGGAGAACAAATGATCCTTTTCGCGGGGAAAACTGACAATGAACTCCCGCGCTCGCGAAACAGTTACCGCTGATCAGCAAACTTCCCGTTGTGGATTAAAACTGTAACCTGCTTTCACTAACGAAAGGGACTATCTGTGGCTTAAAAGCGGGAAAAAGGGGTCACCATAAATTTTCGAAGTTTTTCCCTGTCACCTGTTGGAATAAACATATAAAACGTCATTTATTTGACACAAGGCCTCCCTTTCAAATAATATTCCCTACCGTTCTCAATGCTTCCTCTAATGGTTGCCGATTATTTCTTTGATTATTTCTTTGTCTAGAGAAAAGAAGCAAAACAAATACCGTATAATTCAGGTTAATTAGTTGTCGCTTAGTAAATTTAGTGCCTTAATCGAAGCACTGTCACCAACTGTAGAGATTGGTAAATTTAGAACTCGCCGAAACATTTCTTGTTGTGTGCACTCACTGACAGTTACTGAAACCGTCATTAATCAGTGCAGCACGGTGTCATCTCGCTACTAGTATTAAAAAAAAAACTAACAGAAAAGGAAAAAAAAACAAACAAAAAGAAAAAAAAACAGACTTTCGTTGGCCTGCCCATAAATTGTGCTAGGCCCAACGAGCACGAGTCAATAGCCGAGTGTAGACGGCGATGGGAGATGGGACGGTGCAAATCACTGGCAAACAAGACAATTAAAACAGGTTTTTGCTACAGAGGTGAAGCATATTTACTGATACGTTGAATCAACAATCCCAGAAGAACAAACAGGAGAATAAACAGCTGCCTGATAATTTTCAGGGCGAGTAAGAGTTAAATCGGGGCCAGCCGACGAACACAAATCCTTAGAGCCGGGCGGCGGCGTGGCCCAGTGGTTAGCGCGGCGCTAGATGTTCTGGGTTCAAATCCCGCTCTGACCACCCACTCGACTTATCTTCGGAACCCGAAGTCCCGAAGTCCCGAAGTCCCGAACTCAACCACGAATTCAACTCCCACGCTTTGTAAATACAGTCGACTCCCGATAACTCGAACCCTCGCTAACTCGAACCTCGCGCTAACTCGAAGCAATTTTCATTTTCCTTGGGGTAGTTTTGTATATAATTTTACCCTCGGTAACTCGAACTCCCGATAACTCGAACCTTTTTCTATTTCCCCTGAAGGTTCGAGTTATCGGGAGTCGACTGTAGCCAATTGTTTGCCTCCTTCCTTGGCTTACTCAACGTTGTTCTGATTATTTCAACTGTGACTTTCTATGCACGGCCCCACAAGCTTAAAGCTTTGAATGAAGGTTCTTTACTTCACTATTTTTCCGCGGTAGTTTCTGGGAAAACAAATTTAACTGAGTACCTCTGGTGTACAAGACCAGCGCCCCAGACACTTGCTTGGTCACGCCAGCCTCCCTGATGCTGAGCAAATAATGCCAGTACAGTGCTTCTTTTCAAATTCTTTGCAACTGCGACGATCATTTTAAATCACTTCCTATCCGTACTTCAAATATATGACATTCTATGTATTTTTCCACCATACATTCACCTCTTACGCGATACAACACGATCTCGCAAGCGACCAGCTCCCAGATGTCTGGATAGCTCAGTTGGTAGAGCAGCGCGCGTGCAGCGCAATCGCACGGTCATGGATTCCAGTCTCGCTCCAGGCGTTGCTCTCTTATCTGCGATGACGATTCTAACTTCATATATCTTCATCAAGACGTAACTACTTAACAATTAGACCCGTAGCCCGCAAGGGCGAAGGGTCTAATTGCTTTAGTATCACCCAACAAGTCGGACAGAAAAGGTAATAAGAAAGTTAGCAAATGCAAGTTGAAGAAATATTTATTTGGGAATAAAACGAAAGAAAGCGTCACGCTTTTCGCTACTCGAGGACTATTACTAATAGTCCTCTAGTAGCGTAGCCAATCAAAATGCACGATTTGCATTAGTCCACTGGTTGGGTGATACTAAAACAAGATAGCAGAAGAAGCAAAAGAGTGACCTACCTATTTCTGCAGCGCTTGTAAGCAACAACGGACAAAATCACCACCACTACGAAGACTACAGCAGACACCGTTCCCGTCACCCACCAAATTGCATTATTACTGGTATGAACCTTCTGAAGGTTGCTTATATCCTTGTTTCTGACTTCACCTGAGACAAAATGAAGCATGTTTGAGCCTGAAATTATTTGCACCAGACGCACTTTTGAGTATTATTAAGGTTATTAATTCTTTTATTCATGACTGAGGCTATCTTTCCAAACCTGCGATAGCAAATCCATCATCAATCAGAAACTTTCATGAACAAGACGACATTTTTAAATTTTACAAACATGTTTCGACGGACTCCCGTCATCTTCAGTGTAACGTAAATAACGTAACAGTCTGGCTGGTTTACATATAACTGACCTACCATACGCGTCATGAGCATGACTAATTTACACTTAGTATCACCCAACTTTTTCCGCCAAACGTCTGACAGATGTGCAGATTCAGGTGAGAAAGAAAAAAGATAGGTTATAGACACTTTAAGCATTTGCAAAGAAGCCTGAAAAAAAAAATCCAGGCTTGAGCGGGACTCGAGACCCCACTCGAACCTATGACCGTGCGATTGTCTAATTGACCTTTTCACGGATAATGGCGCCATATTGGTTGGGGGGCAAACACGGTTAAAATTAGAGTGAATGTATGAGATTTTTGCCGACTTCGAACCTCTGTAACTTCGCTGCGGAAGCAGTATTTGGACAACGAAAATTTCTTTTAAAAGTCATTTGTACTGACATTATTTTCATGAAATATAAAGAACAGATTCAGGCTACAACGACCGTAAACGTAATTTGAAGATTTCATACAAATCCTTGTAATCAAAATTGTGTAAATTGCCGCGAAATTAGAGGCGACATGAGAAGATTTATAATTCCAATATTACGAACGTCATACCTCCTTTACGGGCCTAATCTTCCGTTGGATGAATGATATCAATAATATTAAAAATAGCCGAAAATGTCGGAAATCGGCCTTTTCATAGCGGCGTCCCAGCGGTCCAAAGTCGGCCAAAATCCTACACATTCACCCTAATTTTAGCCTTTTTTTTTTGGCCCCCCAACCAATATGGCGTCGTTAACCATGAAAAGGTCTATTAAAACTCCTTTTGTCTTCGTATTCAGTAACTCAAATGTATGAACATTAAGTATGCGGAATATTAAGGTCTTAAAAATGTTGAGTTAAGCACATGGCCTTTCTGGAACAATACTAGTTGTGCCTCGCCTGTGTGGCACTTCTCGTGTTTATACCCTTCAGTAACTCCAAGAACTGTCGTGAGAATTTTCTGAGATAACCATAGGCATTCTTTATTCTGTAATAAAGCTACCATTTGATTCGATGCGACCGCGTTTAACGGCGCGTTACGTCGAAATACAGTTTAATGCCCCCTTACCCTTAAAACAATTGAATGGTCCGTCCCTTACCCCGCGAAACGGGACTCTATCTATCGAAATATCTACATTCACAGACCTCTGAAAACCCAAGGACTGCTCTTTGGTCCACATCCTTTTGAAGTGCACATGCTAATTTCAGTTTCGTAGTCAACAAAGCGGTTTAAACCAGCCAAGGTGGCTTTCCTCGCTGATCCATCATTTATTTGCAGGATCTTCGAAGAGTTCGGAACTGAAATCAAAGAGTCATTTTCCTGTGATAAGACCTGCCAGTAATTGATCGCAAACTTCTTGAGGACACCATTCCAAGTACTTGAAGGAGGCAGCTGCGAAGGCATTGAGAATTCAGTAATGTGAGAGAGAGCTTTGGGGTCTGAGTTTTGCAAAGTACAGGGTTTGTACCCTTTTGGGGGTCAAAAATTCAAGGACTTTCAAGGTTACAATTTTCATTTTTCAAGGACTCAACGCAGTGCAAAATCAAACCAATGGAATAGGTTTTTACCGGTTCTTTTTTTTTTACTATTTTGTGTCGTTACTTGACAATCCGGGATGGATACCGTGAGCAACAAAATTCAAGGACATTCCAGCACCAAATGCAAGGACCTTCAAGGCCTTAAATTTGTTGTTTTGACATTTTGACTTTCAAGCGAAGGACTTTCAAGGCGCGTGCGAACCCGGAAAGTAGTATACCGTTATTTCGGTTTTTCACCGAGCTAACTGAATAGGCCATTCCTATGGCGCGTTTTTCCTATCAAGATTCAATTTGATGAAGTATATATGAAATGATTCATATGTGAACTGCGGTTGTAGATGAAAGTGAAGAATGATCATCGCAGTTAATTTTCCAATTTCAGCAATTGGAAAGGAGAAGCCTGAAAAAATCAGGGCTTCAACGGGATTCGAACCCGTGACCTCCGCGATACCGGTGCGATGCTCTACCAATTGAGCTATGAAGCCACACATTGGGAGCGAGGTCAATTTAGTGAGTTCATATCTCCCGTGAGGAGTGAAATGATGAAGTATATATGAAATGATTCATATGTGAACTGCGGTTGTAG
>BLFK01000113.1:1999237-2005831 GCA_014634185.1 Astreopora myriophthalma | reverse complement strand
CGATCTGGTGTCCGAAATATAGTGGTAGCCACATTTAGTTCTTGGTTTTCAGTAACCTTCAATAAAAATGTTCACGATTTTCCGTAGGCTGCGAGACTTTGTGGAAACAGTTTTGTCCTTACCCACTCTTGAGAGACTTAAACCACGTAAACTCCAGTTATAATGACCTCACAACAGTACCTCACTACCTACTTCAGGAGAAATGCGTGCATCAGAATTACACAAATCACAATGATTTTTAATACTTATTTGACAAATTTGAGGTGTCTTTACTTTGGTTTGTCAATTACCGTTGTCGTTTCCATGAGAAGGCGGCACAAGCTAACAAGGAGACTCCAGCAGTCGATCCAAAACCAATTGCTAGCCACCTTAAAATTAAATGCCCGGGACCTGGTTTAGCAATGGCAGCTGCAAATGAAATCAGTCTCATTAACATTATGCTAATCACGGTAGCGTTAAAAATTTGAAACGCCTTGTGTCATTTTGTAAACCAATACTGACAAACAATGTTTGCGAGTGGATGGTTCTTGTGGATTTCTTATCCATAGCAGGGCATTTTAATAGAAAGAGCAAATGGGATGCTTGGGGGAGGGGGAGGGGTTAGTATGTATGCCCCCGGGAGACATACCACAGTTGCTAAGCCTGCACTGTCATTGATCAATGAAGTATTTACTTCTAGCACATAGAGGCCCGCTGCTGACGTAAGAAAAGGACAAAAGGTTCAAGAAATGTCTTTTCTGACCCTTAAAGGAGCTATGTCACGGTTAAATGGGTTTGAAAAGTTTAGCTAAACTTTTCAATTTTGTTGTTTGTAATCCGTGTCAATCTTCTCCATCCTTAACCATCCTTGTTCCTTTCTGGTTTATTATTATCTCTTTGGTGTTTTTCCACCTTTGTAAAGCATTATTTTCAGGTTTCCTTCAATTTAAAGGTAAATTTGTTGATGATCAAAATACCTCAAAATATTGTGACAGAGCCCCTTTAAGGCCCAGATAAGTTTCTTGATTTGAGGGGGGCTGGGTGGGGTTACTGAGTCTCTTCTCTTAACCTAACCACAGTGGAACCTCTTGTTCAGGAGGGAGATGTAACTGCCAGCGGTAGTTTGGAGCAACACATGTGCACAGCAGTGGCGTAGTCAAACAATGACACCGTTACTTTCGTTGGTTGAAATTATTAACTTCCCGGACACAACGTCTATTCACTCAGGTGAAATCTTCGCTCATGGGACACCAGTCCTGGTCCCAAGGGTGTCCCCCAAAGTAAGCTGGTGGACCTACGCTCAGTACCCTCAAAGAATGTTGACTAACCGTCCTCATTAATGGGTTGCTCATTGATCTCATCTATGAAGCATGGTTTGCTCAAATTCTCTGCACAACCAGCACGGTTACACATGGTCACTCGTACAGATAAATTCTTGTGAGAATCGGTGTCATTTAGCCACACTCCAAATTCCCTGATTTCGTTTACTTCTAGATCTTGTAGTGATACATTCACTGATTTTGCTTGGTCCCCATTGACATAGTATAGAACATGTCTCCTCGGTATTCCATTCCAATACTTCTTTCGTGGGGGCTACACATTAACACAACAAACAGTGACTGTTCAGTGTAATTCAAATGAAGAATAGTAAATAACATTGCACAACAGCCAAGACTGACCAATTACATGTAAGCTTGAACCCTGCTTTTTTACATATACACAGGAAGCTTTGTGCATGAGCACTCATCACACGTGACCAGTATTTTTGGATTATTTTTCATCAGTGGCAGTCATGACCTGAGCTCTCAAGATTGCGAGTTCCCGTAGGTATTTCCTTCGTGTGTTGAAAACAGAAAGCCACGAAATTTAATTTGTTGTATACTAATTAAAATATACGGTATTTGAAGAGTAGAAACTGTCAGTACTATTAAGAGTGTATGATGAAATTATTATTGCTTTTTTTTTCTTTTAGTTATGGCATCTCTGTCAGAGAGATTTTCACAAAAAAATCTCATGTTTATCTCAATTTTGTGGATACTGGTCCTACATGACTGATGCTCGGTTACATTTCAGTTTAATGCATCAGCATGCTCAACAGGAGAAGTGGAAGCAGCCGGCAGAGGTCCCTTCCTCTTCCTAACCTATCTAGAAAGATGTAAAGGCCTTTGCTGGGAGGGTAAGCCACACCTGGAAGCCCCAACCCTCAAGATGGAAAGTCCAACATGCTAACAACTCCTGACATCACCGTCTATTTACAGTACTGGATGACTGTGCAGGCCATAAAAAGTTAGAGGAAAATTAATTTTCCATCTGCTATTTTAAGAGCTTTGTGGCGAGTAGGCTCATTGAGGAAATGCTAATAAAAAAACAGAGTCGGTCTTTGGTATTACTCACTGACTAAAAGTCCCACCAACTCAAGCATACCCCCCCCCCCCNNNCCCCCCCCCCCCAGCTCTATTAATAAATGAAATATTTGAAATTTGAATACACAAATAGTTTTGGAACATGACCTTGTGAGAAATAGGATTGTGTTACAAGCAACCATTGGCAACTTGAGTGGTTCTAATAAATTAAATATCGCCAATTCAAAACACTGAATTAAATTTCTATTATTAATAACATAATAATTATTATACTATTTACAGTATTTTATTAGTGTCTCGAACCACGTTATTTTACTTTTTAAAGCCCCTTGAGTTGTCCACATCCACTTGTAGCCTAACAACGCCTTTCTCACAGAGGTCACGTTCCCAAACGATTAATGCATCCAAATCTCAAATATTGTTATCATTATGAGTATCTAGGGAGTACCCTTGACCTGATTTCACTGTAATTCGTACGTTATTTTGCTGTTTTATTAAGAAAAATGTCACCTTCAACAAAATAAAAGCATCGCCATCTTCTGTTCTGTTCACTACTGTACATTCTGGTGATCTAGAAGGAACTGTACCAGAGAAAAACAAGAACAGTTTTATCATACCAGTCAAAATCGTTGTGCACTCATAGGTTCAGATTTAATGGTCTAATTAAGAGGACCAGAGATTCTAAGCCCCATGATTTGACTTCTTGCCTCCCGCTCTCCTGATTGTTATTAGATTCTCCTAATTTAATTAGAACAAAATTCTGAAAACTAGGGAGAAAATTGCTATCCTTAGTGTTTTTTTGGGCGATATATGTGTAAAAAAAATGTGTTTGCAGTAAGAACTTTACAGTATATAACTCAAATATGGCGTAAAAATGCAGGAAATGGCACTTGAGGGAATGTAACAAAATTTGCAATTTTTCCTGGGGGAGCATGCCCCTGGACCCACCAAGCAGCTCGTGGCTTTGGCACTTGCTATAGCACCTATGGCGCTATGTAGTGCTCCCTATTTTCTCTCCAAAAGGGTTGGAATCTCTGGAGTACAGACAAAAAAAATGAGTATAATCATTATGATGAATTCATCTGTGATGACGTCAGGGTATACTCGGAAAAAACGTCTGATTGCTCCTTGAACATATGAGCATTTTGGATGCTCTACCACTGAGTTACAGGAGATTCATGGGAATTGGGCCAACAAACTAGCTTCTAGCGACAAATGTCCTGCATTAAAGTGTACCTAAACCCCAAATATTTTTTTCATATGATTACAATAGATCTTTGCATCTGTTTGAAACGCATTGTGCCTTTTTGTACCCATTTTTGCCAAATCTTGACATTTTGTAGGCTTCCAAAACTTACGAAAAATTAAACACTTGGTACACAACAAAGTCAAAAGGGGTATGAGTCTATTCCTGATTTGATGTCACAAACTAGCTATTTTGCATGCATGTTTACAGTTAAGACTTAATGGCATGTAAATCAGTTTGTGACGTCAAATCAGGAATAGACGGGCCACACCCCTTCAGACTTCGTCATGAACCAAATGAGGCTCAGTTTTGAATCCTATAAAAAGTGAACATTTGGTGGAAAACAGGATAAAATTCTGGGTGCATTTCAAACAGGAGTAAAGATTTATTTTCAAGAAAAAACATTTTGCGGTTAGGTGCACTTTAACTGCTTGGAATGAAAATGATGAAACAGTGACATTTCTGCTTTCATTTGTGTCTCATAAGCACTGAATTGAATGAAGATTAAAACCAGTACGATTTTCTATTAATGTGTAAAAAACTAAACTGACGACAGTTTTCCATGGTCCATTCTATAGACCACAATATTTTTTGCATAGGGCAATCTCTGTTTACATATTTTTCCTCATTAGCATATCCTTATCATTTTCTGATCAGGCTGTTAAACTAATATCTCTGAATAATGAACTAGCATAGCAATATCAGCTATACAGGGTTGTCAAAAAGATTTTATGTAGAAGAGGAGTTAAAGAAACTAGACGGTGGGCCATGAGCCCCCATATTCTCTACATTTTCTCTTTTTACCAGCGAATTGTAGCTACTGAAACTACACTATATGTAAGTAGCTGGCGATATCACCAGTTGCCAGTGCTTTTTGACAACCCTACTGCATCCGAAAATTTGAAACTGATAAACTGAAACGTTTCAGAGAAATGCTCTTCAAAAACTAAAACATTTTGCAAAGAATGTATGGTTCATAAACATTTTTGCCACACAGCAATTTTGCAGTTTTTGATGACTGATATTTTCTTAAACATTGCTTGCAAAGAGCTGAGAATTGAACAGATAATCCTCAGGATGACCAGCTCTTTCAACTTTTGAATTAATAGATCTGTACGTACGGCAAGCTCTTCCAGGGGTTTAAACTCATATATATGCTAAAGAGCAAAAACACTGTTGTCAGTAAAGATTGCCCTGTACTGTAAATGAGGCAATAAAATGTCAAAAACTGGAGAGTTATTAAGCCACTTGCCTACAGCTCATGGTTTAACTTGCATTTTGAATGTTTTTATGATGTTTCTTCTACAGTCTATACATACAAGAGTGCAGACCACAGAAAACTGGCCACAATTACAAGTAACTGAAGATGATTAAGATAATTATGTGTGCCATTACACAATGCCTATTAACAAGTCAACTTGATTTGTTAATTAATAGGCATATCGTATAATAAATTATTGCCTATAGATTACATAATTATCGTTAGTTAATAACCTTAATTGTGTACAGCTGCAGACAAAAAATTAAAAATTATAAAGATTGACAAACAGACAATCACAATAACTTGCATCTTAAGCACAAGAAAAATAATTCAAGGCCTGAAAAACTATCTCACTTGTATAGCATTTGAACCCATGACCTCTGAAAATCTGGTGTGCAGTGAACATTTAAACCACAGTTTTGTCAAGTTAATGGATAAAAATAACAAGTAAAGTAATAACTTTCTTAAGTGTCAATGGATTTAGTGATGGGGCATTATTGTTGACACTACAAATGAAATCAAACCAATAGATTCAAAATGTTGGTTTTCGTGGAAAGGGGAAAACTCAAGAGGGGAAACATCTTAAAGGGGCTATGTCATGCTATTTTGGAATGCTAAAAGTGGTCTTCAAATCATACGAAATCCAAAAATAATGCCCCACTTTGTTTCTTTATTGCACTGGTACTGAACTGAGTCTGTTTACTAGCTGTCTTCTGCTGTTTGGGATGGCAGGGATGGAAATAGATTACGACTTGAAAAAGTTGGTTAATACGAGATACAGTGTTGTGTCAAGCATTCTTAACTAATAAGCTAAGTGAGTCTCTTGAAAGTGTTAAAACCAGTTTGAGCCACCTTAAAGCAGAGTAGAGAGGCAATAGATTCAGCCTGGGAATTGAAATCAAGTGAGTGACTTAATCTTACCTTCCTCTGCTGATATGACTTCTTTATCAACTGGCGGACCATTATCATAAGGGAACATATCTGACAGGCTACACACTATTGTTATGTGATACTTTGAAAATGGCTTTATCCCAGTTACAGTATGACCGAGTTCTTCCAGGCTCGGGGGCTTGATAAGCAATTTCTGTAGAATGAAATAGATCAATAAAAGGGGACAATAATATAAAATTCATCATTCCCCATTTGAGTTACATACAGTACATATAAATGTACATGTACATATACATATAGACTGTATACAACCCCTCAAGGTGCAGCGGCTGTGCCTGGGGCATGTATGCTGCATTCACTTGCAGGGAGCAGCCACAGGACATCGGGCATGGCCGAAACAATTTTCCAGAAACAGTAAGTGTGTTTTCCGGCCCCATGTTCTACATAGACATTATACACATACAATCATATACATACCAAACTTTATTTTAATATTTAATAAAGAGAACAACACAACATTTAACTTAGTGAATTACCCTAATACATAAAAAGAGTCTGCAAGTAAGAACTCATGTAAGGCAGTGTGATTTTTACCTTCAGTGGTTTCACTTAATGTCTTGTCCTCAGTCTGTCAGTTTGAAAGTACATATAATTCTCCAAGGCTAGTGAATTGTGGTTTTGCCTATGTTGTCAAAATTAACTTTTCCCTTTTACTTCAACATGAAGAATCACTGTAGCTGCATGAGTTCTGGTTTTAACTCCAGCCCCAAATTACACCATTCTGCTCTGACAAAATCTCTTCCAAGGAATTCCTAGCTTCATTTCACAAGCGTAGAACCTAGAACCCTTACCAA
>BLFK01000113.1:1994237-1996737 GCA_014634185.1 Astreopora myriophthalma | reverse complement strand
CAGCTACGGCTTACCTTGAACTCCTCGCCAGCGTTGGCATCAATCTTGTGCTTTTCGTCATAAAGCCCCTTCACTTTAGCCATGATGATTTGACGAGAAACCCGCAGACCTTGCTCTCTTTTTTCATTTATCCAAAGCAGCTGAGCTAGCTCATCTTCTAGGTCAGTGTACTTTGGTTTGCGACCACCACCCTTGATGTGTTTTCTCTTTCCGTGATTGCTTTCAGACACAGCAAGCTTGTCTTTATTTTGTGTCGCCATTCTCGCATGTGCTTTGTATCAGAGAGCCCAAATTTCCTGGCTGCAGCACTGTTGCATTGTTCCCATGGACCTCGGTGTACGCTATGACTTCTAGCTTTTGCTTTAGTGAATAACTACGATACCGCTTCCTGGTTGTATTTTCCTGCTTGCCCTGACCTGAAGTACTCGCCATCACAATAGGAAAAAACGTGACCAACGTGATTTGGTGGCAACGAAAACTCCTTTTGAGCAGCCTACAGAGTGACAGATTCTATCAACAGTTAGCCTTCTATTCTTTTTAAGGATGCTCAGGTATCACATACCATACGTAATTACAGTTTTATACTACCTTGTGTAATCTCAGTAAATATCTACAACAGGTATCATGGCAAGAGTAGAAAGTGCATGTTCATTTGTCATGTTTTACGAGACCAAATTTACATCTGTAATAAGGGGACACCATGTATACAATGCACGATGGACTCCAGTGATTGGGGAAAAGCTTGTGTGCAAGAACGACAAAAGAGAAGAAGCAAAAGCATATGACGACTTTGCGGTCGGTTTATATAAAGATGCAAAAAGACTGCAGTGGCGGCTCTGATTTTCTAGATGGGCATGTACCAATTGAACTATCCCATATCTCGTTTGCACTTTCCTGAATGCAGAAGATAGCAATGAAGGCGATGCCACCGGAAAGTGGACTTTAGAAACCGGACTTGTTGTTCCAGTGATTTATTCATTGCAAACAAGGAACAAGAAAATATCCGATGTGTTAAATAGAGAGCTCCAAGCAATAAAGGAAAAAGTGAAGTATATGAACGTTGTCATAGAAAAAAAACCGGTGCTTTTGTAATCATTCAGTGGTCACGGAACAATTAAATAAAACCTTGTTTCTTACCCAAGATGCCAATTTTCAACTTGAGAGGGAGGGGATAAGAGAAAGAGAAAATGGCGAGGGGGCAATTATTCGAGGGAGGCGATTATTTTAAATATTGAGGCCCCATTAGGGGGGGGGGGTCTTAATATCTTGTATCCCTGTAATTTTTTTACCAAATATCCCGTATCCCATAAATTCCGGTTACAAATATCCCGGAAATTAAAGTATCGGCCATTTTTCATATGTTACTTGCTACAATATGTTTTATAATATTCGTTCACTGGCATTAAAATGTAAACTGGAAAAGTATCGTTTTCAAGTAGCTTATTGTGACAGTTGTTTAAACTTCTGTCATTCAAAATATGATGGTAGATATCAAGTGGAAAGTTCACAAATGTTAACTTAACAACTGAAGTTTTATTTTGAAGTCAAAAACTGGTCAAGAAAATCAAAAACAGTTTGTTTTACACTTTTATATTTTTCATTTGTATCTAATCATCAACAAAAATACAGAAAATGGCATGTATTTAGTAATCCAAGAACGTTGCTCATCAAACATCTGATGTTACAATTTTTTTGTGAATATCCTGTATCCCTGAAACTACTTCTCAATATCCTGTATTGCAATAACTTTTTCCTCAAATATCCCATATCCCAGTAATTTTTTCCGCGAATATCCCATATCCCAAAAACCCCTAATAGGGCCTCAATATTTCGGTTAAAAGGGGGTGATTATTCGAGGGAGGCGATTAATCGAGGGACGGCTATTATTCGAGGAAATACAGTACTTATAAATAAAAACCTTGGCTATAATATCATTTTCTGCGACATTTCAAACTCTTGTACATTTGTTGCTACCCGTGGCCCATATACATTATGCAGGAAAATGTGTTTATTAAATGCAGAAAACTTGTGGGATTAAAGCCAGACATTTAATAGATAAACATTATTTTGTTTCAAAAATCTTCTAATACTTAGCCATTGTTGTTGTGGAGAGTTCAGCAAGAAACTCCAAAGAAGCTTAAGATCTAGCTAAAAAAAAGCCTCAATATTTTATAGTAAAGCCAAGAAATGGCACCATCTTGGAAAACTTGGTGGGCTGTTTACAAAAACTATGCCTGGTTTAGTTCACAGCACTCGAGCTCATGGTGTACAACTGAAGAAAGATGTACTGTGTCACATGCAAACAGCTATATTAACTTGAAAGCACTTTAGAAGAAAAGCCTCATGATCTTTAGAGAGAAATCATACCAACAAGCATCTCTTTCTGGTTTGTATTAAGCATTAAATTTTTATTATTTATCAGTTTTTGCCCAATTTTTAGTAATCACGTGGAAAACAGCTCCCCTCCACCAACAGTCAGTCAGTGGTTGGCCAACTGTCG
>BLFK01000113.1:1989803-1991137 GCA_014634185.1 Astreopora myriophthalma | reverse complement strand
GTCCACCTTTTGTACCCTCCCCTGGTTCTGAAAGGATGAATTATTTTTAATATTAAGAAGTAAATCCTGTGTTCACCAAACCTCGACTAGTACCTTTTGCAATTCGATCCAAGTATGAGGAAGCTCTAGAGAAATTAGTGGCAGACGATATCATTGGTAAAGTAGAACATTCAGAATGGGTATATATAATAATGGCAATGATGCAGGCATATGCTTGGTAAAAAATGTGATTGGTTAATGCTCCTAGGTAACAGGAGTCGAACCTGTGACCTTACGATTGCTGGTCAATTCAGATGCTCTACCACTGCAAATTTGCAAGGATGCCACCATTTCCACATTTCAGTCCTAGAATGCAGGACATTTGTCACCATGCAGATCAACCTATGTGTAGTTTAATGGCCTAAATGTACATAGTGATACATGTATGTCCTACTCCTGTGGCTCAGCGGTAGTGCATCTGAACTAGCAATCTGAAGATCATACTGTAGATTTGCATGACTCCTGTTAGGAGCACTTAGATGTTTTAGTATGCCCACATCATTGCTGCTAAATTCATCATTCATTTTCATTCATTTACTCATTTTTTCAAAATTCATCTTCTTCTTTCCTACAATAGAGCATTTTCACTTGACCTCGTTGAATTATAAAATCAAAGCCGCAAGGTTTATTCTGAATTTTTTTATTTACACCAGACAGAAAATTACCAACCAGAAGAAGTAAATCTTTTTACCAGTCTTAGGCGGCCGTAGCATTTTTTGTTTTGAAAATACAGCATTTTAAATTTTCAAATTTTTACCTTCTGTGACACCAAGACAGTAGCCACGACAAAGCTGTCTGGTTCAAAAATTCAGCATTACAAGCAGTAGAAGACATGTTTATGCTCATGCGAAAAGAAAGGGCTTTCATCACAAACTGAGTTGCGATGTTTTAGTTGGTTTCAGGCCAAAACATTGGTGTTATTCGTAGGAACACCAACGTGGCCCCTGACCATACAAAGTTCTGACTATAAAATTGTGACACATTTCGGCAAATAACTCAGAAACAATGTACCACACAGACTTGAGACTTGGAAATGTTGTTTATCTTTATTAGTCTTTTATAACATTTCATAATTTGCTTGGCTTCTTTCAATGAATGGTTTCAGATTTTATTTTTTATCACATGACAGTGAAATTACAATCTATACTTGGCCTGAAGGACAATCTAATCACTCATCTACAGTTAAATTACTTGCATCATACAAATCTTGCAGCATTTATCAAATACCCAGAAAAGTTACTATGTTAACAACACTTTGAAACTATTTCACATGACTCAAACCTTCATCCTCAAAA
>BLFK01000113.1:1974803-1982303 GCA_014634185.1 Astreopora myriophthalma | reverse complement strand
AAATAATATTAAAATAAATATATAAATTGTGAATTTCTGCATTGCAGATAGTTTGTCTGGAACGCTTTTGTATTACACTTAATTTACTTGTACAGTGTGCGGTGCACCGTACCTCCCAACCAAGGTACGATAACTAAAACGATTAACAGTGATCTTGAATAATGCGCGCACAACCAAGAAAACAAGTCATTGTTTAAAGAAGTCTGAAGTGTTTCGTGCCGTTTATAAACTTTTGAAATCGAACGACTGCCATGCACCTATTTGCGTTGTAAGTCAGTGCTTTTGTGTGAGAAGTGCAAGAACGTGTTATTTGGTGGTAGAGCGTACCACAACTAAGGAACATAGCATTTCCGCTTTCGATTGTAGTATGCGCTCTCTTTTGCATGATCTGATCACACGCGCTTGCCCACAGAAATCGTCAAACAACGATTACTAAGGCTTGCCCACCTGATGCTTCTGTCTCCCCACTGCTTACACAGTGAAATGGTCCAATAAATAAGAACAACACAGCACTTGCAAAGACACACATTAGCATAATGTAGTTCAAATGCTCATACACCTTTCGCCCCTCCTTGTCGATGCCATGTTTATACTACAACAACCAATCATGGCCGAAGAAATTCCGTGAAAACACCAACATCCGGTATGGGTTTTCCTAGAATTAATGGCTCGGCGGCCGTTATGGCTGACAAATGTGAAGTGGTTTTCGAGTTTTTCCAGCACCATGTTTTTCGAATTTCACATACTTTTTTACTTTGCAACATGTGTACTTGTCATTCATAATGCTCCAGGTAAGAATAGTTCATTTTTCGTTTGTTTAGGTACATTGCCAACGGGGTTGCGAACATGTTAAATCACGCCCAGAAAACTTGATCGTGTAAAAAGATCTCGTGGTTCGAGTTTCAGACCAAAAGGTCAGTGAGTTTGTCTCGCGTCGACAGTCCTCAAGCTGTTTAGTTTATTTTTTCCTAGTACCATTTAGCTGTCATGCATGCAAACTGTGAAGCACTGGTAAGTGTCGCTTGTTTGTGTGAGGACGATTATTGCAAGTTAGCTAGTGAAGGTATTTCGCTCACCCCGAGTCCATGGACTACCTAAATGGAATTTAATTTCGAGCGTTGTTATCTTTGTATCTTGGCGTGGAGCCTACCTGCACATAACTATTGTTAGTTTTTGAGGTTACTTCTTTTTTGAGATCCTTTTTGGCTTGCCTCCGTTGGTCAGCATGAAGGATGACATGGGCCGGGGACTGTACAGTTATGTACTGGTCAAATATCCCCAAGGTTCACGTACGTCCGCCGCCACATGCAACCACTGAAACACTTCATGTCACTTGATAACATCTCGCCGATCATCTACAGACAGTGGTCTCCTTCCGTCTTGTTGGATGTCACGAAATGCTCCTTCGGAGGGAGCGTTGGGTGACAACAATAAAGAACCAAATTTTTATAAGAACGTTTACGCTGAGATTTTAATTTGAGAACATACTAAGAACATACCTCAGGCTGAGGGTCAGTTAAGAACGTTTTAATTTTGTTCGTTTATGCTGTTAAAAAGGGGGAAGTACATGTAAAGCTGTGTGTAGTCCAAGGAGTGCAAGCGCGAGCCTGGTTAGGTGGGCTGGCCGGAGTGTTTATGATATTGAAGCTTCCAGCCCTGTTTACCTGAATGAATTTCAGAAATTTGTTGACGTCCTTGTCACCGTCAAAGTCACGAGAAGGATAACTAGTGAAGTACAGAATGGCGTTTCAAAACAAAAGGTGCAAAACTAATCCTGTGATCATGCAAATCTGGCTATGTTTTCAAGGCTGTGCATCGTGCATCTTGAAAAGGTTTCATCCTGACAAACCAGGTTGGACCATTAATACATTGTTTATCTTGAGAAATTTTCAGCCTGGCTTGCAGAGATCTCAGCAGCCCAGCCCAGGAGTCTCATCAGCCAGCCCACCTTCTTGTATCAATATACCAAGATTTTACCAAAGAAAATAGGCACCTAACTGGCATGGGCAGTGGCCTGCCTTGTATTCACGTTTGTAAAATTCATTAATAATTTATGAGAGTTATGACCAATCATTAGGCAGTATTTGAGTCATATGTGCACCTCTGTAAACCCCAATACAAATCAACTGTCTGCAGGGAGGGTTTGAAAAGGTAGCAGGGAAAGGCAGGGGTTGATGAATTATGAATTAGTTGAATTATCAGTAAAATTAAATTTCATAAAGATTTCTAACTCGCCTAATTAGTATGCTTAACTTTACTAAAAACGAGTCCTGTAAATTTGCAAAAACCAGCAAATACAGCGAATTGGGAGGATAGCGCTCTCCATTTTGTTTTGCAACTTCACAAACGAACTTGCTCAACCAAAAGTTTAGCGTATGTGGCGACATGTGCTCTAGTGGAATGGTCAGATCTCCAACATCTTCGCAGTTCAGCTCTGCCACTCCAACAACTTCTAACATTGCACATCATTTGTGTATTTTGCCGTCACTGCTGCCATTCCTCAAAGACTTTTCTACCCCATTTAGTGTTGTATTGTGTTGTTTTCGGAGTGGCTTCCGACACTAGACTGGCCTCTTCTTCTTTACTCTTTGGAGAACGAAACTGACCAGCCACGTTTCTACTACAACAGCTAAATAAAAATGAATTGCTAAATTCAATGCTGAATATTTCCAAACTTTATGGGCATTTAACCTTTATAGGCATTTAAAATGGCTCACCGTTCTAAATGCCCATAAAGGTCTCCCGCTCATATTTTATCTATTACAAACAGACCCTAACAACAATATTTAACCAAGTACTTAGGGACATGTTTCTTTTTCAACATTAGCAATCAATGTGGTTTTCTTTAATTGCACGATACACTGAAGAACACTTCAGTTTGTAGTTGAACTCGACGTACAGTGTTCTTATTAAAACTACTAGAAAACTAATGGAGAAGAAGCCTGGTTGCAGGCTAGTAAGTATTCTGCAGGATACCAGATGCTTGAAAACCCACTATGAAAAAAAGACTACACTTTTGATTCATTGCTCCACCGTTCATTGCAGCACTGAAGCCAAAGAAACCCAAAGTGTTTGGTTTTGGCTGGCCACCTGCATTGGTAAATGTGTCAGCAGAGACTGTTCATTTCAAAGGAATTGTGCAGTACACCTTGCAAGTGGATAGCACAGCATGTGGTTCAAATTATACTGAAGCCAGTCTTATTGATGTATGCCATTTTGTAGAGAATCAGGCAAATGCTGCACTCAGCAGTGTGGGCCGATCTCTGGATTGCACGATTTGTAACAGTACTGAAAATTGCAAGTCACTGGGAATCGCATTATATGGTTCTTTTGGCTTATGGTTCAGTGTAAAGGCACACAATTTATCATATCACAACTGTATAGGCCGCCAATATATAGATATAGGTGAGTAATGTAATAATTTAGTACTAATTTGAGGCAAGCTGGGACAGATTTGACATGGTGTAGAGCCAATTAATTGGCTGCAGGAATGACCCCTATATCTGCCGCCACCCTTTCCTTTCAAGTAAAGTATCATAATGCATTACATTGTACATGTTGTAGTTCAATTTTTTCCCCTGGTACAATTTTTTTCTGAACTAGTACAAAATGGTTTGTACCAGTCCCATTTATCTAACATTAAATATTTGGGGAGTGGTTAAAAAAAAGGGGGGGCATGGTAGGGGGGGGACATTCAGTTGTAAAAAAATAATTATAATAATAAATAAAAGAATGGTAAAGAGAGATTTGTCCCTGCTCAAATCTACTTTTCTCCTACGCTCATCCCCTGCATCCCTTCCTCGTATCCTCCCAGTGTTACTTACCTCAGAACCCCCCGACACTTTTTTTTTCCTTTAAATTACTGTACCAATTAACTAGGATTTGAACCACATACTCTTAGATGTCACTGACATATAAGATTACGAATGCCAAATTCATCAAGAACGGATGACCATTACAAGCCACGTTAAGATGATCACCTAACCATTCCAATCCCTAGAATTCCTATCACTGATTGAAATCGATCTGATGGAATACCCCCTGTGACTGCAAGAACATGCATACTTGGGCAGTGAACATAATCGATCACAACACAACGTTCGTGACAGTTGAGCCCTTACATAAAAAAATGAATGGCTGATGAAGTATCATCTAACCTCAGAGAGTACTGCTACACCTACAGATTTCCAAAGAAAATAATCACAGACAATGGGGGAGAAAGTTGAAGGTGTTTTGCAAGAAGAATGGCATCGAGTTATCACATGGTGCACTCCAGACACCGACAACCCGAGGGCTAACTGAAAGAAGTAACCTATCTTGGAAACAATAAGACATGAGATCATTGATAGTTAGCACTGCAGACAAAAACATCAAGAAATGGTGCCAGTACACAAGAGACGCCTCATACACGAGAAATGCATCATATACCCCCCGAGCCATCAAACTCTCCTCCTACAAAGCTGTGTACAGAATAAAACCTCACAGGGAAAGGCCAACACAACAGAGCAAAAGAAGTCGATCAGAAGAAGAAGAAAACAGTTTACAAGAAACCAGCGAAAAAAGTTCACTACCACACTGAATGAAGAAGAGCCACCAAAAAATAATAGAAATTAAACCAAACAAAATACAATAACTCAGCCATGCATGCATGGTCAATCAAACCAAGAGAAAACGAGAAAAAACTGCCCAAGTTCAAAGTATCTGATATGGTGGCAGTGAAAATTGACAAAGTCGACAAGACAAGCCCACTACACCCCAACATGTTACTGGGAAAATAACCTCTATTGCAGAAAGTGGTTTTGTGAAAATAGTCACACAGTATGGGAAAGTATAAACACCCTCATTTCTTGTCACAGTTATATCCCTGTACAGCCACTAATGTGCAATTAAACTACTCAACTGAAATATCTTTAACAGCAGCCTGTAAGAAAGCAATTGGGTTTTTTTGTAGAAATAGTATTCCCAATAACTTTCATGTTTATTCTTCACAAGAACAAAACACATGATTATGTACAAAAAGACAACAATATGACAAAATAATGGAGAATTGTAAGTCTTTATTATTTAATGATTTCTTAAGTTATTTACAGTAAATGACCAAATCACAATCATGAAACAATCACTATGGATAATGCCATGTGACAGACACTATAAGAGAAAAAATGCAATTTTGTTTACAAAAAAGTCCTACATAAGCAGCCTTTAAAAAAAACAATAAATGAAAATAAAAGGAAAAAATGTATATGCATTTAAACTTAAAGCTTGCCGGAAATCAGCTGTCACCCAAACACTTCCCTAGCCCTAACCCTTCTCCAACCCTAACACCTATTAGTAGAATTCTACTAGTATACTAATGCAAATGCTGCAATCTGATTGGCTGAGCTACTTGTATACTATCAGCCATTAGAGTACAGTGGCTGCCGGTCGTCCACAAAATGCGGTGTTTTTGTAGTTTTTCTGAAGTTTTGGAAGGAATTTTAGATGTAGACAGGTAATTAAATTCCTGAGAAGACTAAAAGGAGCACATTTACGGTTTCTTGACTTTTTAAAGTCAAGAAACCGTAAGTTAAAAAAACTTGAAAATATTGAAAAAGCGGGTACGCGCATAAACAACTGCAAATTTGCCAAAGAAAGTTTGATACGTGCAACTTTGTTTAAGGGTAAAGTTCAATAATGCGTGGGAAAATCATTGGAAACCGTTTAATATTTGTGTTAATTTCAGTTAGAATTCTACTAAAACAATTAGATTATTCACTCTCGTTTTCTATGAAGCGATAGTTGATTCGGCCTTCGGCCTCATCAACTATCACCTCATAGAAATCTCGAGCTCATAATCTAATTGTTAATTAACCCTAGCCTCAGGTTTGTGAAGAATCACTAGGGATGATTGTAAATAAAAAAAACTAACCACAAAAACGAAAGCTTTTTCCCGAATCTGGTAGACAAGTATTGTGAAAAATAATATTATTGTAAGTAAACAGAAAACCATAACTGTGAACTCATGGCTCTTGTGTCAGGTTAAAAAAATGGACTGGTTTAAAAACTTCCGTACCAGTTCAAAATATTTTGTACTAGTTTAATATTTTTTGTACTAGTACAAAAACAAATGTACCAAGGTAGAAATTGAACTACAACATAAACACATGTACATGTGCAAAGGCACTAGTTTAAGTTAGGGACACTATACAGGAGAACTTATGTTAGTTTTGAACAGGGAAAACTCAAGAACCCAGTCATAATACAACAACTTCTTGAGGCAAGGCCATTAAAAACTAACAAATTCTATCCCAACGTGAATTTAACCTTGGGACACTTTCGTGGGAGGTGAAGGCTTAGCAGTATGCCATTACCTGCTTTCCATTTATTATTAGCTAAATTTTAGTCTTAGCCACTGTTGACAGATCCAAAAGGTCTGATTTTGAGACCTCTGAGAAGGTCAGCGATTGAATCCCTTGATAGTCAGGTCACAATTTACAAGTTTAATTTAGTATAACCAATGATACTGTACCAAATTTTAGAAATGGCAGGTGATGTGAATTTAATAGTGCTTTTTATATCTTTGACTGATTAAATGCACCAGTTGTGGTCCCGCCACCAAGATCTATACAACTCTCAGCAAGAGACCAAAGGAAATTGACTGTTTTTTGGGAAGGTCCACGCAAGATAGCCAATCGGTCCTGGGAAGCACCATTAACAGCTTGCCAAATCATGGCCTTGCAGTTACTGAATGTCCAGTTAGGAAACTGCTTGAAAGTATGTGTACTTCACGTATAAACGTATTGACTGGTTGAAACATAATTGAAAGGCTATAAGCAAAAATGTCTTAATAATCATTTAACACAATAACATTAGTCACAGATTCAGAACACTGTGATCAAGGCGTGTAGTGAAATCCATTTTTGACTTTGAATTTTTCCTTTATACTCAGCCTGGTAATTGTGAACAATAGTTGATGTAGAAAGCAGCAGGGGTTTTTTAATTTACTCTTATTTTTTATGTTTGTGGAACATTAAATGTTGTCACTGATTAGGCTTGGCTTTGTTTTAAAGCATCTTAGTCATATAAATAAAGGAAGTATGCATACTGCGAAGTACACCTTCACAAGTGTTTTACCCTGGACTGACTACTCTGTGACTGTTTGCTGCGCTTTTTACGGAATTCAAATTTCTGTAAACAAGTCCTGGTGCACCTGTGGGGATTCTTCACATGTCATACCAGGAGGGCCAGTGGTCATGCGTACGTTACCTGAAGGTAATCAAGTGTATGCATTCTAACTTAAATTAGCTATTTCAGAAGTATTAATAGTAAATTCAGTGACTCATCAGCAATTGAATGGTTCTGGGCAAAAACGTCCTAACTAACTGCACTAAAATTGCGGGGTGTACATCCCAATGCTTTATGCCAAAAAAATTAGGGTAATCCAATGAAAAGAAGCAAAAACAAATTGTTACCTGTATTTTAATATTTTCTTGCTGTTGTGCCCCAACACCCCCCCCCCCC
>BLFK01000113.1:1953705-1968610 GCA_014634185.1 Astreopora myriophthalma | reverse complement strand
TCACGTTTCACGGAAAATAAAATGGTCCTTTCACAACTCACGAAAACGAAGACATAATGAAAATCACGGAAAATAATTTGCAAAATCACGACTCACGGCTGCTATGCCACACGAGGAAAAAATTAGCCATTTCACATTTCACGGGGAAAAAAAGAGCCGATGACGAGTCACGAAAGTACCCTTTACCACCCTCATTTATTTTTCAGGCTGCGGTTTTATTTTCTAGTGTATATGTTTTATTCCTTTGACGGTTATTTATGTGTTATGGAAGACCCTACGGAGCTGAATGCATAACGATCTTGATATTTTCGCAGCGGTATACCCCACACTTTTTGTGGGATTATTACTTTTTCATTTTGTTGGATTGGGTCCCTTTTCGCTTGGATATTTTATTCCGGGTTTCAGTTCTTTAGATAATATGTCTTCCCCGGGTTATGTGTTAGCAATTACTATTTTCACGTGATTTTTTTGTAAAATCTTACTAGTGTTGGATAAAAATTAAAACAAGGATAAGATGGGGCCGCGTATTTAGATTACCCAGAGCAATTTTAAATTTGTTTATGGTAGTGGAAAATGCTATTTTACAACAAGGAATTAGTTTTTTATCATAAATCATAAAGTAAGTGGGTAGACCTCGATTCAAAACATGTCGCTCGTAATGAAAATTGTCATAGGCAGCTGGAATGCTTGGGTTTTCAGGAGTATATCTTAGTTTGAATAAGTTGTAATCTGTTAGGAACAAAATAAAACAGTTATAACAGTTTCAATCAACGATTATTCGAGAGTATACTTATAATTGTGGCCTCGCAAAGCGTGGATGTGGCTATTGCTACAACGTTTTAGAGCAGTTTTTCTAGCAGTGTTTCCAAAGCAATTTGGCTTGCGTTAAATGGGAGTCCAGTTGACGCAATCAACAGCAAAACTGTACTGTTATATCAAAAAGGCCAACTAAAATCCAAATTGGCTCAAAAAATTATCACAGTAACAAGTATGTGTAAATGATTAACTCTAATTCTATATCCCACGACATGACTGTCTATTCAAAAGTCGTCACCAAAACAGTAAAGGAACAAATTCAAAGTTCAATAATTTTTTGAAAAAAAAATTACTGCGACGGGAACAACAGACAATGAATGTACCGAACTTGTGGGTATACTTTAAACTCACAAACAAAACGCCAAAGTCATTAGCCTTACTCATGCAACATTGATTGGTAAGTTGGATCATTCTCTTTCTGCATGCAAATGCCGTTTACTAGAAGAAGAATAAGCAATAGCTTTAATTCTCTAACCTTTGTTCTACCAGTGGAAGAACAATGCCAGCTAAAGAACTCTACGAGAAGACGAAATCTGAAATATTTTGGTCAGTAACCGAATCAGTTGCGTGCAAGATCACTGTTTTTTTCTTAGCTTTAGGGTTTATTTATAACGATTCCGGTGTAGGATTTACAGAACGAGTAGCATACAGTGGCGGATCAGGGCAGAGCCAGTCCCCTTATTTTTGTAAGAAGACTTTGGCTATAATAAAGCGACCTCAAAATCGAGCAAAAGAAACTGCGGCAACCTTTTTGAGGAGATGTTTAGTTCTTTTGTCCATCCACTACATGTATACGCTAAATTGTTGTTCTCGTCTGTTCCCGCAGAATTCAACAAACAAAGAAAACAGAATGTCGTCTGAAAACTAATCAGACTATTCTCTGAAGGCTAAAAAAGACAAAAACGTTTAAACGTTTAACGGGAAATTGCGTCGTTCCTTCTGTTATGTTATCATTTTTAGAAAATGCGCATGCGTAAGCTGTGTACTCCAATGCGTAGCAAATAGACAGGTACCATATGGAAGACAGAATTGGTACACTGACAAAGACATAATCGATCGAAATTATCGTACAGGTGTAGCGGAACTGAGCTGCGAGTACGAAAGGGATCTGTCACATATGGTCTAGGGGCCAACATTTCTCTCTCTCACTGCCTATCGGGAATAGGTATCCGAAAGTGGCAAGGGACCTAAGACGGGGTTATCGTAATGGTACAACACCAAGCCTTAAATGTCCAGAGGTACCACTACTGGTTCCATTTTCTTTTAGGTATTTACTTTGAGCATGCGCAATAGCCCTTAAGTACTGATAACTGTCGCGTGTCAGTAAATTAATTGGTACGAAAGGCCTGCGGCCTTATTTTTAAATTAAAATTGCTTCGAGCCCGAGGTTAGGGTTAGGGTTCTGTTGAGAAGAACAAAGGAAGGAAGAACAAAGGAACTGAACAATAACTCGTAATTAGTGTCTCTCCGTTGGGAGGACAATTGGTTAATATTCCAGTTGGCAGTAGTTTTTGAAAACATGATGCCGAGTTCGCAGTTCGTTTATGTCTGTTCCTTGGTTCATCGTATCATTACAGGCTGGTTCACACGAGCAACGCAAGCGCAAGCGCAAACGCAAGCGCAAGCGCAAGAGACGTTCACACGTCGAACGCAAACGCAAGAGGAATGAGATACGCACGCGCATTTCAGTACCCCAAGATGGCGGCATCGTATGAGGACTTAAACCGAAGAGGCATGGAACGAGTGTTGTTCCTCTTGCGTTTGCGTTCAACGTGTGAACGTCTCTTGCGCTTGCGCTTGCGTTTGCGTTGCTCGTGTGAACCAGCCTTTAGCGTCCATCCTGACATCAATTGTGAAACAATAACTGTGATTTCGCTCAAAAACGCGAGCCGTTAACAAAACATGAAGAAGTAATCTGCAAAATTCGTTGCAAAATCATTTTCAATTTTTTTGGGAAAAAAAAAACCCTTCTTTATATCGACAAAACCCCGTTGATTTTATCTCACCTAATTGTGACAAAAACAATTCCCGTAGCTCATCTTATTTACCCTAGCAGTCTGTGCCAATGGATGAGAATTTTTTTTCACCAAATGTCTTGAAATTGAAAACTATCTACCTCAGAAGACAAGATCTAAAAACATATTTGACTCAAAAATTAAAGCAAGGTTGGCGGATTTATGACAACCTATACCTTTTAATTTTTAAGCAGACTTAACTCGTGGTTAGCGCTAACCCTGCTTCGAACAACCTCGCCCTGGAGGTTATTTTATAAGAATTCTTTTGCACACAAACACACTTAGTATTTTGCTTTCCAGTGACATGTTTCAGCCTGTTCGTATTCACAAGTCTCCTATAATCCAACATGACACTTCCCTTATTGTTGTTGTTGTTGTTGTTGTTCTTCTTCTTCTTCTTCTTCTTCTTCTTTAATTTGTACCTAGCCTGCGTGGCAGGCGTTCGAAGGCCCAGGCGGAAGGGGAATGGGGGATTTACCCTGCGAGCAAGCTCTCCAAACCGGGTGTGGGGGAGGGGGGGGGGGGTTCGGCGCGAAGGAAGTCAGGCGTGCGATAACGCGAACGGTGCCTCTGACTTCCTTCGCGCCGAATCCCTTCATTCCCCTCCCCATTCGAACGCCTACCACGTGCACACAGGCTATTTTTTTGTACCTCCAGCCTGATCATTAAATATCTGCTTGCACTGATTCACCAGCACCTCAACTGCTCGTGTCAAAGTGGCCAGGAAAGTTTATCAATGTAATTCTGTCATTTGTACTCACCGATTGGTTCATGAATTGCTTAGCTTATCTGATTGATTGCTCAGTTGATCTCATAAGAACTAAGAACTTGTTTACTGGCATATATGTAAGGAGTTCGCCGAACAATCCGTTTCGAAATGTAATCTCATCACCATTATCTTTTGGTGTGGTATACCGTTAATATACCGTTATTGACAACAACTTAATAGCGTCTGTAAATAGAGAGCTCTGAAATTTCGTTTCATTAAAAAATAACCTGCGTTTGAAAAGAAGAAACTATTTGAGCTAATTCCGGCGAGGATGACGAATGTTTCGTTAAAAATTGGTTGCAAAAGCAAGGACTTCAGCTTGCAAAATAACTAATCAGAGTCCACTGAAGATATGGGATAGAGAAGCCTACGTCGCAGAAAGATTGTCCGCACCGATATCGATATCCAGCTCAGGCTTATTTCCTTTTCTTTATTGACCATATTACAGTTACCTAGTACATGTATTTATTTCAGAACATTAATCTTTTTTAATATAATTTTCTTGCTAAAATAATGTTTTCAAAGCTGAAACAAGCTCGAGACACCTCTTTTTCTTTCTTGGTCTAAAAGAACAAAATACAAAAGAATGATTAATTTCTCGTGACAAAGAAATACTGAAATAGATAAATAGAAAAATAAGTAAGCAAATAATTAAGTAAGTAAATCAATAAATAAATGAATAAATAAAACACTTTAAATTTCGCTTATTCAATTCAGCTCATTACAGTTCAACTGGAAGGAACACAAGCGTTCGATTCGAATAAATGTGAACTTTTTATGAAGTTTTCCTCGCCACAGATTTTCGACGATTGAGCGATCTGTAATTGGCGGGGCTATGTACAATTGACATACGCTTACTGTAGTAGTCTTTTCTATAATCGTCTGAATTTCTTCGCCAAGCCCGTGGATTTTCCACCTCGTAATCATCCAACACGTCGCTGTCACGTTTTCCCCATCGGAGCGCTTGACTGACAGCTGGCTGGATCGAAAGGGCCATTACTGCGCATGCCAACAGGAAGAAAGCGAGTTGAGTCTTGGTAGCCATCTGCAAGGTTAGAATGAAAGAGATAAAATGTTTAAACAAATTAACTTTATAAATATTGTCCTGGTAAAACCAATCACCTTTAGACACGCATGTGAGAGGCGTACAGAAAGGAGAGAGTTTTAAGACAGTTAAGTAAATCTACGACAAAGTTAATTTGTTAATTTTTGTGTTGGGAGTGACATTTAATTACTGCAAGACTTAATGACTGACCCACAGGAACTAGCAACGAGTTTTTCCAAGAGAGAATAAAGGGGGAAGAGAGGGCATCCCCCATACATGCCCTTTGCCATAAGTAATATGTCTAAACCTATTTTTAGGTCGGCTCCCAGGCTGCACAGATCCCAAAGGGATTAGGCAACAGCCAATCATTTGGCGAGAAAGCATTCTCTGAGCGTGGGCTATCCATGCGGAACACATTCCCGCCATATGATCGGCTGTTGTCTAATCCCCTTGGGATCTGTACAGCGTGGGAGCCGACCTAAAAATAACTTGAGACATATTACTTATGGAAAAGGACATGTATGGGGGATGCCCTCTCTTCCCCCTTTATTGTCTCTTGGTTTTCTCTCAATTAGCTTGATTAAGTTCTCGTAGAAAAAAAAAAACTTTAAAAGTAACCCTCGAGTTTTTTTTTAGTATCATATCCCGCTTACAAAGCATTTACATCATAAGGCAAAGGGGTTGCTCTCACTTTTAGTTATTCTCGTGTCTGACTATAACGGAACCGATCTCACTAAAACTAACAGTTTTCTTTAATTACCTCTTTGAAAAGAACATATGCTTTTTTTTTTTTGGTGAAGATCAATGTTAAAAGACTATGTCGTTACACAGCATCTCAATTGATCTTCAAAAATGTTTCTTTCTATAAGAAACCCAGACGTTAATTAAGAGAACATTTGACCGTAAACTCCAAATCGTCCAAACTTAAATTCAACGTACATCAGCTTAGCTGTAGTTCCACACAATTGCGCTTTTTAAATGACAGAGGCATGGTCACCCAAAAACAAATAGGCTCATCATGATGCGGCACGAAACTGATATCACTAGATGTTAATGAAGTTCCTTTTCTCATTCGAAAAAAGTCTCGAAGGGAACGAACCCGCGGGCTAGTTTTTCTTCTTCTTCTTCTTCTTCTTCTTCTTTTTTTAATTAGGGGTTGGATTAAAAATAATCAGAAAATCAATCAATGTGCAAATGTTACTTTGAGGTCAAAAGACCACTTAGACCAGAAATCGATCAAGCCTAGTTCAATTATCAGTTATTGGCGTGACGAGCATGAGTCAGCGGGGATGCAGAAAATTTTGTTGGAAAGGTGTCAAGTTCGCCTTTTTCTCACGACATACTGAATATTGCTACAAGTATTCATCGTACTTGCATTATTAAAACTTCAGAAATATTGATTGGAAGCAGGTTCCTCTCAGTTTTCTTGGTATCACAGGAAGCCTAAATCAATCACATAACATTGAACATAATGCACACTTCACGTAACGTCTACACGACTCCCTGCGAAGAAATAAATATAACTTACTTCTTTAAGACTGGACTGAGTTTTGAAAATACTAAACGAAGTGCATCCTGATTGTGAGTGATCGAGGTTTGTTTACGTTGCGGCTGTGAGACAGACGCATTCAACCAAATGCCGCGGGCGATAAGTGCATGATTGTGACAAGGTGGCAAGCGATCTTTGAGAGGTCGGCACTATTTCAGCGAATCTTAGGCCTAAAATGAAGCTGAAGCAATATGACTCCCGTCTTGAAACTGAACTACTTATAAAGTATTCATTGGTTCACCCTAGTTTCGAGAAGGCTTTCGGTGTGGACGAAATTATTTCGAAAACCTCAGCGTGGGAGTAATGCCTTAAAAAAAGGCATGAAACATAGGTAGTGTTTGGTTACAGCCAGAGTTCAATGTTATCAGGTCTTATCTCGCTGACTTTTACAATCATTTCAACCACCTATTAACCGTTTGTTTTAAAGCAGCCACATGACGAAAAAAAAGGCATTAAACTTCAGTTAAAACAATTTGGGGAACAAAGGCGAAGCAAAACGATGGATTAAATTCAGGCCGAGTAGCCGAAATGCTGGGGCGTAGACGAAAATGACGCCCGAATGACTTGAGACTGACGACAACCGTGAACTGAAATGCGAAAATAGTTCAATCTTTCAAGACGAATGTTAAACCTGATATTGAACTATAGATTGTGATATTACACATAATGTGAGGCTGAGAATTTCTGAGGGAAAAGATTGTGACATTATGGTTTAAAGTTAAAGTTGAAATAGCTTTGGACAGTTAGGGAAACGCGCATTCTACGGTAAAAAAAAATCCTTGCCTAGTACGTCGCCACGGCCGTACATTGTATGTCTGTTTCGCCGTGAGCGAAAAATGTCTTAGTAACGAAACACTTACCTCAGAGTTTTCAGCGAAAGTCTTGCAAATCCCTGACGGCTTATTTGAGGAAGTAGGAGGCTGGTCATACATATATATATTAGCGCGCGGCAAGCTAATTTGCAGCGTTGATTAAGCCTTTGGGTTTGAAAACCACGCTTTAGATAATGCGGAAAGAAACCAACAAAGGCTCTTGTAAATTCGGAAGATGTGATCGTAATTAGCGGTTTCAAAACATGTTTCCGAAGAACATATGGCGATTCACATCTAACTACCATCCCTTTGTTCTTAATAGCAATTCGAATTATCCCAAGAATTTTTGCCATTGGTCACTATTATATTAATCAGGAAAGGGAGGTCTTTAATAAACTCGCCGCAAGCTTCACCTGATGACTGCCTTTCAACCTTTTTGATCAATTGTTTGCGTTTTCAAAGATGCGTTGCATCTGTTGGTTAAAAAGATATTTGTGAGCTTCTTGGGTGCAAATAAGCTTAATGTTATTTTTCCTTCGCGTCTGCATGAAGGGATCTGGAACTAACGCCTTAAAAGAAGTGTTCACAGGAGGTCCACAAGTGCCGCATCTATTACCTAAAGAATTTCAGTATTTGCTGTCAAAGAAGACTATCAGTCTTGGATTTTTTTTAAAACTTATGTGATCTCTCTACGTTCCACTGGCTTTTAGACAGTGAATACCTTTAATTCTGACTCAAAATCAGATCAATAATGGAATCGTAATTTGCTTACCATTCAATTTTAGATACCGGTAATTTCCCCTAGCAAAGTAAAGTAAAATAAAGTATCCAAACTGACGTTTTTGATTTGATACGTGCCGGAACTTTAGTCTTCCCTTTGGGGTAATTGAAAGCCACGATTAATGTCTCAAATACCGTTCGACGACATTTCCTACAAATCCGTAAATGCTTTTTTTAAATGAAGTCGCTCCGAAATTTGAGTCTCAAGCAATTAAAATTAAGCGTGGCTTGCTAAACTGCATGTATTGCAAGCACTCAGTCGGTTCTACATGTTCCAGAATGGAGTCTGCCGGCTGCAAGACCCTACCTCAAATTAACTGAATAAATATCATAAATAAAACGCGAGGTTGATCTTTCTCGACCAGGCCCCAGTTGTTCGATAAATCACTATCCACTACATAGCTCAATTGGTTTTGCTAGCACTTTTGAACAACTGATCCCAGTATTATGACTCTCGAATGCAAGTTGGATTCAGTTGGCGAGCCGTCAGGGTTCACGTGACCAGTATCAACCGTCACTCGTCAAGAGTTACCTCAAGCTTTGTTGGTTTGAATTTTGTTTCATGACGGTGGCAGTAGGTCACCGAACGGCAAACGGCTAACGTTTAACCTCAACCTGCAATTAGGCGTTCGCGGTGAAATGATGTAAACTTGGATCTAAATAAAGGTCTATTGTTTATAGTACAGACAACATACACGTACGCCAATTTACTCTCCGTCGACGGACGACGTGTATTTTGGAAAAGGAAAGGCAATCGGCTTTATATCATTTTCGTGGATTTGTTCTGTGGATTGTTCAAGTTAAGGTACGTGATCCAGTATATTATTTGCAGTTTAGCGTGGGATAATCGGAAATAAAAGCGGAATCCAGCTTTGTGTGTTTACAAATTAATGAACATGTTCGTTATTGGAGATAATATTGGTGATTTGTGGAGGCTTTTTTTAAAAAACTCTTTTTTGCTATCTTCTAACGGACTTGATCGATCTTTGATGATTCCGAAATGAACAAGTATTCACTTTAAGCTAAGTACGTATCGTTAATTAAAACAAGAGCCAAAATGACATTTCGCTCGGGCAAATGTAAATGTATCATTTAAATCTGTGATTATTTCGCAGAGTGTATTTTATTCCTTTTTTCACTGAAGAAAATTCTCACCTTAGAGGACGGAATCTATTTACAAACGTTCTGATTTCGTTTTCCCCTGTGCACGGACCATAGTCTACGATGTAGGTTGGGTTTTTGTTTACATAAGGGGTTATGGTATAGAATAATTCATTGCTTGACCATTCAAGAAAAGAAAAAAAAATGAAATCGTCTTTCCTTACTGCCGTAAACCGCATCGACGGTCACATATCACCTCTCAGGCTTGCAATTGCGCGCTGAATACCCTCGCGTCGTCAACCAATCAATGGAAATATCAGTACGAGTAGAGTGGTCATGCATAAATCACTTTTAATTTAAACGCTGGCAGAAATTATATCTCAGGAATTTTGTAGTAAATCGAACAGAACACTTGTAATTCAGACTAAAAGGAGAGAAATGGTTAATATTAGACGAGCTGGATGGTCTTCGTTAATTATGATTTTCTTGCTGTGTTGGGCATGCGCATCACGAACAATGACATTTTCTACGCCAACTATATCTAGGCTCGGTTGCCCACGCTAAAACATATACAAATATAATTAGACGGTATCAGAAAGGATTAGTCGCACATAAATACAGCAATATAAACTATAAAATGGCAGAGCAGAAAAAGAAAAGAAAAGGAAGGAAGTAACAACTAGAAACAATCGTGAAAGACTCAAGCTTATTAAATTGAATACTACCATGTTTGTTTTACTTGTCCGCCTTATTTTCATATCGCCGGCGACCACTAGGGTTCCTTGGGGGGAGGAAATTGTTGTCCGCAAAAATTAAAAAATGAAATACATTAAAAGGTTCGCAACAAAAGAAGCCCCTTTGCCGTTTCTCGTTGAACATGTGATAAAAGCAAATTGACCAAACAAAATAATATTGATAATAATAATAATAATAATAATAATAATTTTTTTTACGAATATACTTTATTATTATTATTATTGCTTTAATAAACCAAACGATGTTTTTGAAGTTCATGTTATTTAATCAATCAAGACATGTTTCGGATGAAACATCATCCATCGTCAGTTGTACAGAATAAAATGAAGTTGTGCAATAAATAGTGTCATATAGTGAGACATTAATATGAATAATTAAGGATGAAGGCGAGAACAGAATAAAAACACACATCAAACTATTTAAGCTAAGAAAAGAGACTAATTAGTATGAAAGGGATAAATTAAGATGTTTGACTTGGGAATTTAGTGACGGCTGCTCCCAAAGGATGTGCATGGCTTCTTTGATTTTCAATTGGAAACTTGTTGGAGCAGAGTCGAGGATTTTAAAACAGTCTTCTGAACAAAGGGAGCGACAATTTTCAGAACCTCTCAGGTGCTTAAAGATGTGAGAATTTTTGTCGGAGGCAAGATGTTCACGAATGCGAGTGGCAAAGTGTCTATTGGTTTCACCAATATAACAGGCACTACAGCCTGCACATGAAAACTTGTAAATGACTCGCGATCGTAAACCCGCAGGGATGAGGTCCTTGGCCCCAAACCAACTCTTGATTTTAAACGGGGTGAACACCAACTTAATTTCCAGGTCGCTGCACAATGTGTTGACTAATTTCTTAATTCTGCGTTGTGTTACGATTATTAATATTAATATAAATTATTATAAAAATATAATACTCAGACTTTATCTACCTTAGAAAAGTATACATAATTTACAGGAATAATAATAATAATAATAATAATAATAATAATAATAATAATAATAAAATAAAAACAAAATAAAATAACTTACAAACAAAATAACCAATCATGGAGCGAAGCAATGTAAATGAAAGCAAACGATAATTTTGATCGTTGTGATTGAGCAGTTTAATCAGCTTAACCTTTTTCAAGGGTTTGGGCTCCACTCCACCCAGCTAAAAACTGTTCTTTTACGATTTCTTGATTCAACGAATAGAGTACACATTTTTACAGTAATCTTCCACGAAAAAAGTTCGTGGTGTAGCACTGATCCTTTGTCCTTTTGCTTGAATTGACAGCTACACTTTTTGTTAACGTCTCAAAATTTTAAATATGGTTATTGTTGACTCAACCGAATATGTTTTCTTTTAAACATGATTTTATCCTCAGACCAGTAAAGGTACACATTCTTGATGTGAAGTTGAATACCCAAGCTTCGATGTCTCCTCGTCAACCGTTTTGATTCCTTAGTTTTCTTCTATAGTCAATGAAAATTATGTGTATACGCCATCCACATGTGCCAGAATAATCTTAAGTAAAACTGCATAGTTTTTGGATGGAGGTGAAAACTGGGTCAGTTAGGTTGCCACAGCACGGAATAAAGTGAGATTATTTTTGCCTCTTTTATTTCGATATTCAGTTTTCGCTTGAGTGCTAGCTGTGAAAGTCAGAATGATAAATAGGTACACTCAGGTAATCACAACCTCTCCTGTAACATCAGGACATCGGGCGAGGAACCTTGTCGCCTCTAACAAGAAGTAGCTTATAATTATCAAATATGAGCTACCGTAGAAGTCTTTTTCTAAACGGTTTTTCATCGCCGACAGAAATAAAGCAAATTCTTTGACAATTCCAGTGCCAGTCTAGTTTGAACGAACGGTATCTTCTCGCCTAAAATGAGATCGATTGTTCAGTTGTCCCTATCATTTCACGGAACAATCAACTGAGCCCCTAATAAAGGTGAGACCAAAAGTAGCAGTTATAGCCTGACATTTGCCTTAACCCTGGCCGTCAAGAGTCATCTGAATTTAGCACGCCAATGAGCAACAAGGATCTGCGATGATGGCAATCATCCTACGACGCTCAATATCGAAAGGTCGCTCATCAGAACTAACCCGAGTAACCGACCATAAATCAAGCATAAAATTCCATGCAAGCGCGCTGAATACCGAGGTATAAATACCTTTACTAGTTGTCCACCTTGAAGCTTCAAATAACTCTAGTTGTCTAATTGATACTTTCAATGCTGTCGTCGAAGCAGACCGATGTTTCAAAGAGGGTGTGCAAGATTTGAAATTCTTAATTCATTTATATAGAGCTTATCTGCTCAGCTGCTTATTACTGCAGGCAATGTGTTTGCACATCAAATTCATCCGGCATCAAAAAAGGCCAAATTCATTTATTCATACTGATCAAATGTGCGATTCGTTATCAACACTCGAGTGCCCTTGTATTTTAAAGGAAGGCTTCGGGTGATTTGCCGCGAGTCAAAGACAAAAAAATCCAGCATTACAAAAAAATAAAAATACAAAATAATAATAAACTAGGATTCCGTCTAAAGGGAAAACAGAAGGGTTTTGAGGTATTACGGTTAACCCCCAGGTTTATACCCCGTTCTACAACCCCCCGGTTATAGCTACATCCTCCTGTTTACAAAAATATATTCCAACTATTGGCCCGTCCAGATATATAGCCCTTTCCCCCTACGCGTATCCTTGATTAACGGAGGTCAAACGCATCGTACGAGCAACGAGTCGCAGCTACTACCTAAAAATCAACGAAAATCCGAATAAGGCCAGATTCTAGTCTTAAATTGTTTATTGTCGGTTCATTTTAAAACGTACTTTGTTCTATGGTTTTTTTAAAGGTGCATCTTCGCTTTTAGCCCAGCCCCTTCGCCCGCTCCCGTTTATAAGCTCAACTAACGTCCAGCACTGCATGTCAAAAAGTTTGAAAAATAGAATTCCAGAAATTCCAAATACCAGCTCGAAGACAAAATTTCGTCAAAATGTCTCAAGAAAAACACAATTAAACAAGATAAAATAACATTATTTGAGCTTTTTATGACTCAGTATAAGCTCAACTAACGTCCAGCCTGCATGTCAAAAAGTTTGAAAAATAGAATTCCAGAAATTCCAAATACCAGCTCGAAGACAAAATTTCATCAAAATATCTCAAGAAAAACACAATAAAACAAGATAAAATAACATTATTTGAGCTTTTTATGACTCAGTATAAGCTCAACTAACGTCCAGCCTGCATGTCAAAAAGTTTGAAAAATAGAATTCCAGAAATTCCAAATACCAGCTCGAAGACAAAATTTCATCAAAATATCTCAAGAAAAACACAATAAAACAAGATAAAATAACATTATTTGAGCGTTTTATGACTCAGTATGATCCAAAACAAATCTAAATCAATCAACAATGCTCTCAGTTGGTGGTCTAATCAACAGCAGAAAACACTAGCGGTTCATTTCCGGAAGCCTTTCTACCGATTTTGCTTCTGATTAGGAGTCTTAATGAAAAAAATTTTGTTTAAAGAAAAAAAATCACCATATAATACGTTGTGTACTTTTAACACAACATAATTATTCAGACGATCTGAGTTGGCGCAATATTTCACTTCCTTCCATTAAGTTAACGGAATAGCTCTCAGGCAAATCAACAGATTATAAAACGAACGCCAAACAAACTTGCATTGTATTGCTCCACAACATCAATATACAACGCGTCGAACAATCGATAAATGGAACGATATCTCGCAAGACGGCAGTTCTAATGGCCTTCTTTTTTGTATTGTTTTATCAATCATTTGACCGGGTTTTTCAAACTTATTTAGCTCATTATATCATGTATAATTATTTTCCCGGTTCACGACTTTGGGTACTGTTTAATGGACGAACACGACCTGCGAGTTTATTGAACAGTTTAAAAACATTCCCAAAAGAGCGTGTCCCTCTGGAGTCCCGGCGAAAAAATAATGGTTCAAAATGTGAGAGGAAAATATTAGCTTACAAAAAAACAACAATAACAACCAAGCAATGCCTTACTGGTATTCTTTACATAAAGAATACTAACGAGGAGTGTTTTATCGGGTTTTAAAGCTCATGCACTTGACGTTTTATCGGTGAGTGACTTGATAGGCTGTTTAGGCTCATGAATTATTGATTAAATTTGGAAACTTATTTAGCTCATTATGTCAAGTACAATTATTTTTCCCGGTTCATGACTTCAGATGTACTTAAAATTCTCGCATTAAATAGTGAGGAGGGAGCATCAGGGTCAAATGCCGTCATCCACAGTCTAATTCTGTTGTGTATGTTTGCTTTAAATTGCGTTTTAATATCTAAGGACGGTGTCTGTTGCGTAGATGCGAACCTCTCTGCTGCTTAGATGCGAGCACCGTGGTTGGAAACTGGGGAAATTTCCCATATGAACACTTCAGATCAGACCGCTTACCTGGATGATTTTTTTTTCAACTACGCATGACTGTGTTGTGTGTACGTTTTTAGTTCTAGCCGATCTTCGGTCTGGCTTTGGCGGCTCCATCTCGTTAACCGGGCTGAAATTTCCCACGTGATATATGAAGACGTCCTTACTATAAAACATTCTTCCTTTTAATGTTAGAATGGCCACCACAATGATGAAGTAAGCGACATGAGCTGTTGCAAAGAAGACTGAAAAAAATCTTGTCTTGACCCGGGGCCTGACTCGAACCCATGCGGACCGAAAAATAAAAAAGAAGAAAGAAAAAAAGCACATTGCCGAAATGAATAGCAAAATAAATGTGGGCATGATGTTTGAATGGAGTCCCAGTGGTGTCCACCATGGTTGTTTGGTTTCCGTGAGAACTTATAATGCTGTGACGCAAAATGAACAGACATTGGGTTGTGAAGCAGTCTGACTTCGGCTCATACAAATTTCTCTCTGATTAGCGAGAATCTATTCACTTAAAAGGCCAAAGAGCCTCAAATCGTCCGTGTTAACTTTTTTACGCTTTGGGGACTGGGGAAAATTCTCTCTTCCGAAGAAGAGTTCGTAAATGAGGCTGCGAGCTATTGACCAATTGGATGCGAGCTTGTAACTCGTGTATGTATATAATTAAATTATTTATTATAATGCAATCAGCATTTCGAATTAAGTCAAGCGGACGCAAGCTAGTTACGGATAGGTCTGTTCTCGAGGATGTCAGAATTTGAGTACAGCTGTGGGACTAATTAGAAACTTGTTATCGCTTTGGATTTCTTTCGGTCGACGTGGATTACGGGAACCTCAAGTTCCGATAA
>BLFK01000113.1:1929773-1946256 GCA_014634185.1 Astreopora myriophthalma | reverse complement strand
GTAGATAAAGGTCCGTCGAAATGACTGCCCACTCAAATCAAAACGCAACTGACAAAACTGACTTGACCAACTGACATCCCAAGACAAACACGAAAAAACACTCTCAAAGCAAAACCAAAAATAAACTTAAATGACACCAAAACGAAGGCAGAAAGTCCGTCAGAGCTTTTGTTACTTATCCAAGTAGCTTCACTCAATTTCACTCACATATTGACTCAAGTCCGGTTTAATATTTACTCTTCCTCGATCAGGCGAAATTCAGCCATGTTAGTACCCAGGATTAACTCGGTCTCCATCATGTCCAACATCTTGGGGTACAAAAGCTTTGGCGCATCCGTACCGAACAGAAAATCGGCGTGGTTCCATTGCTTGATCTCTTCGAAGTATCTCAAGTTTGTAAGTCGTTTCTTTAAGAGCTCCACATCTTTCGGGTCGGCCAGTTTGTCGTCTGAACCCGCGAAAAGAACGGTTGGTGTTGCCATGTTCTCGACCATATATTCTGGAGGCTCAAACCGTGGAGGAAAGAAACACATCTATCACTGCTGGCCGCCGGCCGAGACTGATTTTAGTTCTATTTGAATCCACGGATGAGAAAACAAAACAAAACAAAAAAACAAAACAAAAACAACAACAACAACAACAAAACAAAAACTCCTTAATTGACAGCAGGACTCTGTGGTATTCGTGCTAATGCGTTTTCTAAGCAAGATTCAGTGAAGTTCTTTTAGCTGAATCTGAATGTCCAGCAATTTTGACTCGTGGAAGCTCGTCTTGTGCAATTTTTAACACAATCATTATCCTTCCGAAGTCAGACGGACGAGGCAAAACCGGCCGGGAGGTGCGAAGTCTGTCGGGAAGTGATTTCACGGGAAATAGAAATCGAGCATGTTGAACAACGAGAAAATTAATTATATATTGCAACAAATGGATGGGTTCGTGAAAACTTAGTTCCCATTGGCTTTTCGTCGCGACACTGTTGGACTGGTACGATTGCAAGCCCCAGCTCACCAGCTCACTAAAGCCGCTGTAAAAATCATGAGTGATTTTGGAGCTTGAGGAATGGATGAATCACGAATTGTAAGGAATGAGTAAATAACTCTTTCAAAAAGGAATTCGTCTTGTACCTGGCCATAGCGTCTATAATTGTAAAAGAATCCATGATCAAACTTGCGACATTTTTTCGACACAATAATCTGCAAGGAGAATGCGATTATTACTAATAACCCTCGGCTAGCATTATTACGGTTCGTAAACTGAGCCAAGCATACCAAATAAGCGCCAAATGAAGACTGCCGTGTGGAAGATTTGCGGTTGGCGAACGCGTGTTAGATCAAAGACACATCGTGTACTTGTCGCCACGATATTTGCCAGAGTTGCGGATTTATTGCCACCCCTTGACTTCTTCTATCCAAACCAAATTTGAGGCTTTGACTAACACGAATGATTGTTCACAATACCAGTTCTAATACGATCCACTTACCTTACACTAATCCCTCGACTATGAAGATAAGTTTCGCAAAGGTTATGAAAACGTCAGTGAATATCATCAAGTACAGTCCTTCTCAGGACTAATTTCAAAGCCGGGCATGTGACTCGAAATCTACTAGGTCAAATAGCTAGATTTATAAAATAATTGGCTGGTAGGAAATATGAGTGGGTATCGAGAAAACTTGTTTCAATCAAAAAGTAAAACAAACAGCATTTTCCTTCATTTGTCGAATTATTTTTGAGAAATATTTTATAAAAGCAATAGAGGACTTTTTTTGCGTGTTTACACAGCCTCATCTAAACACTCGAGGGGTAGGGAGATTTCTCGACGGTTATGCAAACCCTCGACTACGTCTTGGGTTTGCATAACAGTCTTGAATTCTCCCAACTCCTCCTCGTGTTTAGATGAGGCTATGTAAACACGGAAAAAGTTCTCTATTGCTTAATTATAAAATAATTAGGACAGTACGCACGCTCTCATTGGTCAATAGGTGTGTTAAGATGAGAGTATGTAAACACAGTTGTGACATCACACGAATTCTGATTGGTTATGTGTCGTCAGATGCGCGTTTTGATTGGCTGGTAGGAAATATGAGCGTGTATCAAGAATATCTGTTTCAATCAAGAAGTAAAAAAACAGCATTTGTCGAATTATTTTTTAGAAATACTTTATGAAAGCAACGGAGACATTTTTCCGTGTTTACATAGCCTCATTTAAACATTCGGGGAGTTGGGAGAATTCTCGCCAGTTATGTAAACCCTCAACTACGTCTCGGGTTTGCATAAGTGTCTCGAATTCCCCCAGCCCCCCTCGCGTTTAAATGAGACTATGTAAACACGGAAAAAGTCCTCTATTGCTTAAATAGTCTAGTCTGTCTGCGATTGTTTCCGGTAAACACGCAAAACCGACAATCGAGCTTCGGCAAACAAATTATCACAAAAGACCAACAAAACGATTCGCGGTTCATCTGCAAAGTGAGCTCACGCCGCCTGCATGCTGATCTTCCCGCCAGTTTGAAGGAACTTTCTTACGGTCCTGATATTCAACGAATCATTACGCAAACGCTACGTAACTAATAAAGAGACCTAATTGACGTAGTGACGAATGAAAGATACAAGAGCATTCCACTCATATTTTATATTCCATTTCTCGTTTTCCAGCGTAAATTAACGTCTACAATTAGACAACTTCAAAGGAATGCATTGGAAAGATATGATTATCTGTTTTGCCCAAGAAGACATAGTAAACGGCTTTTTGCCCCAGAGCGATTTTCTCCACCATAACTCATGGCTTGAATTAGCTCACCACAGCGGGGTCGCAAGAGGTAGAACAACTCATTACAAAACAGGCACTTGGCACTAAAAAATGATGCATGTTTTACCAATGGATAAAACTGATGCGAACATTCACTGATAACACTGATGCACAAATTCATGACTTCCAAACATATTCAACCTTATCCATTTAAAGATGCAGGGGCCCTGCTTGTCAATATTGAAGAGCAACCTTCATGTGATTACTTATTAATAGTATTCGTGAAAAAATTCCGAGATAGCTTATCATAATTGTGCGGAAGCAACGCGGGTAAATCACGTTCAAAATAATTTATTGAGACCCTTTAAATATATCATCACGCGTTCAGTCAAAACAGCAGGTTTTTCAATGTTTTTAAAGTTTTTTAAGCCGCAAAAAAAATTTTCTCTTTTTTGCACTGAATTTCCTTTTTTCTGCATCGTGTTTCCTGAAAACTGCATTTCTCTTAGCCAATCAGAATCGAGAAATTTTTTCATGTATATTATTAGATGGGAAACACTGGCTACATACGGCTGCATAGGTCATAGGTCAAACGTCTGAGCATGCGTGAATCATGCTCAAGCTGGGTCTTGCCATTACTTCTCTCTTTAACTAACTTTTCTTTCAGATTTCAAACTTTTTGGGCACGTAATGGAAACACTAACAACTACTGATAAATTTCTCTGTTACCGTTACTTCCCTCCAAAAAACTTTGACACCCGCTCGCCCCAGATCCCCCCGATAGTCCCTAAAGAAAAAAAACGTTCAGCGGCGGTAACACTGGGCAAAAGAAGTCTTCTTAGGCCACAACCTAGTTCCCAGAGCCGGCATTCCAGTGGTAGGGAATGAGGAACTCTGGGATCAGATAATTGTTCCCGTTTATTTCCGAGTCATAATTGTTGCTAAAAAAAACTCAGAATTTCTTTCAAGGTGGTCGAGCTACGAGGACCTGCTTGATTAGGAACGGAGGAGTCCTAGTTGCCCACTGTACTCTTCATTGGCATAATCTTGTGCTGTATTTTGTAAATTTATGTGATCAATTTTATATCGGATATATTGAGATAATTCTGTTTCTCATTTTTTAGTTTGATCTTTTTGGATTATCCATACCAGAGCGAAGTCATTAAAATTTGTCGAATGAAATTAAATCAACAACATACTTAATGATATAATATGATATGATATGATATGATATTTTATTATTTATGCACGGTAAAATCATCAGCTAAGATTACAAACAATGCTAAAATCTAAATTACAAATAGTAAAATTTTAAAATGATTACAATAAAATACAATTAAACTATATTTATTCTCCATGTCAACAGGGTACTGCCCTAAGTATCTTGTAGATGATTGTAAGCTGAAGCACACAGATGGTTTTACATATCTCGGTAGCATCCTCTCTGAGAATGGGCAATTAGATCGCTAGTTCTCAAATCGTTTATCCAAGGCAAGTGTCTCCTTCGGGAGGTTGTACACCCGAGTATAGAACAGCTACGACATCACCATATCAACTAAGATAGCTGTCTACCAAGCTGTAGTCATTAACACCTTACTTTACGGCTCGGAAAGGTGGACCACATACGCTCGGCATATCAAGCAGCTAGAGTCCTTTCACCAACGTTGCTTACGCAAAATCCTACATGTAACATGGCAAGACAGAATAACAAACCTAGACATCCTCTATAAATCAGGCTGTCCGTCGATGGAGGGTATGATTAAAAAACGGCAGCTACGGTGGGCAGGCCACTTGGTGAGAATAGCCGACAACCCGTTACCAAAACAACCGTTCTATGGAGAGCTTATTGAATGTCAGCGAAGGATTGGAAGACCGAGAAAACGTTTAAAAGACTGCTTGAAAGCATCCATTAAAGATTGTGGTATCGACCTAGAAACCTGGGAATCAATAGCATATGATCGTCCTCTATGGCGACGGAGTATCCATTGTGGCATCCAACACTTTGAAGCAGAACGCTCTAATCGCATAACTCATGATCAGAGCAGGCTCTGCAGAAAAGATCCTTTAGATGCAGCCCCAACAGGATTAGTGTGTCATCTCTGTGCACGGCCCTGTGCAAATAAGGCCGGGCTTACCGCACACCTCTGACTACGTAACCCGGGCTACGTAAACCATCAACCGTCTTCATCGCAAGCGATGTGACTTCCATGATGATATTTATTCTAAAGCTGCTTTCCATGAATGCCATGCTTACTAAAATATGTCTTTAAACAGGTTTTTGAAAAGCCCAAGAGACTGTGCTTGTCTTGCTTTGAGGGGTAAGCTATTCCAGACAGTAGCACCACCATAGCTGAAGCTGTTTCTATAATAATTGATCACCGCCATCGAGGGGCTTTTCATGGCCAATGAAACAAATGATACAAATGAACTTAGTAGAGTTAAGAATTCCAAATGGCGGGGGGCAGACCATTTTCAAGCGCTGATGAGGAGATGAGGAGTTGAACCAGGGACTACCTGGAAGAATTCCAGCAAGAACTCAGAGCCGGGACCTCCCGGCGGATTACAAGTCCGGCGCCCTAACCACTCGGCCACGCTGCCTCATGGAACGATTGTCAGAAAATGAGTGGACTATTCATGGGTCCTTAAATTTGTGATATTTGGGGTGCATTTTGGGGGGAGGGGGGGGGGACTATTCTGTCTATTCTTGTACCGGTTTAGGATTAACGGAATAACAGGAATAAGGTATTCCAAAAAATATGCGTATTGCGAAAACCGAATGGTTCGCGCAGAGGTGACCTGAGAACTAACACTCAGAATAATCTGTACACGACTGAGTGACATTTGGCGGCCGTGCACGATTTTCGCGCCAAAATAGGGACTTTAAGATCGACGACGGCGACGTCCACGAAAACGTCATTTAAAATTGCTAATTTACGTTTTGCAAAGTTTTTCATGATTATTCCAGTTCGTTCAACTTCTAAATAAATAAATAAATAAATAAATAAATAAATAAATAAATAATCAGTTTATTTAACCCTTTGGTAGTGTTTAATACTAAATTACAAGGGAGGTCAATTCTACACAGAACACATAAAACACTTGGCACAGAAGGCGAAAACAATTACGCCCTATTGTAACTGTGAGGAACGAAATTACTAAGGCGGTCCGTTCTGACAATGTGGAATGCAAAACAGGAAAAACTGACCTCAACCCGTACCCATGAGCGACATTCGTGGGCTGTGGCAGCAGATGTGCAAGGAAGCCAGACTCCTTGATGTTAGATATGAAACGCCTGCAAGCCTAATCACGGCGCGCCAACAGCGCAGGCAAGCCACAGCTCACGAGTGCAGACTCATAAGAGCAATCTGGAAATATGATTCTTAGTGCAGACTTGAGCACGGTTTCCATCAACTGAACCAGACCGGCGGGTAACGTGGCCCACACCGGAGATGCAAATTCTAAAATGGGCTGCACAAGGCTACAATAAACCTGGGCCCGGTTGTTCGAAAGCCGATGAACGCTAACCCTCGATTAAAAATTAACCGACGTTTTAATTTCGCCCTCTGAAAACACTCTCAAAAAGCGGTGTTGGGCCGAAGGGGAAGAAAAGTGTAAGTCACAAGTGACGAGCAAAAATCGTTCGGGAAAATCTTTCTGAATTTGTAAAGAAACTATAATCAAAGTTCACTCTAACCCAGGGTTAGCTTAATCGGGCTTTGAACAACTGGGCCCTGAATGAGATCTGCTGGTGGGAGGCCTGATTTCCTTAAGACTCGTAACGCATAGAGACGCTTGCGTGCTCTCTTCACAATATAGTCGCAGTGAATACACCACGACAAATTGTGCGAACAAACTATCCGAACTACCCAGGAACTGAATTGAGAGGAACGGTGTTCAAACTAAGAAATGCAATCAAAATTGTCCAGCGTGTGCTCGCGTTTTCCTCAGAACTTGAAATTTGGCCATTTGACGTTTTAGATTGGCAGAGAACGGAAAAGAGATGTACCAAACTTCAAACGCACGTGCAGAGCCATTGTTTTGCTCATTGAAGTCTATTGCTCAGTGGCGTTGTCGCTGACGTTGCCGTTGTAGATCTTGAGGTTACGGAACAGGTTCTCGGGTGCGTTGCGGAAAACCATCCTCATGGGAGTGTAATTTTACAAAAGTGCCTAAACCTATACATCATTTTAAAGCTTACAGAACCAAGAATGACGTGAAAATGTTTTTAACTAGTGAAATTGAATATAAAATGTACTGCGATAAGTAAATGCAAAATGAAGCGATTTTTATAAATGCGGCAAACTCGCATCGGATTTTGGCCTTACGCTCCCGTGAGGATGGTTTTCCGCAACGCACCCGCGAACCTGTTCCGTAACCTTAAAGTCCCTAATAATCCCCCCAAACCGCGTACTCTGTGTATTCCGAGTAAAACGTATTCTGTTTATTCCGTTCACTCTGCTATCGAGAGCAGAATGAACGGAATACTCGACGGACAATTTTCAGCCGGGTTCCCCCATAACTGCTTTGGAACGTTACGTAACGATGCCATTGATTGGCCATTAAAGACGTTCACTTCAGCCGCCTCTTTTCCAAGGCGAGTCCAGGCGCCAACATTTTCTCATGGTAATTACGTCAACGGATCATAAGTAACTAGAATAAATTTAGCTCGAATCAGCTTGTTTACTCAATGGCGCATACATGTCTGATGATGCCAAGATTTACATAAAAGTGCCAGTGCGACGTCAGAGAGTATTTTTATTGTATTTTAAAAATTCTTCTGACTTAAGGACCTGATTACATAACGAGTTTCAGCCCGGGCTGAAATCAAGATGATTTCGTTGCGATTGCATGCTGAATTTTAGCCCGGGCGCGTAATGTAAATTTAGGGGCCTCTTCATATATGAGCCCGGTTGACCGGGCAAGCCTAGCGAGATCTCGCCTTACCACCAAATGCTTTGTGAAATCTAGGTGTGTTCCTATGAGAAGGAGGGCCGGCGTGGGTGCCGAGAAACCGAGATCTCGGTAACCGGAATAAAAATTTTACCACATGAACCCTTCAGCCTGGTTATCGGGATGAAAATAATTGCCAACGAGCGATCCGAGGCAAGAGGCGAGGATCGCGAGGCGGCAGCATTATAGAGCCGAGCGCAAAAATATCGAGCTGCAGGCGAAAAAGATGTCGAGTGATCCAGAGAAAAAAGTAATGTAATGTAACAATAGAAAAAATAAGCCAACCACATCGCGGAAATTTTGCTTGTGACGTCGTGGCTTCCCTCGCTTCCAGCCTGTGCTTTGTGGATTTGTAGGCGGGATCGAGAGTGAAGAAAGGTGAGTAAAATCAAACGTTATATACGCTTGTTTGCGTTCTTTTTGTGGTATTTCAACTGTGTGCACTTCAATAGAGTACTCTTGTAGAGTGCTCTTTCTTTGTTCTTGAAGCAGCGTGTTCTGAATCGAGCGAAAGTGCTCAAAAAGTGAACCAGCGTGTCCCTCCTTCGGCGAGCGTGCCGCAAATCTGTTGAGAGTAACTCGACCATAAAGACGCAAAACAAATACAAACTGAGTCACCAATAATGAACCGGCAAGTGTGCCAACAACAAGCAAAGCACAAATTGAATCACTTAAATATTGGACTGGCGAGCGTGCAACACTATCAAAACAGTCACAAAAGTCAGAAACAAATTGCATAATCAAGCCAATCGCGCGGGAGTTCAAAGTCCAGCTTAGTCTACAAGCCAAAAAGTGTACACCTCAGTCACGAATTGAACGCAGACAACTATGATGCTGACTCTATTGTATATGGTGTTATTCTTGCCCAATGAGTATCGCACATGCCAGTCGTTTAGTAAGGGTAACCTTAGTAATGAATCAGTGTGTAATTTGTATTCAACATGTTGTCAATGATTCAGATTTCAAAAATAAAGGAGATTTATTCACCCCACCCGGGGAATAAATTATTTTATGCGGCTTGTTAGTGCCAGTCTCCCGGCAAATGGTTGGGGGTCATCCGGGTATTAGAGCATCCAATACTTAAGCAGATGAGGCCAGGTTACTGTCCTCTTTTCCAAAACTCGAGCTTCCCGCGCAGTTCGGTGTGGTCAGTCAAGATCGCTAATATTTGTTTACGGCGGGTACTCCCCCACCTTAGCTGGGAATAATTTTATTGTTTAATGTTTTTCGGAGTAAAAAGTTAATTGTTATAAAAAAAAACCTACCTCGGTGGCCAAAAAAATGGCATTATGTTTTATCAGTTCTTCCCAGCAACTTCGCACAGCCATTGCATTGTGTAGTAAATGAATCTCAAGTTTATACAATAACATAGAGCATAAAGTTTCTTGCTAATAACATCCTCTACAAACCTGATATAATCCTTTCTAACAAGGAACACCTAGAAAGTGTCAACTGTTAGAAAACAGTCATAATTTTCTTGCCCCGCAAAATACAAATTTTTGCTCGTTGGCACTCTATTGATAGATATACCTAGTCAATAAATTTTCATGATAGAACGGTCAGTATTTGAATTTAAGTTCTCATTTCTTTTATTTTTATGTTCACAATGACTTCTTTTCATAGTTAAAGTTGAAATAAAAGGATTGTTAGGTTTTTGGAACCAATGAAGGCCAAAAATTCTTGCCAGGCTTGTTTGTTAGATTTCACACTTAAAGGGTCGTGTCACCAATTTTTCACCTCGGGCCATCGGTAACCGGGCTGAAATTTCCCATATGAAGAGACGATAAAATTCATCCTGGTAACTGAGCAAGTCCGGTTACCGGGTTCACATAAAGTGGGCCCTTAGGCGGGAAAACAAATTGCTGGGATACGTTCTTCACTTGAAAAGCAGAGAGCCACGTTCCGCTAATCCTGCGGAAATTGAAGACACAATACATGCTAATGCCGCAAATTCCTCTCTCAGCCCGGGCTGAAAAATACGGAGCCATTAATTAAGTGCCATAACACTATACTGGCAGTATTGACTTCCTCCCCACAGTTTTGCTGGACGTTGCGCACTTTTTTTCCTGTCAAATTCTGTTTTTCTCCGACACTTTTCGCGACTTTTCCCTATGTTCTGAGGTTTTTCCCGAATTTTTTTTTTCGCATGTTCTCACTCATGTGGCCTTTTTCCGGACTTTTTTTCCCCTGCGTTCTGAGGTTTTTCCACGACATTTTCGTAGGCACGTCATGTATGGGGAATTATATTTTACCGGTTGTTAGTAAAACGCCTAACGGCGTAACGGCGTAACGAGAAACTGCTTAACGGTTTTTTTTTAATTTTTTTTGTTTGTTTGTTTTTTGCTGTTGTTGTTGTTGCTGCTGCTGCTGCAGATTTTGTTTGTCAGTTTTTTTTTCTTTCGTTGTCTTTCTAAGTGAAAAAAATGTGAACATTGATATTGGTGATTGGCGGGGTTTTTCCCGCTTTTTGGCCAAATTTACCGCATTTCCGGAAGCACTTTTTTCCGCAGGCGCACTTTCCCACTCTTTCAGGATAAACTAGAGGTCGGTCGTGGAGGAGGAGGATAATGGTTTCGACATTAATTTTCAGTCACCTTAGTTTCCTTTCTTGCTTCTCGATCTTTTCAGTTACAATTTGTTTAGTGTAGCTAGTTGCAGGTTTCAGTAATTCTGAGTAATTTTTCGACCTGCGCGCTATTTTTATAACAACTTGCGTTTACGATTTTCTGCAGAGGTCATTTTCCTTGGGGAGAAAAGGCTTTCTGGTAAGTGAAAGTTTAATATTTATTTTGATGGTACATTACAGTTTTTATTAAATATGTAGTTCACCTTTAAGGCCTATTAATAATGGTCACTATAGAAAAGCCATTAAATAAAATCGCTTTGAATGTACCGATGGCGATAACAAAGTATTTTTTAATCTAGATACTTTCATGCTGAATGCATTTGCCTGTCAAATTCAAATCAGGGATCTAAGTAAGGCCTTATGCTCCATTCCGTGTGGTTAAAAGAAAATTTTATACGTATAATTACTTGATATATTTTTGGTCTTCTTTTTCTCTCGTAACAAGAACCAGCGCGGGTCACGTCTTTATTTACCTTTTTCTTGTATGTTTTTTTTTATACTCTTTTTGGTTTTAACATAATTAACCACAGAAACAAACAAACAAACAAAAAAATGAAAAAAAAAAAAGCGTTACGCAGTTTCTTGTTACGCCATTACCCGTTACGCTGTTATACGTTTTACTAACAACCGACAGGAGCGTTTAAATATTGGAGGTGTATCAGCTGGCTTTCCGTTAAAAGCTCACATAATGCTTTAACATCAAATCAACAAAACAAATAGAAGATATTACATGACCGCGCGGAGATACGAAGTTTCTGTTCGAGTGTGCATGTTGAAAAATATTTCACGAGTACTGAGCGCAGCGAACGAGTGAAATATTTTTCAACATGAGATTGGAGAAGAGAAATTTCGTATCTCCAAGCGACCATGCAATTTTCTTTTCATTACATAAAATCGTCACAGTACAACAAAAGATGCTTTACATGTATTCTTTTTTTCAAAAACTAAGGTTTTTGAAATAAAAATGATATCACACATCTGTGGATAAAAATGATATCGCACATGTGTGGATAGCCTTTTTATCGATTTGCTACCACTCGGTATACCACTCAATTTTATCTAATAAAAATAATTTATTTATTACTATACAATATCACCCCGCCTAGCTCATTTTTCAAAAAAAAAAGTGTGGAATTCGAAAACTTAAATTATTTCGGAAACTTAAATTATTTCTTAAGGAAAACTCAGAAAATAGTTTGTCATGAATCAAACCAGGCTCCAACAAAAGCATCGTAGAGTTGTTTGCAAAGGATTAATTTAGAAATTATGTTTGTGTTCAAATTTTCACTTGACGCCATTGAAGAAGGCTAAATACGTCCTCAGCGAAAAGTCTTACGTTGTTGAGAAATTCGGTCGGGTGGCATATAAAAGCAGAATTATCTCGTTAACAGAGCCACAAAAAACTCAGGAAAAGTTATTCCGGTTCAATATATCTCACTAATAGCCTAAAATGACTCGTCTATAGAGCCATTTTTTGATGGTTTTAAGACTGAATAATAAAAGTAAAATATAAGTTAATAAACTGAAAATTTTTCGCTGGACTACTATCAATACGGAAGTAATTAAATTTAATAACATGGCAATCATGTCGAGGTCATTTCGTGCAGTTTTATATCTGTCCAATTTGCGGAACAACCCACACATAGCCGGATGTATTGACTTCAGTTATAAGCTGGCGACCATCAAAGAAAGACGCAACTGATAGTTAGAGGCTTAGCGGGAACAGCAACTCACTAACAATATCATCATCACCGGGTAAGAAAAAAAAAAGCTGTTTTATTTTCATTTAGGGTGGCCACAAAATTCTCGCAACAATCTATCATTTGAAACTCTTTTTGTTTGTTTGTTTCTTTGTTTTTTTTCTTTACCGGTTTTAATCGAATTTCTGTTTTACCTGTCAGGGTGAATCGCGCGAAAAAAATCGCTCTCAACTAAAAGCTTTTGTGAATCAAATGATTGTGAAGTGCGGGTTAGCAATATATCGAAGAAGTGATCCTCGCACTTTCTGGAGAATTTAAGCAATTGTCTCATATATGCACTTGAAAAAATCAAGTGACTTCAACCGGATTCGAACCCACGACCTCAGCGATGCCGGTGCAGTGCTCTTACCAACTGAGCTGTGAAGCCACACAGTTGAGAGCAGGTCAATTTGTTGGGTTCTTGCGTGTTTTCCCGTGAAGGGAATGATGAAAAACACGCATGAGTCCAACAAATTGACCTGCTCTCAACTGTGTGGCTTCACAGTTCAGTTGGTAAGAGCACTGCACCAGCATCGCGGAGGTCGTGGGTTCGAATCCCGAATCCCGTTAAGTCACTTGAATTTTTGAAGTGCATGTATAAGACAATTGCTTAAATTGTCCAGAAAGTGTGAGGATCACTTCTTCGATTCAAAAGCTTTTACTTTTACAAGTATTCACAGTTAGCAAATTATAGCTTATTTTAAAGGTTATTAAAGTTATGAATGTCTTTCTCATCAAATTATACAGGGTTGACACTCTTTTTGCTCAACAATGAGATAATGTGTAAACAGCTTGTCGCTTTTTTTTTTTAGGCCAACAGCGCAATGGAAACTAAAAGCCTCGTAGCTGTACTTCTCGTTTCATGCATTTTTCTTTCCATCTGCTTACAACCGGCCTACTCACAGGGTATCCGGTGGGGAAGGGAGTTTGAAGAGGAACATCCTCGAATGAGGGCAGTTAAGTCTGATTACCACAGACGAAAACTCAGCGAAAGGGACTTTGATAAATCGGCAGAGAAGGGTGAGGCATTATGCGTGATTTCTCAGGGCATAATACCAGTCTGATGAAATATGTTTTTCTCACAAGGCAATTGTTAAAGGGGTTTATCTTTTAAAACATAAACCAATCAGTGTGTGGCTGTAAAATACACGGCAAAAATCGCCCTTAACGAAACTTTAAAGGGGCGCATCGTTTGAAAAGAAACCAATTACATGGCCGTAAATTACATGGCAAAAATTCGGCTCGACTATTAACAAACTACTTTGCTTAATTAGTTGGTTCCGGAGAAATGTCATTCGAACTGATGGTTCGAATAAAATATTGACCTCTCAGTTTCAACAACACGGGCACAATGAATAGCATTTCGAAGTGCTTCTATTTGATTATAACAAAGGATTGTTAATACAATACAATCCACTCGCAGATTACAAGATGACAGGACGGAAGTGCAGGTCGACTAATTTGTCGCGATTTCTCGCTTTTTCGGAGATGTAAGATTTGTAAGGACAAGAAGGAACATCGTGTTTGCATTTACAATGCAAATAGAGCCTGTCACGATTCTGATTGGTTTAAGTGGGCTAACAGTTCAGTTTCACAGAAATTAAGGTCAGGTGTGCCTGAGTATCCGACAAGACAGGGAATTTACCACTTGTATTAGTAACTGATCGCTACAACCCACATTTGAAAGCGCAAGAACTGGATTGCAGGCGTACTATGGCGAGAGCACTGGCCCGGTTTCGATTTCCGGTTTCGACGCGTCTTAGAGTTATGTGGGTTGAGTTTGTGATTGGTTCGCTACTTCTATTCGAGATATTTTTCCCAGGTACTCCAGTTTGTCCCTCTCCTCAAATACCAACATTTCCACATCCCACTGATTCGATCAGGATTCAGGTGGCTAATCTGTGGAGGGGCCGCTTTAAATAACGATTTATTTGATTCACACTGAGTCAGACCACACATATAGTGGCGTGTCTGGAGCTTTATTCAATTACGGGCGGTCAGAACATAATGATTTCGAATCCTACCAGATTCAAGCGCGGCAGGTATTTGAAATGTTCAGGTCAGGGATGTCAAAAGTCAAATGGTATACAGAAATACTATTTTAGGGTCATCCAAAATGCCTTAAAAACTCTAAGCTCAATGATCGTTAATTGGATTCACGTCTTCAATTCACCTGCTTTCGTTCTTTATCAAAACAACCTCACGGCGTTACGTGAACTGAAGTACAAGAGTCGATAAATTGCAATCCCTACAAGAAAATTGGAACTGGAGTTTTCGATATCAAATTAAAAATACAAATTTTTTAAGAGCCCTACAAATTGTCTTAATTAACATATGTAGCCTATACTTAAAGTTGTATAAAACTACATGCACGCTTTGCGGGCCTATTTGTTATTAGTTCGAAAGGTGGATAGCACTATCCACTGGATAAATCACTATGCACTGGATACGTGAATGGGTTTTGCTGGTAGTTGTCCACTGGATAGCGATTTATCCAGTGGATAGCGTTATCCACCCTTTGAACAACCGACGCCTGGATAATTTGCCCGTTAAGTGCTTGGAAGTCAGTGCAAGAAATACTGGAACATTTTTCATACAATGAACTAAACTTGCCATCATTTTAATTTGCAGCATCTGACTTTGACAGACAGTGAGAGCTGAGGGAAAATGGAGTTAGAACTATTCAAATGGACTTGACCACTAATATCGAACACATGTGGTTTTTTTTTCTTTTTTAATTACAACGAGTGGGTGGCTTAGTATTTTGATTTAGTTCTCGAATAATACGGCTGAATGAAAGATAATCTTGTAATTGGTAAGTCGACGATTTACAATGAAACGTCAAAATACAATGCACCATGCTGGAATGAATAACATCAAATTGTGAGAATATCTTCATTTATAGTAGCGTCAATGTCTGCAGCGCCATATGATATAAAGACTCGCTAGTCAAAAACAAAAACAAAAACAAAACAAAGAAAGAAAAATGTAGGCGTTGGCGCTTTTCGCTGTTCATTGGTCGTTAGCGAAATGGATAAGCCAAATGTATCAAAGTGGTTCTATATAGTCTCGATTGAGGCTAGGTGATTTAACTGATGGAATATATACCACTAGCTTTGTCTTTCACTAGCTGATTACCGATTGATAAACTCGGGAGGGACTCCTTTCTCTAAAGATTGCATCAAGGGGGGATTCACTATGTCATCCCAGAGTCCTATTCTTTGAAAGGATGGTGTGTGGAGGGTGAAGTAACGGGACACATAGTGGAAAGAGGGGGCAGGAATACGCCTGCGTAGCATCTGATTGTCCTGGAACGTTCTCTCTCTCTCTCTCTCTCTCTCTCTCAATAGCTTTCTCGTTTTCTCTCAATAAAGCTGTTACTGAAAAACTGACGCAAGACTTAAGTCCTTTCTCTTAATTTTTAATTGTGGCTATCGATAAAAGATTACCATCAGTTGTTTTGGAATCAAATGTGGTCTAGTACTTCTGTTTTGTCACGGCAAAACGGAACATGTGAAGTTACTTCAGAAAGATGTAGATAAAGGTCCGTCGAAATGACTGCCCACTCAAATCAAAACGCAACTGACAAAACTGACTTGACCAACTGACATCCCAAGACAAACACGAAAAAACACTCTCAAAGCAAAACCAAAAATAAACTTAAATGACACCAAAACGAAGGCAGAAAGTCCGTCAGAGCTTTTGTTACTTATCCAAGTAGCTTCACTCAATTTCACTCACATATTGACTCAAGTCTGGTTTAATATTTACTCTTCCTCGATCAGGCGAAATTCAGCCATGTTAGTACCCAGGATTAACTCGGTCTCCATCATGTCCAACATCTTGGGGTACAAAAGCTTTGGCGCATCCGTACCGAACAGAAAATCGGCGTGGTTCCATTGCTTGATCTCTTCGAAGTATCTCAAGTTTGTAAGTCGTTTCTTTAAGAGCTCCACATCTTTCGGGTCGGCCAGTTTGTCGTTTGAACCCGCGAAAAGAACGGTTGGTGTTGCCATGTTCTCGACCATATATTCTGGAGGCTCAAACTGTGGAGGAAAGAAACACATCTATCACTGCTGGCCGCCGGCCGGGACTGATTTTAGTTCTATTTGAATCCACGGATGAGAAAACAAAACAAAAACAACAACAACAACAAAACAAAAACTCCTTAATTGACAGCAGGACTCTGTGGTATTCGTGCTAATGCGTTTTCTAAGCAAGATTCATTTAAGTACTTTTAGCTGAATGTTCAAGAATTTTGACTCCTGCAAGCTCGTCTTGTGCAATTTTTAACACAATCATTATCCTTCCGAAGTCAGACGGACGAGGCAAAACCGGCCGAGAGGTGCGAAGTCTGTCGGGAAGTGATTTCACGGAAAATAGAAATCGAGCATGTTAAAGAACGAGAAAATTATTATATATTGC
>BLFK01000113.1:1917273-1924773 GCA_014634185.1 Astreopora myriophthalma | reverse complement strand
ACAAAGTAAACGGCCTTTTGCCCTCACGTCTTTTTAGAGCGGTTTTCTCCACCATAACTCACGGCTTGAATTAGCTCACCACGACGGGGTCATAAGAGGTGGAACCACTCATCACAAAACAAACACTTGGCACAAAAAAATGATGCATGTCTTGCCAATGGATAAAACTGATGCGAAAATTCACTGATAACACTGATGCACAAATTCATGACTTCCTTCCAAATATATTCAACCTTATGCATTTAATCCCCGCATTTCAATATTGAAGAGCAACCTTTCTCCGCTTTTCTTGAAGATAGGTTTACTTTTAATGTAAGTAGAAAGTCTAAAGACTCCTCACCGCGTTCCGATAGAGATCTGGGTCTTCTGAAACTTCTTTTGCCTTAAGAGGTGCACAGCTCATTAGCGGCAAAAACACAAGAGCCACAACTATACAGTTGGCCATTGGTGTCGAGTAGGACCACGACACGCAAGAGATTGTTGACTAAGGGTCTCTGGGGTGGAGGAAAGTCTGAGAAAACAACAAACCAATATGCTGTAAGAACAGTAGGTCATGGTAAAATTGCAATCGCGGACAGATCATAGAAATGAAAGTTAAGGATCGATTCAAAGTGACTCATACCTCTTCAAGGGCGAAGCAGTTGCTTCTCTTGACAGATTTCGTTCCCGATGTTAAAGGTGTTTACAAGGGGAAAATATTCGCATACGCGACACCTTATTCACTCAAGCTAACAAGATCCTCAATTTCCTGCTGTGCGGAGTCAAGTTGCAAAAATGACCGGATGAAGTACAACTGCGTCAGATCCGATCCGGAATATCAGATTTTCTCATAATCTTCTGATGACATGACGGTGCTCGATTCCTTGTTCCACAATCTCGTTAAACAGTCTTTTTTCAACAACGGGGAATTCGGTATTTGTATCAAAAGGTACTCGTAAATCAGACGAGTGGGCCAGTTTTGACTTGGGTAACTTTGTTACCCGATTACTGAAAACTGCTCCGCAGTTTTTCTTAATTGGTCCCGGTCCAAATATTACATGCATTGCTATTACTATTTCATGCATTCAAGGCAACAAGAGTAACGACCACGACATAAAATAATGGCAAACGGATCCATTCTATTGTCCTGACCCTTTACCGTCCCCTTAGCCACCCACAATCCCACCCTCCGTCTGTTCAAAATTCGGCTTGGTCTAATCCTCTCTCGGCTGTGAATCGTGCACGTATATATTGCTCTTGGTTGGTTATTTATTTATTTTATACTTCCTTTAATAATAATAATTATCGCGGTAATTTTTGCATGTTCCGGTCTTTAAAAAAAGAGTGTCTCAGTACTGTGATTATGGCGAAAGGTAGATTGGTAGAGTGGGTACAGCCCGGACTGTCGTTAACTGAGTTCAGTCGCATTGTGTGACTCTAGAGCTCATTTTTCAACTTCATGAAAAAGAGTTTCCCTGATCTGAACTATTTTCCTTGATAAGGTTAGTGTAAAAAGAAGACCTGGCATCATTCATCACATAAGGGGTTGCGCGATTCCTTAGAGTTTTAAAGTGGCGTAGGTCAGAGTCCTTGTTTGTGCGTCGCAATCTCAGTAGCTATAAGAGGTGCCTGTATTTTTGGTTAGTGATAGCTACAGCCGTGGCAATGCAAAACATGGCAACCCATTTTTTAAAAATAGTCCTCCGAGAGGACATGTGCTTACTGGTATTGGATAGCACAGCGAGTTACATTGTCCATGTGACCACTGAATTGTTATCGGTAAACTTGTCCACGAAATTGTCAATTAAACGAAGTAAATGTATTTAGAATCTAACAAAACAAGATGGCAGGGTTTGTGGTATGGTAATGTTCGGGATGAAACAGGGTGTAGGATGGGTGTGTTATTGGTGGTCTGGAAATTAGTTTTAACTTGCAGTTTCGAGGAGCGCTAAGCAGTAAAATTAAATACGGACATGCATATGGTCAAATTCTTCTGAATTTTAGGGTGGCACTAATCATCAGACATGGCCTTTGGTTTTGTAGACAGCAATGATTCATTTGTTCCACTGAAAGTACCAACTCGATTGTGCGCCAAGCGTAGGTGGTAAGGGGAAATTTGCAGGGCAGTTGACAATTTTCGGGACGATTTTCTTTACAAATCTTATTTGAATCCAACTGTAAAACTTTGAATAAGGGAAGGAAAATCAAATCCATTCCGGTAGAAATAGTCAACTGACATGATTGTGCGAAGCTAATCCAGAAATAATGATAATCAATACCTCAACACAAGAAACGCTTATTAAACAGTTATTCAGTCTTTACCTAGCTAACTGGAACATTTCTTTCAAAGTTAAGATTTCCTATGATTCCTGTAACCACAAGCGATTTACAAACCAGTCGTGGTTATGGCTTGGGGTTTACTTACAGCGTTGTCAACGACGTAAAACTGAAGAAAAACAATACAAACATTGCAGTTAATGAGGCGATGTAAGACCGAAGTGCGATCGCACAAAATAAATTCGAAAAATACAAGACAAATAATGAGAAAGCAGGAGAAAAACTGAAATACATGCAAATCTAACCTTGTCCAGCCTTAAAGGGTAGTAGAAAGGTTCCACTGATAAAACGCTAAACAAGCACTATAGCAATCCATATCGCAAATTCCATAAATCTTAAGACGACTGCTAAGACCGAACACCAAAACTAGAATCACGTGACCTAAATTGGCGCAAAAAAAAAACCAACCGAGCCCCAAAATAAGAAACAACCGGCTACAGTTACAATTCCGTTCCATGTTAATGAACATTTACAAGAATTGTCGGTCGTGTATCATTCGATAGTCGAGCGAGAGTCGACCGATAACGTCAACGTCATTGATTCATTCATCACGGGAACATCTGAACCCACAAATGACCAGCTCCCAACATCAGTGGCTTCATAGTTCAGTTGATTAGAGCGTCGCACCAGCATCGCGAGATTACGGGTTCAAACCCCGTTGAAGTCCTGAATTTTTTCAGGCTTCCTTACGCAATTGCTAAAATTGCATCCATAACTGCGAGGATCACAGCTTCATTTGACATTGCGGATATTTCAGTGTTTTTATTATCGCTACTCGACCATCGATCGATCGACACTCAATCGGGCAACCAGCGACGTACTGCGCAACATTTACCAAGGCAAGAAGGAGGTTTTCATGTTTGTGACTTTCCCTCAAGATTTCTTTGCAATTAATTTCAGTTATCTCACTTGAAAACCCATTTGTTGGGTCTGTTCATGATATTTTGAAAGGCACGCATACCTAAATTACATTTTTCTACCCTTTTCTATAATCCAACTCGTGAAAACCTACCCTTTTATATACTCATGTAGAGCCTGATTTAATACAGAGAAAACCACGCAGAGGGGACGATTTTTAAACGGTTTAATCACGGGTAAACTTTTACATTTCGGCTCGCTGTTCTGACTGCTTGCTCGACTGAACTTAAAGTACAAATCTGACTGTCCATATGTGGGTCGAGTTGCGAGGCCATCTTAGGGGGGTTTTAGTCATCCCTTATCCCCAAAATTCCGGGGGCAGTTATCCCCTATCCCTAAAATCACTGAGACTGCTGTTCCTAAAATTGCCTAGACTGTGATCCCTAAAACTGGGTCAAAACTATTTCAGTTATCCCTATCCCTATGAATTATTTTTAAATAATTAAAATCAGTTATCCCTTATCTCTAAAATTATTTTGCCAGTTATCCCTTATCCCTAAAACCCCTAACAGGGCCTCAGTTGCGGCCGATATATCGGACGGCTAACGACAGAACGTCGAGCAAGTGCCGGTGAAATGACGGTGAAATGTCGGTAATGTATCGGTAGCTTTTCATCGAGTGGCGGTCGATGGTCTGTATCGGTAGACCAACGGTCGACTCTCGGTCGAAAGAGTCGGTAAAAATAAACTTCGGTCGCTCGTTCACTTTCTGTCGTTCTCACTTCGGGATGCGGAAGTCTTCGGAAATTACAGACTGTCTTCCTTACGACATGATGACATAATGCGTATTGGCTTTATGCCAGTAAGCACAAAAACGTGTCGATTTGCGTCGACGATGAAAAAGAAACGCCGGGCTATTCTCACTGAATAACTAATTAGCGTGTGGGGAGACAACCAGTAAAATACTCCGCGATCCTCAGGGATGTATTACTGCATTGCGAGTTCTTCCTATAAATAGATTAGACCGCGTGGTCACGACCTTTCTGACCTTTAAGTGCTCATTCTGTCACAGCGCCGACCGCCGAGACTTATCCAGGTTTCGCCCCACCCTCCCCTCCTCTAGTGTTGGTTACAACCCTTCTTATCCCTACAGCTATCCTCGCTGTCTACCTCTTATCACAGCAATCCGCGGATCTCCCGTTCCCATAACTTAGGTTCACGATGTATTAATCAGGTTGGACAATGAGGATATAGTACAATTTACACCGTTGTCTGTCGTAGGTATCCCACGAAAAAAACCGACGTCATTCTAGCTCATCAATCATCAGGCTGAACCTGATAATTAATGTTAAGGCTTAAACACGAAGACGCGCTATAAAAGGAGCGGTACCTTAGGTACCTGCAAATCCTTTGTCAAGCAACCGTCGACGCATTCGCATTTTTTTCGGTCATAACTGCCCTTTCTGTTAGATATATGGTAGGAAATCATTCACAAGACAACAAAAATCGGTAAATTATGTCTTCCATGCATTTACTGAACATTTGGAAACACCTTAGTCACACTTCCCACCATATCGGTGTTTCTGTTATTGTGACCGTTGGTCTCCATTTTGTTTTGTTAGCTCACTCGAGCTGAAACAAGGGGAGGAGCCATCCCTTTTATAGCGCGTCTTCGTTTAAATCTCATTGCTTTGCAGCCACATCACAAGCGTTGACATTAATTCGAATTCTAGCAGCCGATGCAGGATATAATTGTCACATATGAACAAGGTTTAACAGCCGAGCTCGAACGAATCTCCTGTAACTCAGTGGAAGGACATCCGAACTAGTAATCGGAAGGTCATATATAGGTTTGACTCCCGTTAAAAGGTGAACTTCTATTTTTTTCCGAGTATATCTGGGTCACTTCCCGGAAAAACAAACAAACAAACCAACCAGAAAAAAAACAACAACATCCACATCATTCTCCGGGATTATTCACCAGGCTGGACACTTAATATCTCATTTCTTTACATCAACTCGTTTTATCGACCAAAAGTAAGGACCAAACACTGGTAAATTTACTTTACCATATACGGCTTCAAACTTACGGAAAATTGAAAGGGCTGTCCGTATTAAAGCACTATAACGCTCACTTCCCAGGCATAGTATCATTTAACCAAACATTGATCTATTTTATCTGGTTTAAGATATCAGTGAACTATTCTTCAGCGACTTACAATGGTATGAATTGTTAGTTCTATTCAATCCACCGCTCAGTCTCACATTAATTCACATTGTAGCTGAGTGGTTAGAGAATCCGACCGGTGTTACTCTTGTTTCAGCTAGAAAGGATGAGGTAAGAGAACGTATCCCTCATACATGGCCCTCTAACAATGATAGTTTTTTTAACCATTTTTAGTGCGAGTTCATGAAACGAGTTATTTAAAAAACGGATTCTGATTGGTCCGTCTTGTGAAATATGAACTGCAAGGTCGTGGGGCTGAGTTTAAAAATAGTCTCCATACGTGGCGCGAAATTTCAAAATAGATTGAAAATAATTATCAGTGGGCATGGGGATATGATCCTACGATTCTCAGTTGAGTAAGGCACGGAGGAAGTTTGGTGGTAAAGTTTCGACATTCAAATTACCATGTTGTCAAGAGCAACTTGCTATGTTTCCAACGGTAACTTTTTATATTTTGACGTCATTCAGTGATTGGCCTGCTTTGTCACTGAATAATGTCAAAATCTGCAAAGTTACCATTGGAAACATAGCAAGTTGCCCTTGACAACATGGTAATTTGAATGTCAAAACTTTACCACCAAACTTCCTTCGTGCCTTACTCAAATGAGAATCGTAGTCTCTCACCTCATCTTCTCTTGGTTTCCGAGTTGTCCTTTCGCCCGTTGCCTAGCAACTAGCATATCATCCTTATTATCGATAGTAACGCCATCAGTAAATACCCATACAGACCGATCGCTAATATTTTATCCATCATAAGAAAATCAATACAGACTAGAATAAACTCACTGTAATAGGGTTTCCCTGCGGATTAGCCAAATCGTGTTCTATTGGAAATTTTGAAAACCCGGATTTTAACCCTAAATCCCGGAGAAGTATCGTTCTTGTGTTAAGCGATGAGCTCCCTTTACTTTGATATCATATTGTCACATTTCAACCCTCTTTTTAAAAACCCGTTTGTATTGACTATCCTCGCCACTTAAGTCAATAATAGTCTAGCATTCTGTTTTCCGGGAAAACCATATCTCCGAAGTACCCCTTGCCCGGTGCCCCTTTCCCCCCACCCCTCCTCCCTTGTGAAATCAGGTAAAGCAGGTTTGACGGATGAAATATAGTTCCGGGAACAGTCGGTAGTCGGCCCTTACAAGTATCCAAGTATCGATCCCTCAACCCATGTTGTGATCTGTGAAATACGAAAGGCAAGAGTACGTAGCTGTAGCGACATGGAAATTCCACAAAGAAGAAACATTGTTATTCTTGGACGGACGGGAACCGGGAAGAAAACTATCGCCAACAAAATTTTGGGTAAAGAACGTTTTCAAGTTGATTCTGCTATGACCAGTGTCACAAGAGAAGCTGGTGCTATGATGTTCGAAGAAGAAACGGAAGAAAACGTGCACTATAGTATCAAGATTCGCGACACTCTTGGTCCCTACAGCAGTACGATCGACAAAGGAACGATTGTGAAGGAAATTGAACAGTATTCTTCCAGAGTTTACGAAGGAATCAATCTTATTCTCTTTACGTTGCGGAAAGGCGTTTACGAACAAAAAGAAATTGAAATTTTCATCGCCATTTGTGAGATGTTTGGAGAGGAAATTCCGGGAATATCCGCTCTGGTTATTACAGGCTGTGAGTCTCTAGATGAGGAAGGAAGGCAACAGCTTATTGAAGAGCTTCGCACAGAACCTAGAACTAGAAGGATGGTCCAGTTTATGCGCAAAGGCATTTGTCCAGTGGGTTTTCCAAGCACCGAAAATATCAAACCAGCTCTGAGAGAAGAATACGAGCTAGGCATCTCTTCTGATACGAAAGATCTCAAATACCTCATCTTAGGTGCTTCACAAATGGCTTTACATCGCGAGAGTCTTCGGCATTTTCTGGATGTGCAACCAAGAGCACTAGTGGAGCAGTCAGCGCGGTGGAATAAGCCGATATGCGCTTTGCTGTAATTTTAAAGTTCATTGATTTTTACGCCACTCTGACCAAGAATCAGGCCTGTTTAAAATTTCGTCTATATATCTATATCGAACTGGACATAAACGATACGGAGTCAAATCAATGAAGCTTAAGTCGAACAGAGCACTGTTTATTCATGAAGAC
>BLFK01000113.1:1914710-1917118 GCA_014634185.1 Astreopora myriophthalma | reverse complement strand
TTACAAGTATCCAAGTATCGATCCCTCAACCCATGTTGTGATCTGTGAAATACGAAAGGCAAGAGTACGTAGCTGTAGCGACATGGAAATTCCACAAAGAAGAAACATTGTTATTCTTGGACGGACGGGAACCGGGAAGAAAACTATCGCCAACAAAATTTTGGGTAAAGAACGTTTTCAAGTTGATTCTGCTATGACCAGTGTCACAAGAGAAGCTGGTGCTATGATGTTCGAAGAAAAAACGGAAGAAAACGTGCACTATAGTATCAAGATTCGCGACACTCTTGGTCCCTACAGCAGCACGATCGACAAAGGAACGATTGTGAAGGAAATTGAAGAGTATTCTTCCAGAGTTTACGAAGGAATCAATCTTATTCTCTTTACGTTGCGGAAAGGCGTTTACGAACAAAAAGAAATTGAAATTTTTATGGCCATTTGTGAGATGTTTGGAGAGGAAATTCCGGGAATATCTGCTCTGGTTATTACAGGCTGTGAGTCTCTAGATGACGAAGGAAGGCGACAGCTTATTGGAGAACTTCGCACAGAACCTAGAACTAGAAGGATGGTTCAGTTTATGCGCAAAGGCATTTATCCAGTGGGTTTTCCAAGCACCGAAAATATCAAACCAGCTCTGAGAGAAGAATACGAGCTAGGCATCTCTTCTGATACGAAAGATCTCAAAAACCTCATCTTAGGTGCTTCACAAATGGCTTTACATCGCGAGAGTCTTCGGCATTTTCTGGATGTGCAACCAAGAGCACTAGTGGAACAGTCAGCGCGGTTGAATAATAAGCAGATATGCGCTTTGCTGTAATTTTAAAGTTCATTGATTTTTACGCCACTCTGACCAAGAATCAGGCCTGTTTAAAATTTCGTCTATATATCTATATCGAACTGGACATAAACGATACGGAGTCAAATCAATGAAGCTTAAGTCGAACAGAGCACTGTTTATTCATGAAGACAAAGTTCAGGTAGCGGTAGGCATAGTGTGCACTGACATGAAAATTTCGTGCAGAACGTTGTAAAACCTAGGGGGAATGCATAAATTGGACATGACGATGATTGTAACTGCAATCAGGATTGCTTAGGTGGCCTGCATGTGGAATAAAAAATAATCCGATGTGCAGTTTTGTTGCGTTACGATGAGTGACAGTGAATGACTTCAGACGGCTCAGTAGGGATGAGTTCATGTTGTTCCATAATTCCAAGAAGAAGTAGATCCCTTAGCATCCTACGGGATGTGTTTTAACAACTTTTAGGCCATTCTCGAGCGTCATTTAATCTGAAAATGATTCGAACTCATTATTGCGGTTCGAGGAGTACAAGCAACGTAGTGACAGTGTTTTAAATAAGATCACTGTTGTACTCATTTCAACCTGTTCTGAGTCACAGTTTTGTTAAATAAATACAAGGAAAATAATGCATTGCTAAATCGGGCTTTTTCCCCGAGGCTCCAGCTTATTACTGTAAAACGCTTCTTGTACTAGACGCTCATTTGGCATGTTCGTCTGCAAACAAGTCCGCTCATATAACAGCTGACAAACACAAGTTATTGCGACCGAACATTTCACTTTTAATCTAAATTTTTCTATAACAAAACAGGAGTAGTACAAGCCAGTTGCTGTGATAACATAGATACAGCGTCTTCAAATCAGATGAAACTAATTTCACGCTATTCAGTTAATGTCCAGAAGAAATTCAGCGTCTTCTGTACGTTTTACAGAATGACACACAGCCTGAGTTTTTCCCAGAAACTCATTTTAAACATTTCCCGTCCTAGACACTTTTTCTCGGCCTCCATCACAACTTCTCGTAGCATTTTGATCTCTTCTTGCATGTCTTCCTCTAAGGCTTTTCGTACTTTCGGTTTCATGTTAGAGAGATTTGGAAATCCTACCATGTAGATTCCCTTCTTCATGAAATTCGCAATATCCCCAGCCTCCTTCTTAAAGCTTTCGAGAAACTCTTGGCGCCCGGTTTCGTCTAGCTCATCACAGTTCGTGATAACCAAGGCAGAAAAATCTGATATTTGTTCTCGAAATTCTTTGATGATGAAGTCGAATGTTTTTCTCTCTTCTTCGGTGAATCGCCCTTTCCGGAATATAAACAGAACCAAATTTACGCCTTCTGGGGCTTCATTTTGGAAGAATTCCTTGATCTGAGCCATCACATCCTCATTTTTACGTTTAGTGTCAAAAACACCAATGGTATCAATGATCTTAAAATTGTACTGGACCCTCCTTCTTGAATCGTAGACGGTACTGTTTACAGATTTGACCTGAGCAGTTACACTTCCAGCTACTCCTTTCACTTCGAATTTCTCCTGGCCGGAAATTTTATTTGCCACAGTAGATTTGCCTGCGCCAGTCTTGCCCAATACAACAACATTACGGTATTCAAGCGCC
>BLFK01000113.1:1899710-1909710 GCA_014634185.1 Astreopora myriophthalma | reverse complement strand
TTTTTTGCTTGTTTATTTTTTTGCACTACAATTTACGGCCCGAGTGCGAAGTAAGAGGGCCATAACTAACATTAAGGACCGAGAAAACGAGTCGTTATTAAGATGTTCATTATATTTCTTGGTAATGGAATCGAGCGGGCAAGAACACGATGAAGTCAAGAGGGCCATATACTGTACAATATGGCCAGCACGCTAGATTGGCCAATCATATAGCGCGCGTAGAATCTGAGACATATAGTAATGGTGCTTATTGCGACAATGGTAAATAAACTGTGAATCATAGTCATACCCAGCCTGCGCCACAGACGAAACCAAACCTCTGGTTAGGTCCGGTGTTAGATTACGTCTGCGACGCAGGCTAAGTCATACCTGATGATAATGTTCTTGGTTTCCTTTCCTTCCATAATTAAACATTTGACATTTTCCCGCCAATATAATCTAGAAATAAGGCCGAAAAATAAACTGTCAAAAGACCAAAAAAGAAACAAAGCCGGACAAGATGAAATAGATTATGAATAGAAATACACGACGAATAGAATTAAATCAACGAGGAAATGTTATTTCAATAAATACATACTTGGCCAAAGTGAATGATGTTTTTAAAAGAAGTGCCCGCTGGCCAATTTGACAAGTAGACCGGAACACGGCTCTGACAGAAAAACCAAACTAAAAGTTAATTTCGTCTTTTCAGCTGTGAAGTTCGTGTGAATTCGCGCCTTCCCCTCAAAATTCTTCCTTACCCTAGAGATTGTTCATAGCCAGGCCGCAATCTGATTTCGCGCCACTCTCTTTGAAACAGAAAACTGGTTCAACGGGTTACTTTCAACATTTCTCCCCAACGGTAGCCTGTTTTGAGGGCCAATCTATGCTAAGTCTGTCTTTCAATCCCTGTTACAGCTTCAAGTCGTTGAGTTTCCGAGAAACCCACCTCACCCGGGCGGCTACGACAGTTAGTCCCCTTCGTTTTTGCAATAGCTTATAATTACGCTGTCGTGAGAATTGTTCGCTCGCAGAGACACCCTCGAGACGACGCTGGTGTTTTGACTTACCATATTGTTGTTGCGGTCATCAAAGCCGAATATAAGTTCTGCGAACTCATAACAAGTCTTCTCAGCCCACCTGTTCCCACAGAAGCCAATATCAAGCAGAAGATGTAGCAAGCGACCAGGTAAGAACTCCGTTTCGCTCAGGGAATAAAGGAGTTGCTGGAAAGATCACGGAAAGAAAAAAAAGGACTTCGATGTCATTGAAAATCAGTGCAGAAGTTGATTACCAGGTTATGTAGCCATGAATGATGACTGGCTGGTGAAAGTAAGTACACCTGACTGATTACTTTGATTTGTGGAAAGGATTCGATTCCTGGTTGGCTGAGGACTGTATTTCCTTTAATTGGAACGCCGCCATTGGCTTTGTTGTGACTTTGGTGTTGGTTTCACAACCGTGACACAGCCACGATTTGAAATCCCTCTAATTGACTCGGAATATCCTATCATGAGGATTAGTTCCTCTCTACGGTAACCCCTTTAAGAAATTACTGATTGTTTGACAAAGTTGTTATATGCAAAATAAGTACGGACTCACGGGAAAACTGCATAGTCTGTTAATTGTTGCTTTCTCGCATAAGTTTGCACAAAAGAAAATAGTAAGTCTCATAACTTTCGCTTGCTTCGAAAGATACTTTTCAGGGTTGTTGTGTTGTTTAGTGGTAACTTGAAAGAGGTTTGACACTTGGACTTGTTTAATTTTCCAAACAACACAGTGATACAGAAAATATCCCCACGGAGTCAGTACTCAGTTCTAACGAACAAGATAAGCCCACGTGATGGCTTTGGATGAAGTCGAGGCTACAATGCATAAATTAAAATCAAAAACAGTTCACATAACAATGTCAAATTTAAACACGTTGAGCTGGATTTTCTTTTCTTTTTTTTTCTTTCATTTTATGACAACGGTTGGCCGGAAAGAGCGTACCAGATTTCCGCACAAAACACTAAAACGCCGTCGGTTGCAGCTGGCGCAAACAAGCGACGTAAAAACATGATATAACTAGCTATCAAACGTGGCATGTTTGGCCAAATATCAAACACTTAAATTTTGACAACCTGTTCAGCGAACTTTCCCGGCGCTACTTGTACGAAAAGCAAAAGCACAGTTTAACAAGTCGAAGTCAATTTGCTAAAAAAAGGTCTTCAATACCCAAATCTACCCGCAATTTTGTGTCGAAACTGGCTCTCAAAGTTATTAAAACGTCGAACGCTTGAAGGCCAAACATGCCACGTTTGATAACCAATTAGATTACGTTTTTTACGTTACGCCTTTACGCTCAGCTACAACCCAAGGCACATGTTAAGGAAAAGAGAAAACGATTTTCTTGATATCTTAACATACCTCATAAGGTTGCAAGGTAAATACCACGTCTCTGCATATACCCGAGGTATGGTTCAGGTAGAAGATTGGAGCCAGTGCTAAAAACAGCTTCACTTTCCTAGCGATTTCTGGAATGGTGGAAAAGGCTAGAAATCCGATCAGGGTCCCTTGCGAGTGCCCAACGTAGTAAAGCTGAGTCTCCCCAGTGACATTCAGGGCATGCTCCAACATGGCTGGAATGTCCTTTGCCGCCATCTCTTGAAAGCTTACGACAGAAATGAAATCTTAGCCGAACAAGTACACAAGAGAAACGAATTTACTATCAGTCAGAATAAGAGGTTGTATCAAGGATGACCCTAGTGGTCTCAACGTTATAATGGTAACAGGACTGAGTGGAGTCCAGTTGGGTCTTGTTCATTGATACTGGTCCGATTTGTTTATGAATATGATTACAGAAAGAATTGGAGGACACTAAGTCCTATTACCACTTTATCACAAAAAGTACAATTTTCACAATTGTCTTCTAAAACACTGTCATTGTTTAAGGGCAAAAATTATCCATTTTGCAAAGAGCCCCAGTTTGAGAGAGACCCAGAGTCTTTTCCTGTCTCCAAGGTGATTGAAGGCAAGTATGTGATTGGTTGATTAAAAAAAAAACCACTTTGACTGCGATTGGCTTATTGGACTGTCCGATAACTGTCTCGTAATACTTGGCAAGTAAATCAGTGGAAAATAGATCTTTTAGACCAATCACAATCGAGGAAATTGTAATTTTTGATAAATTGATTTATGGATGCACGCAGAAGTTTGGTAGCACGAGAAAAGTGTGTTAACCGCCACTCTAGATCTCTTGTCTACCTCGAGTTACTCTAAAACTTCACGTTCCCCAAGTTCTTTCCGATGCTGCCACTCCGTCAGCATCCCCGGGTTTTCGCGGTTCCGCGGTTGCTTCGCGCTTGCTTCGTGCTTACTTCCCACTTTCGTCGCGATTGCCTCCGCTGTCTCGAAATCGCAAAAAAGTAACGCCTGTTCTGCAGGCTACATGGAGGCCGCGTAACTCAGCGGTTAGGGCGCTGGATTTGCATGCAGATATTTCGGGCTCATATCCCGCTCTGACCCCCAAATGGATTTGTCTTCTCAACCACGTCTTGTCGAAATAGCCAACCGGTTGCCTCCTTCCAGTATATATACGCGGCCTCACAAGCTTGGTGCTTTAACCAACAGTGTGCAGAAATAAAGAACCGCGAACCGCGACCAGTTGGCTCAATCGAGAGTGCACTGGACTTTCATGCGGGAGGTCGTGGTTCGAATCCCGACCGGACCAACACTCAGGGCCTTTAAATAACTGAGGAGAAAGTCCTGCCTTTGTAATTACATCTGCATATGGTTTGACTTTCTAGTCTTCTCGGATAAGGATGATAAGCCGGAGGTCCCGTCTCACAGCCCTTGTTCATTATCTCTGTGGGACGTTAAAGAACCCACACACTATTCGCAAAGATGTAGGGCAAGCTGTACTCGGTGTTGTGGTCTGACCTCATGGACACACTATCAATTGGGGCGAAAGCTCTGTTGTGTGGCCCCCACCACCTTAATTGGTGGTGAAACTCCAATAAACTCAAACTAAACTTAAACTCAAACTAAAGGTACTTTACTTTACTTTACATACACACACACACACACCTCCAGTCCCAGAATTTCGGCTCACAGGGCTTCAAGTAAGAATTGCGTCTTGAATATCTGTTTCCGCGGACGTTGCCAAGCCAAACATCATAACCTCTGTCTGCCAAGATGTATCCAAGACTGTCATCAGGATAATTCTGGACCCAGTTTGATGAATCTGCTAAGAGGCCGTGCTGTAGGAACACTACAGGTTTACGGCCTCTGTGGGGGCGGCCTGCTCGTCCGTGCGGAATGCGCTGGACACCAAGAACGAAATGATCATCGGTCATGACGGAGTACTCCTCCACAGGGTACCCACGACTCCTGATTAGCTGGCTCTGAATTTAACGGAAGGCGGACGCGAGAAAGAAATAAGGCAAATAGTGAACGAATGAGAGTAGTGAAATATACGACTACGTTTAGTTGTGGTGGATTGAAGGAGCTGACGTGATCGAGTCTTAAAGTCACCGGCTTTTCAGAAAAAAAGATAAATAAAAAATTTAGATCGGAGTACTATACAATCCAACGCAGTCTTTCCTAAATAGTCCCTACCATTTTCCACTGAACAGATTTGTCACGAAGAGTAGCAGCCTCCCATCCGCTCAGGAAAAGTCAATTGAATACAAGCTTACGTGCGAAATCAATCAATACTTTTTTTTTTTTTAAAATGATCATTCGTTCTAACAGGCATAATCGTTCATCGCTATCGAGTAAGCAGCGCTGCACCCTGGCTGCTGTACTACGTCGACTGAGAAATGTGGTCGCTGTGAACCTTTCGTCAGTGCGTCACATTTCGAGCGTTGTGTGACCATGTGAAACCCTCCAAACGACTTGATGACTATCACCTGCTTTTGGAACGCACTGTCTTCTTTATAATAGTGGCCTAATGAAGAAGAAACGCCGAAAATGCTTGAAGAAGAAAAAATGAAGTACAAGTATCAAAGTCAAGTTTCCAAACTGTCAGAGACCTCGGAAATGTGTTTTTTGCGTCCACTCGCACGCAGCCTGCGAGGTAGGTGTTCAACGGGGGGAATGGGGAGCGCAGGGATATCAATCGCCATGCTTTCAACGCGTAAGCGTTGCACGCGGAATCACAAAGAACTGCAGATCAAAAAAATATCCTGCGTGAAATATGACAAGGTCGTTACAGGCTCGAAAAGAATTTTTCACTGACGTAATCATGCATCAGGCCTAAACGCAAAAACCGCGTGCGAATTAAGGGTGTGTCAAATCACCCATTTACTGCACTTTTGGACAGATTGGTAGACAACGTTTGTACACGAAAAGCTGCTATAAAAAGAGTAGTTCGCCAAACAGGTGGCGTGTTTGACTGCACCAAACAGCCGAACGTCGCACAAAGTCTAAATTTGTCTCTTGTTCCGCTAAGTCGACGATGATTCTTGTACTTGGCAAAGAAAATCCTGCACTGACAAAATTGTCCAATGATGCAAAACGGGCGGTAATCTCGATTCATAAGTATATATATCATACTACACACAAAAAGAATAAATGCTCTCACAAATGTCTCTTTTCGTCTCTCACTAAACCACAGGAAGTTTACAAAGCTAAAGGGAAAACCAGAGCGGACATTTGCGTGAAACTAAGCTGGGAAAAATATCTCCGAATTGGCTCTCTATTGGAAGTCACGAGGGACGCAAAACAAAAGATAGATGTACTCACAACGTTGCGAAATGCGTCAGGATCCAATCTTTGACAACACTTTTTAACCGGACGATCTTCCACCACAATCCAGAGGCCTGCTAAGACGACCACCAAAAGCGGCTCAAAAACAGTGATACTGCTCATTTCAAAGTGTTTTGGGGGGAACTTTTCGCTCCTTCTTTTTCTTCCGGTATCGGTTTGTACAACGATCACGAGTTTATGCCGAATCGAAATTAAGCACTTGACAATTAAATCCGTCGATAGCTGACAGGTTTTTGGTGAGAGTGATGTAATCGAGTTTGGAACTACTCATGTGACGTTACTTTGGTTGACAACGCGGTGAGAGTCGACAGCGAAAAAGGAATGAGATTGGAAGGAAAAACAGTCAGAAACGGAAACTGTATCAAAACGGAGTAATCTTCAAGTTAAGAACTTTCGTATGTAAACAGATAATGTCAGAAACATTTCAAATATTAAACAGTCCTGGATCGATACAACAGAGAGGGAGCGCGAACTTGCTAAAATGATCAGCCATCGATTAATCGAGTTCCTTTTTTGTAGCCCATTTTACAATTCTTACAACTTTCCACTCCGCTGCAGTCAGAGATTTGTAAGACCTCGGTCACGCCACACTATAATTTCCTTACACAATGCACAGAGCGGAACATCAGTCCTAGCAGTACCTGTATGCAGATAGCAGTATCCGTAGTGCATCAGTCAATTGAAACCCCGACCCGGGACATAGCGGGGATTTAAACGCTCCCATAGCCGGGATTTACCGCACTTTTAACGGCGCCTTGGCCCCGGTGGGCGGTGGATTTAACAAAATGCCATTGAAACCGGGATCGTGGGGCGGTGATTTAACTGCACGCGATCACCTAAAGCTGGGGCGACAGCGGGGACTTAACATGGAGGACTAAACAGCAAAGCCTTCAATCTGTTGAAACAATCTAATATGGTAAATCTGTCATCTCAGGACTGAAATGAGTGAAATTCACCTCCGTTTTCATATGTGTGTAGATAAAGATCATAGTAACCAAGACAGTAACCACCTATTCTCTGCAAACTATAGGTTATTGCATGGAGGTAGCTTTGGTGTCAAGTCAGCTTTCGTTAAGAACAACACCAATTGATACACATTTTGTTAGGGAAAGTTGCCTACCCACTTTGTTTTAATAGGTTTTTAATAACAGATTTAATCGTGATGGAAATATTTCTAAAGGAGCGTATTCACATTTAGAGGGAAGGTTGCCTTCCCACTTTGTTAAAGTTGTAACAGAATCATAATGAGAATATTTTTGATGGAGAAGGTACAGTCGAACCTCTCCTTACGGACACCTCTCTATAACGGACATTCCCCTTTGTCCCGAAAACATTCTCACCTGTTTTCTAAAAAAAAAAAAACCTCTATAATACGGATCCTTTCTAATAAGGACAACGGTCACTAAATCCCGGCCCCAGAGAGCGACGTTTTGCTGAATTCTCTGGCCGCAAGAGATGGTATTCAACAATGTCACTGGTAGATATGGTTTTTTAGTTTATTCGACTGGTCTCCTAATATAAGTATACAGTAACAACACGCTCTCGAATCGATCACGGTCAAAAGTCTAATAAACTCAGCGAAAAATCAATTCAATATACAATTTCAATAACGACATTACCTGTTGTCAATTACTGTGACCCAGTCCGTGACAAAGTCATATAAACTTAACCTCTTTATTACGGACACTCTGGTGATCCGGTGTTGACGTATAGTGTGCACGAGTTTGTGATTACGCAAGCATGAACGTTTTGTTTTATACACTGATCTTCAACTGGAGTTTTGAAAATTGTACTTTTACAAGTACCTTTCTAGGTGAAGCATTGCGTTGTACGCAGTTCCTTTCGTTTCAAATAACTGATTCGTATAAAGCATGTACTTTATGGACAGCTGGATTCTCTGTTAGGTCTAAACATTCTTCATTCTCAATCGACTAAACTGCATTTTTAACACCGGAATAAACTCAACTAAAGGAAAACAAAACGAAACGAAATGTGGACGTTCTAGATCTCCACAACGATTTTACATGTTGCTGTTCTTTCACAACAACCCGCTTTTTGAACAGATGCTTATGGGAATATAACAGCTAAAAAAGAAACAGTTTTAACCAATCAATGTCCGGGAGAGTCCCTGAAGGCACCAAACATTTTCAAACTTTGAACACTAGTTCATTAGGAACTATTGCTCTTTTTGAATAACTTGTTAGTTCTTTTGTCCATCCCCTGTCCAACCAGACACGTTAATGTCATTGTATACGCTAAATTATTGTCCTCGTTTGTTTGCGCGGAATCCAAACAATAAAACAAAACAAAATATGTCCGAAAAAGCGACAGCGTTTGAAAGTTTTACCGGAAAATGCGTGGTTCCTCTTGTTTTGTCATGCTTAGCAAATGCGCATGCGCCAACTCCGTGTATTACAAATTAGTACCAAAAATATCCTTACCATATGGAGGACATGACAACTATAGTCGCAAATATATATCGCTCCAAATCATTGTATAAAGCAGAAGGAGCTGAGCTGCGAGTAAGTAAGGGATCTGTCACATATGGTCTAGGGGCCGACATTTCTCTCCCTCACTGCCTATCGGGGATAGGTATCCGAAAGTGGCAAGTATAAGCGATCCTAGGGCCGAAATCTCGGGGAGACTCGTCATGGTACACCGCTCAGGCTTAAATGTCCAGAGGTACCGCTACCGCTTCTGCATATTTTTCTTTAGGTATTTAGTATGCGCATGCGCAACTGCCCTTGTGTATCAATATGCCACGTGGGAGTAAATTAATAAAATTCCAGTCCGTGATAGATCTATTGTTGAAAAGAACAAAGAGCAGAAGAATAAGTCGTAACGAGGGTCTCTCCGTTGGGAGGACCACAAGTAGTTAATATTCCAGTTAGCAGTGATAGTTTTTGACAACATAACAAGTTCGCATTTCGTTCGTCGTATCATTGTGTAACCCCGTTAGTTGGTTGATGACAAAGAATTGGCTATCGCAGTTCTTTGTTTCCCGCTGAAGAGGTACTATTTGAACCAATTAACAGCCATGACCGCTGCAAGTTTAGACAATAAAAGGTTGTGATGTACGGCGTCGAACGCTTTCGACAAGAGCTGAAATCTAGTCGCGGAGTTAAAAGCACTACTACCAAAGAAAAAGTACGCAGATCTCCCTCATCAGCTGGTTCGTTTGTTGCCATGTTTAGTTTAACTTTTTGCGGAAGTTCTCCCCAGTTTTATATAAATACAAACTGCTGAAGTCACTCGCAGGATTTTTTTTCCCGCGAGGCATTTGTTTGCTGACGTCATCAGCGTGCATCATTGGGAATTTATTTGCTATGTAATAATTATTGTTGTTTGAGCTGCAATGTTAGGGACTTTAGGGACCTTAGCATCTACTACGGCGACGTCCACGGAAACGTCAGTTAAAACTGCCAGTTTACGGTTTCCAAATATTTTCGTGATTAATCCAGTTTGCTCAACTGATACAAACTGTCCGAACTATCTAGTAACTGAATTGGAATGAACAGTGTTCAAACTAAGAAAGATCAAAGTGCTCTGTGAGCAAACTCGTGAATTGAACACGTAAATTAAATTATTTTTCAGTTGGATTATGTCTATAATTTTTGGTATGCTGACTATTCATATAACTGTCGCACTCATATGTTTGCCCGTGTTAAACATACATTTGAACGTACCAAAATTCTTGGACCTACAATGTTGGGAGTTGTTGCGCCCGTCTGCACGCAGCCTTATGTAAGCAGGAAATAGAACGTTTCTACTGCTGAAAATATCTTGTTTCTTGAGCACGGGAATGAGTGTATGGGTCCTTTCGGGTGGAGAGGCCTTTTAACCGACTGAAAAATACCATAATATTCTGCGATGTGCAATTTACGGAACACGCTCAACTGCCCACGCCAGGAACTTTAGGGAGACTGGTGCGCGCGTGATCAAGTTGTTTGGGTAGACGGCAAGTACATGTTTACATTCATCTTAGCCGACTAGGTCTATTGACCCTGTTCTGGATAAGAATAAACGGAATAACCTCTAGATTTTTCTTGGAAGGTAAGTTAAGAGAGATTTCTCAACAACCTTTTGTAGGGAAACGATGCTGAGAATCTCGTTTGAATTCCGATAACACCAAAACACTCCATGACTAATTTTGAGGTGTAAAGCATCGTAATCCTATTCTCGAATAAGGCCAATTACAGACGCATGCAAATCGAGGCCTAAGCACAATATCGGGATATTTTTTGAGATACTTAGAAAATCTCATGATATT
>BLFK01000113.1:1823749-1871463 GCA_014634185.1 Astreopora myriophthalma | reverse complement strand
AGCGCGGGTTCATTTCGCGAAACAGCGGCTGGTAATCGAGCCTACTCGGTGATTGACCGAAAACTCTCTCGAAGCGTTAGCCCAGTTGTTCAGTGTGGAGAAATTTGGTCTGAAACCACAGGTATGAAAAGTAAGTAGTGCAGTAACAAGAGACTAATGCTCCATAGCGACGTCTTGTGAGTAATTTCCCAGCTTCCGATCGGGGCATTCCTGCCATCCGGGACTGACTTTATTCGATAGTGGTAGCATCCCTTATAAGGCATGCATCTAAAACATGAGTCCCCTTTCGATCGCTTCTCCAAGCAAGTAAAGATCAATTTCTCTCCCTCCCTCAATCCCTCCCCCTCTCCCTACCTTCTGTCGTTTGTATATGTGCCTTCACCTTTGCTGGGATTACGTCTTTTCCACTGGGCTTTTCCCAAGTTACTGCTGAATTTTAATAATCGGCCATGGCCATGCCCATCATGACCAGGGCTTGGCAAAAATCCCTCGCCCAAAGCAACTCCTTGCTAACAGTGGTTAGCTTTGAATCAGGAAGCATGAGGCATAAAAGTGATTTTTATTCAGTTTTTTTTTTTCGATAAACAGCGCTCAAATACCAGACCTGTTTAAAAAGGTCACCGCTGTGCGAGACATCGCGGATCAGTTTAAGCGTGGATTAACCACAACCAGAGTCTTAAAATAACCAGAAAGCCGGTTAAGGTAATTCTGATTGTTTATGAAGAACTAAGTCACATGACAAGATGATGGATCCTTTGCGAGATTTTGAGCCCGGCTGAGCGCCTTATTCTACAGAACTTTGTTCGGTAGATCTGCTCCACACGCAAGGAACATGAAAAATTTGACCTAGCGCTCTTCGCAAACAACTTGGATTGCACGGTTTACCCCACTTCAAACAACTTGGCCCTGGCGTGCGTTTCTCAACGACCCGAAACTTTGCGGGACCATTTCTGGTGTGAGGATCATCCCTTCAATTCACAATTCCCTCTGTAGCCCATAAAGGAAAACGTTCCTAAGGATGAAACCATGCCGGCATTCCTTTTCCTTTCCCAAACTTGAAAACATGTTAACGTTAAGGGCCAGTTTTCTAGAATAGGCGGATCCTTGTTTTATAAATGGTTTCTCGGTTCCAAAAAATTTTCGGGACTTTGGAGAAACGGGTGGCCCTGTGGCATGGTATGTTAACTGATCACAACGCTTAACAACAAGAAGGAACACAATTTTATTGCTGATCTCATCATAGTTAACTATGATCTCATATTAATGCAAATAAAATCATTTCCTCATTGAAATTTTTTCTTGTTTGGTACAGATTTCCACAGGACTTAGTGTGTTTAAGGGTCACTCTGCAATAGAGAAATTCACTTGGTGTAAGTAACATAACATTTTCAATTCGCAGCAGGTCGACGCGGTCACTTTGTCTTTGATGGAATAATTATTAAGAGCGGTCATACTGGCTACCGTGGGTTGCAGCTAGACGTAGAAACGTGATCTAAAAACATGATCTACTTGGCTATCAAACGTGGCATGCATATTTGGCCATCAAAGAGGCGTTCGACGTTTGAAGGACTTTGAGAGCAAGTTTCGCAAAATGGTGGTGGGATTTGGTATTGAAGACTTCTTTGAGCAAGTTGACACCGACGTGTTACAATAATTTAGTATAATATGCTTCCGGTTTTCGTAAAAGTGGCGAGAAAGTTCGCAGCCATTAATTGGCTGTCAAACTTCGAAAGTTTGGTGCTCAAACATGCCAAGTTTGATAGCCAGTCAGATTTATACTTTAACGTTGTGGTTCACGCCTAGCTACAACCAACAGTTTGTCCGTTTGGTTGGTTTCTTTCAGTTTACAAACAGCAAAGACATATTAAGGGGTGATTCAGTGTGGTGCTCCTTCGATGGAGAACGAAAGACATATAGAAGAAGGCATCCTAAAAGTTTAAATGCACCCCATTAGCTAAGAAACATCTTATGATGAAATAACATATGAGGAAATCAGTAGAATTTAGCATTGACACTTCCAAAGAACGGCTATTTGTCCCGGCACTGGATGCACTGATTGCATTGAATCTTAAGGACGGAGGGGAGAAAACGGAATACCGGTTAAAAGGCCCTCCGTGCAGAGACAGGACTGACAATGAAATCAACCGACGGCAGTTGGCGTCGAGTCCGAAAATCGAATCCGGGCCACATCGGTGGCAGACGAGGTCTCTCACTCAGTCAAGCTCTACGGCCTGAGCTATACCTACTGCCTAACATGGAATGGTGGTATGTCTTAACTTACCACGAAGAATCACCGAACTGCTTCGGGTCTCCGTAATCATTTTGGATTTGTGGGTCTGTCTTCCGATCATAGAAATACACTCGACGTGGTGTTTCGTTATAGATTCTGTTCTTTTTGGTGACTGAGCGGCCATACCTCCTACCAAGGGGAGACAAGAGATGTACCTCTTTGACAACGAATGCTAGGAGAACCAGAGTTATAAGAGCAGCACACAAATCGGTGCACTTCATCATGCCTGAAACTTTCAATGACATATATCACTAAGTTTCTTCACGATCACAATTGCTCTAAATTATTCGTTTGATCAAGGCTGAGTTTCTTTACGATTTAAAAGAAAGAGCCACTCACCTGAATAGATGGTGGATATTCGAGGGCGTTCAAGCCGAAGTGAATCTTAAGAAGTCCGAAATTCCGTGCGATATATTAACGGCTGCTCACATTTATTGTGTTCGTTATCTTCTTCCGTGGTTCCTTTTATTTATTTTGCCTTATAAACACAGATGCTGGATCCGGGAGATAAACATGACTTTTCGTTTTTAATTTGCGACGTCAGAGGAAATTACTTTTCTAAAAGTGTGTTTTTTATCAATTTGCGATGTTAGTGTTCATGTAACCCAACGTACAACGATCAACGACGACTTAACGTGAAACAATCAATATAAATCATTCAGTCTTCAACCACTGTCGATCTATCATTGCCGTAAAATGAATAAAACTTTAACGCTTGACTAATAAAGATTTTGAATTGGCCCAAAGAGCTTCGCGGTGTCTAGTGCCGTTATTTAAGACAGTTTTGGAGGATTACAAATCTGATTCGCCGAACTGGGAATAATTTAGCAATCTGCAATCTGTAGGAATTACGGGTCAAGCGAAAACGCTTCTCTTGACGTAACCTACCACAAAACAAAAACAAAAATGTCTCCACAAAACAAAAATGTCTTGTTATTTTCTCTTGGTCAAAGCTAATTGTCAAAGCTAAATACCCAGCTTCCGACATAAGCTGCCAACAACCTCAAGTGTCTTATATGGTCTCCGTTATGCAGTGCTGTACTTTGTCAGTTCAGTGTGTGCAAATAATACTGGTCTGCCTGCATCATTCTTTCACCTGATTGTCACGTCAGGCTGTACCATTTGATTTTGCAACAAGAGAAACACAAACACCGGCGAAAACCGGTGGAAAAAAATCGAGTTGCTTTCCTCGATTCTCGCTGCAAAGTTCAAGAAAATCAAGACTATTAATCGGGCCTTCCAGACACTACTCCGTATTTTAATTTATGAGTTTAGTAACTATCGATCGCACCCAAGCATAAGTTATGCTTGGGTGGAATCGATAGTTCGTGAGTTTCTCTCGGTCTTTCCTTAGTGTACGCGAAAGTCGGATCTAATTAGGCGAAACATCTGCCACACTCTACAGCTTTCAGACAAACAGCAGTAACTGTATTGTTATTATTTTTAATTAAAATGCATGCGAAAGAGATGAAAACATTATCTTTACGGCCCCTATGTAAAAAAAAAAATATCATTGGCCTAATAAACAAATAAGAAACAGTGGCGTTATTGTGGTAAGACGCCAATTAGTTTGTATCTATATACCATTTCTTTTTGTTTGTTTTTGTTTTTTCCAATCACCTTTCCATCCATTTTGTGCCCTCACTACATTACTACAGGAGCTTCGGAACCAATGAAACCATTTCGCACATTATTTCAAACCATGGATTTCTGTGATGGCATAATTACCAATTGAAAAACACCTCCACAAATATATGGAGGCAAGAAATACTGAGAGTGAGATTTATTTTGTATTATGTTTTGTTTTTCGAATTGTTATTTGGCATTATATTTTCTACCAATGCTGTTAGCATTTTATTCATCTTTTATCAGTTTAGCTGTGGTAAGTAAAATCGTAAATAAACTATCCCTTCAGGCCCCGATAGCTAACAATCACCAGACCACAGCTGTCGCGTATATAGCTGTCGCTGCAGCTGTTTGGGTCACACGTGACACCCAGGTGATCTGACCGTAAATAATTAACCAATCATCTTCAAGGAGAAATTATTTTTAAAGCCACACAGAATTCTTTGCGCGCCTAGTTGAGCTTGTACTGACCTTCGACACATCGATCGCGCTGTGGGGAAGCTCTGTGGGGATAAACATGGAAAATCCATTTTTCTCGTAGTGCTTTGGTTGTGAGTGGAGTTATAACTTTACACCGAGTATTCTTAAAGATGTTTAAACTTAGAAAAGTTCAGTACAGTATTATCTAGACCACCAAACTGAGTTGGTTAGTTGGCTCGTGGGCCTTCTGCATGTTCTCGCCCGCAAGAGGTGCGTTTGCGGGCCAAATCTAAAAACTTGCAAGGTCTTGTTTTCACTCTTAACAGGGATAAATTACTACTTTGGGCTTTAAAATAGAAAGGAAAAATACAATTCAATGTTTGGGTGGTCTCAGAATGCAGGATCAATGAGTACAGAGTCCTCAAATCTTCAAGTCTGGTGAAGAAGGTTTTCTTCCCACAACTGCCGCGAAAACATGAAGATCAGGGGACGCTTGTAGCTTTCGAGAGTCTCAGCGTGAATGAAAATTTATTGTTATCAAACTTCCATGTGCATTTCTTTCATGTGGTTCCCTGTATTCGGGAATTTTAGGTTTTAAAAGTGAACAGTAACTTGCACGCTGGATTTCTGCATATTTAATTTACGGCAACTTCCAAGTGCTTTGTTTATTTAGTTCGTTCGCTTCGTTCAAACAATTTTTTGCGTCGTGTTAACTACTACACAGAAGCTGGGAAAAGAGCCAAAGTGGCCACTAATTTAACTCAGTTCAAATACGACTGATCTCAAAATAATTGACTTCTTTTATAATTTTTTTCTCCCGTCTTTTTGATTTACGACTTTCATCTTTTCTCCGCAGCGCCGTAATATTTTCGTCGGGCGGCGAAGAAATTACTCGATTTCTTGTTTTTAGATTGCTTTTTTCATAAGTTCTCCGCTTTAATTTTTTGCTGTTTTCTGAAATGTTAGCCGTTATAGTACAAGAATGAAATACTGTTGTATTTGGTTTCTTTTTTGTCCTCCAAAGTCAATAATAAACTCATCGTGTGTTTTCGCAAAGCCAATCAGTTTCTCAGCTTCTTTCGCGCGGTAAAGAATTAATATTGTCTTGTTTTCAGTCAATTTTAAACATCAAGTTGAGTCCCCTTCATTAATCTTTTTCTTAATATTTTGACTCTTCATTTATTCTATGTCTTGAAACCTGATTTTGTGTTTGTGATTGAGTTGGAGAGCGTTTGATCGATTCGGCGACCGAACTAGTGCTGGGGCCGTCATACGGTAATAATAAAATTAATGACTAGAAAAGCAAACTATAGAGATTGATGGAATACAGTAACTTTAATACTGTATAAAGGGTACACTATTAAAAGCAAATTAACGTATCTTAAACACCAAGTGATTTTCAAGCTTACGATACGATGCGGCCAGTGCTGCATTTTTTGCGATTCAGGTACTCGAATCGCTTTCATCCAAGTGTAGAAAAGATTCACCGTCGAGCTGAAAGAGACTTCCACAACTATCCAAATAAACACTTGTCATATTTACAGTACAATTCCGAGTTCCAATCGTGGTATAAGACAAGAGAAAATGATTCTGAAGTGCATCAACATTCGATCGCTCTGGCACCGACCGCAAATGCAAACTTACGACTACGCGCGGGCTGCCTTATGGGATACGGCAATAAAATTTTCTCTCCAATCTCGCGCAATGACGTCACCAGATCACCTGGACATTAATTAGATATTTTATTTCCGTAATATAGGGCGGGAGCACGGCAGCTTCGAAACCCAATGACTTGCTCAATCTTTTTGACAAAAATGGAATAAAAACTTGTCTCAGTGTTGAAAGAACAACCAATATATAAACAGTAGCCTACATTTGGGGCGAAAATATGCTCGTATATTTGTCCGCGGACATTATCTGTTCCGAGAAGTGAACAGTTTTCCAAGCGAAGCTCGAGGAAAACTGTGAGCTTCGAGGAACAGCTCATGTCCAAGGACAAATATCCGAGCATATTTTTAAAGCCAAGTTGAGGCTAGTGTGTTTATTATCCTTCAAATATTTTCGCGGTTTGAAGTTTTGGAAAGTGGGGAATATCACTTGGGGAATATTCTCGGGTATTCACACAGCTTTCGACTGTGCTGGCTTCGATGTGGGAAAGGGATACGGAGGTTGAAGAAAATGGAGAAGTTGAGTCAGACGCTGAAAGTGTCTCAAGTGTTGACCTCGATGGCGCAGACTTTGAAATTTAAATTCTGCAAATTTTTCTAAAATATATGGACGATATTTTGTTTTCTTTTTGTTTTCTTTTTGTCTTAAATACAGTTAATGCAAAAAGAAAACAGTACATATGGATTAAGTGTGACCAATGTTTCACTTTGTATATTGCACAAAGACTAAAATTGACTTTTAATTGCCCGAATAGGGACGAATACAATTGCTTTCTTTGCCCCATATATGGGGTCCTAACACAAATCGCAGGCGGGTGGGTTGGTGTGTAGAATGTAAGAAAAATACGCAACTTGATAAGATTAAATCATACTACATTTGACAAAGTTGTGGCAAAATCGAAGAAATCTATGTCGCAGACTTTGCTTACAAGCACATTGTTGCAAAGCCCGACCATCGACCAAAGTTGATTTAAAAAAAAAAAACAGAAACACTTCACAAATTTTTAGGGACTGATTTTGACTTTTTCCGTGTTTACATAGCCTCATCTAAACACGAGGAGGGGTTGGGAGAATTCGAGACTGTTATGCGAGCCCGAGACGCAGTCGAGGGTTTGCATAACTGTCGAGAATTCTCCCAACCCCTCGAGTGTTTAGATGAGGCTATGTTAACACGGAAAAAAATCCTCTATTGCTTTTATAAAACATTTCTCAAAAATAATTCGACAGATGAAGGAAATTAATGTTTGTTTTACTTCTTGATTGAAACACGTTTTCTCGATACACGCTCAAAGCGCGCGTTTGACAACACAACCAATCAAAATTCGTGTGATATCACAACCGTGTTTAGATACTCTCATCTAAACACACACCTATTGACCAATGAGAGCGCGCGTACTATCCTAATTGTTTTATAAATATATGTAATGCGCAGTTTTCATGACGAGATTATCAACTGCACATTACAACAGGAGGGTGCTCAAAAAACCCTCGGGATTTCAGCCTCGCTGCCAGAGCGGATGGGAAGTGCGACGACAACCACCTTGTCAGCGATAAAGTCCTAGCCCCGGCTAGGCAAACAAAAGCCAACCGAGAACCCTCCCGCAATGGTTTTGTTTTGTCCCGCCACGGGTCACGCAACAGTCATGCGTGAGATGTCACGCAACTTTCACTTATTTACCTTCGAGTCCGAGGCCAAGCTTCTGCTTAGCCATCATTACGAGCCAAAGCGTGCCCCCACTGTCTTTCTTTCCAAGGGATCACGTCCAAGGCTTTAACCATTTTCCGATCAGCTTTATGTTTACAGTCTGCAAGGTCTTCGCCATATTTTTTTGGCGAAGGTCGCAGGAGGAGTAGTCAACAACGTGTTGCATAGCCACTGCGTCAGTTTTCCCGGTGAGCTGTTGATAAATCTCAAGAATTTTTCCGCTTTCAGGATCGTACTTGAGTTGTTGTTCAAGGTGGTTGAAAGGCCCGATAAAGTTTCGACCAGGCAGAGTAAAGCTTTTTTGGGGGGGCAAGGAAGTTTGCCGATAGCCTAATGAATGTAAAAGGCGCCCCCCGCATGAGGGGGGGGGGGGGGCTCTACAAGTTTTTTTTGCAGAAAGCGAATTTTTGTAGTGCCCTATGAGGTGCATTTAATCTTGCGCATGTTACGTCCATTTTCACAACAGCAAAAAGATGACAGTATTTGGTGCGCTAACTACATTACAGGGGCTTCGGAACCAATGGATGAAAGATGTCGACGAAATTAGCTTAGAAGACAACATTGTACTTGTAAAGATTGCTCACTTCAGAACTAGCATCCACTCATAATTATAAGACAAACGTGTAATCTACGCCAAGCAAATGGAAAGGGACTTCTGTGGTGGCATTAATTACCAATTAAAAAATCGTGTTATTTTATATTTCGGTCTGTTCAAGGCTAAGTTTGTTCAGTTTTTCTAATTCTCTTTTTGAGGGCTTCTCCTTTCTCTTGCGTTCTTCCAAAATATGTCGCGTTATTGTTTTTTCTTCAGTTTTTTATTTATTTTTTCTTCCTTGGAAATGGAACAGGCTTTTGCCCTTTCTTTCTTCTTGGCAATGAAATACGACGTCATATAAAATCTTCAGGTCTTTGGTTTTTGACATTTATCGCCATATATAAAATAACATTGAGGACCCCTTAACTTAACAATACAATAAAAATACGAAAAGAAAAAAACTGCAAAGAAACGTACAAAAATACAGAATTCACGTACAGAGAGACTGTATTTGCTCATTAAACTTGTTGTTTTGTAATTAACTTTTCGCTGCCTGGCGCGTGTTTCTCAAACGACCCGAAACTTTTCCGGCTTATTTCAGGTGCGACAATTCCCTCTGTATCTTAAAAAACGAAAACATTCTAAGATTGAAACCTCGGTATTCTTACTTTTTTCTTTTCCTAACTTGAAAACTTGTTAAAGGACCTGCCTAGTCGAGACCGAAAACATTTTTCGGATTTTCAAGGACGGGCCACTGGTTGCTAAAACTCCCTAATGAATTTGCGCGCAAGCAATCACGTCATTTTCCCTCTAATCATGGGGGGAGGGGTGATGTTAGGTTTTCATTTGAAATGTCCGACATTAAAGCAAACTAATCCTCTCATATAACCTTTTACTTCCTGTTTCTCCAGGTCGGTTGTTCAGTTAGTCTACCAGCTTAAGAATGATAATTTAGTGTAGAAAAACTAAACTGCATATCTCCAAACCGCGAAATTTTTTAAAATACTTTTGCACGATCTTGCTGTTTTTCAAGAAATTTTCCGGATTCCAGCAATGCTAAACAATCATACTGAGCACTATGGAATGGTTTACTTATTTGAATGCTCAGTGTAACTGTCTCTTAGTCGCAAATCATGTCAAGACTTCTGTCTTCTCGAGAATGACTAATTCGCAGGCCGATTTTATGCACGTTTTGTATTCAAATTCATAACAGGTGAGTGAAAAAGTCCACCCATCATCAGTCCGTCGTATTTCGACCTCCATTTCAACGAAAATGTCCAAGACTTAGCTATGGAAAATATCCTAATAATAAAGCAGTATTTTCTTAGGCTAGCCTGGTAACGTGAGCATTTTCCTTCATTTGTGCACCATGGGAGGCCACTGAATTAATATTTAAGACGAAAATGAACAGCATTTAGACATCCGCAGCGAACAAACGAACACGTTGCGTCCTCTTAAACCCTGTATTGCACAATTAATGGACACTTGATTTACGCTCTTCATTTGCGTCCTAAAAGACAATAGAGATGGTTCAGGCTATTTACATTTTGTGTTATGTGCAATAAAACTATCAAGTTAACAAGGATAGGTGAGAGTGAGTGCATTACGCTCACATTTGGCAAGAAGCAAACATCAGGCGAGCATAATCAAGCCATAGCCTACATATATTGACATTCCACGTAGAATGTTGGAAGAACATCCCAAGTTGTTTATCATGCCAATAAACCCCAGAAATAAATGGTCTATTGCTTTTATATAAGAAGTGGGTCTGATGGTCAGATGAGGTGACTTGGCGACTCGAAATAGCGAAAAATGTTAATACTGGAAGCACTAAATAAATAAAGATATAATTAGTGTTCCTTATGTCTATTTTTATCCACCCCCACCCCCACCCCCTAAAATGACATTCCTGTTTGGGGTCCTTGGAAATCAAATTTGGTCATGGAAGAGTCCTTGAAAAGTCCTTGAAAAATGGTTGCATTTCTTTGGTATGAACCCTGATCAGGTATACTTTAGCACAACAACTTCCAATTCTTATCACGTGATTTCAGTCAAAGCCGCTGACCCGGAAAATCAGGCACCGGCCGGTGAACTGTTTGCTTGTGATATATCTGCACCTGTTGTTTTCTTCCATTACCCGTCCATTTGTTCGGAAAGACGGTCCCCCGAGTATTCTCGGTCGTGCTGAAATATTCTCGTTAAGGGAACTGAATTACTTTGTCAGCCTTGTTGAACCCACGTTATGTTCTTCGATGTAGTTGGTATCATCTCATTGATGGACAATTGCCGTCATTTAGCTGTAAATGTTTTGAATTACCTGTTAAAAAAGGCGAAAAGTTGACTTCTTGTCCTCCTCTTCTACCAACCAATTATAAATCACAATTGTTATTGTTATGTTTCAAGGGAATGAATCGTTATTTCTCTTTGCGTATCTGCGTATTGGCTGCCTTGGTATTTTTTCGTTTCTTTTTTTAATCAAAACACTTTGTCTGGTTGTATAAGGCAAGAAGAAAAGTAAGAAAAGGCAAGAAATTAGGCGGCTAGGTAACGCTTTCAAATGGATTGACGCATTTCCTCATGTTTGAAGACTGAATTTACGACAACCGAAGCTGTCTTGTGTCTTAAAAGGTATGCCCCATTTCACCGCAATTTTGACCTTCCGAAGCGAATTCTTTCAATGATTTTATATCACCTTGGTAGCTTCATCGATATTCTTAAATGTCGTACAGCCGTAGTAGCAGAACGAGGGATTTAGATCAAATTAAGCACTCGATTTGAGGTCCAGCAAGATTTAAGTGATCGATCGATGCCACTGATTTCGGGAATAGTCTGGTCATGAAAATTTATAGTTTGTTTCCTTTTTAACACAGGAAAATTGTACGCAGAACCTCAGTAGAAACTGTTATACTGCAGAGTTTTCACTCCGTGACATAGAATGGCCCCACTACTAGTACGTCTGACGATGCTACTTGCGACAGTCCTTTTAGCAGAATCATCTCAATCCAAACTAAACAACAAAAACGAAAAGGAAAAAGTCGCCATGAATAAGACAGGTATAATATCATATAGTCGCTGTGACTGAATTAGCTAAATCTGAAACGCGACTAATCTGTATATATGATCAGTGACAAATTCCCCTGAGTAACTTCAATGATAGTGGCCGAGAAAAGCGTTAAGTGTGAAAAGGCGCCCCTAACATATGAGCTTCATGTGAAGTACATATGAAATAATTCATATATGAACTGCGGTTGTAGATGAAAGTGAAGAGTGATCATCGCAGTTAATTTTCCAATTTAAGCAATTGGAAGGAGAAGCCTGAAAAAATCAGGGCTTCAACGGGATTCGAACCCGTGACCTCCTATGAGCTTCAATTTCACCCTCTCTAAAAAGGTATATTATGTTCCCGTCGCCAGCTGAGTGTTGAGGACACTAAAAACGTGTATATATTACACTGAGTCCTGGAATCGAATCCTAGACACCTTAGTAGTGAGAGGCAAGCGCACTGACCATTAGGTCAACCCTGCCTCTCCCCCAAATTCAAGGGAACTATGTGCCACTCAGGACACTCTGGGAAATTGGACAGTATCGAAATTTAATTGGCGCCACATACCTCTCGCTATTCTTCAATCAAAATTGAAGTTTATTCGTTAACGTTATAGTAGCTGCGTGGAGGCAGCGCGGCCAAGTGGTTTGGGCCACCGGATTGAAATCCGGAAGTCCCGCGCCGTTAAATCCCGCGCTGACCACTCGCTGGCTTAATTCTTGGGAATCCCTGGTTCAACTCTTCGGCTGCGCTCAGTTGTAAATACCAACTGGTCCGCCTCCCGCCAGCTCTGACCTGCCTCCTGCCCTCTTAAATTTGTTGTGTTCAATTGTAACATTTGGTTCGTTGGCCCTTAAATTAAAGGGAGTGGCAAATTAAGCGTTTACTACTTTTACAGAAATGGAGAGCACTATAGAACGGAAGACTGAACAAGCCATTAAGAAACTTGAACGCCAATTTAAATCAACATTTATGGCGTACACCACAGAAAAGAACAAACGAGCCGAAGGAACTCGTCTTTCCGATAAAGAGACTGATCACCAAAAACTGTCAATAAAACCTCCGGATATAAGAGAGAAAAGTAAGTGCAGTAACAAGAGACAAATGTTTTCATGTCCCGTCCATCTGTCTGTATGATTGTCCATCCATTCGTCAGTCTGTCTGTCTGTCTGTCTGTCTCTTAGTTTCGTCTCCGTCTCCCCTTTTTAAAATTTCTTTGTTAACTGCCCGCTACGTAATTGTTCTCATCTTTTATCTCCAGTTACAGGGGTTGTTAAGATAGTAGGGCGCTTAAGAACAGGCGTTTTGGGGCGACGAACGGCAATCCGAAGTGAATTGTTTTGCCTTTTAGGCTGCGTTTACAGGGACACGGTTTCATTTGTAACCTAGTCGTTTTCTATGGGGTTGCTCCTTCCGTTTACACGATGCCGATCGAGACCGTTTCCGAAACCGGGTCGTTTTGAAACGCCGACGAAAGTGAGCGTTTTGAAGACGATACGGTTTCCTCTGTCGTGTAAACGACGAACCCTTGAAACCGCCGTATCGATTTGAAACCTGGTTCGTGTAAACCCCGCCTTAATCTGCCTTCACGATAACACCTTTGTATTGCTCAATGTCCTTACTCTTATATAGACACCATTTGCTTGAACGCATTTGGGAGAAACCAATGCCAAAGAAAGCAAAAAGTGCACTTCCGGTCGCTAAAAAACCCCTTTGCTTAAGCTCCCTAGTATTAACTCCTACCCCCCCCCCCATCCCCCCGACTTAGTCAGCTCCTGGTGATTTTTTCCTACTTGTAAAATAAATACGCATCATTAATTCATCTGTTCCCTTATCAGGTTCAGCTAATATAAGCTAATCAGATAACAGTGTCTGTCACTTCCGTTTTATAAAAACTGAAGTCTTTACGGTCTCTATACTTCCAGGATCTAAAGGATCCTGGGGTTCCTGTAAACCTCTTTGCAAACAACGATGCCTCCCGACATGTAATCTTGTTTGCTGCATCGCCCCGCCATATGATGTACCCAAGAAAACGGTGAAGAAGCTCCAAAAACAACTGGGGAGGACATATGCGCGAAAGAAAAGCATCATCAAAACACATCGTATGAAGAAAATCGGAATAAAAAAGCATACGACGAAAACGAAAAACTACGCGGCCAAGAAAGGCAAAAAAGTAGCAGGCGTGTGTAATGCAAATTGCCAGAAAGCTTGCTTGCCATCTTGCGATTTCAGGTGTTGCATTGCTCCTAAGAAACACTAACTGGACATCAAAGCAATGAAGAAATGGCGGTTAGTCGTAACAGGATTTGAAGTTCCTATACTGGCATTTTTCTGTGTAACTGCGAGAAAGAAGACGGCTTGATTTCAATTGTAGATTCATTAATTATCTTTTCCAGTCAAGTTTGAATTTCAGCAACGCTACTTTTGCAGACGATATATGGATATATTCAGAGTTCAAAGACTCGCAGTTTTCTTAACTGTAGTGGCTTCGATCGTTTCACAGTATTTAAACGTACCCTTGCCATATAAGATTAGAATGATTTTGTTGAATTGTTTGCTCATTCGATTAAGATTTATAAGAGAGCCTTAAATACTCTGAAATAAATTAAACAGCACAAAGACGTGCAGCTCTGTGTTGTAGAGACAGGGCTCTTTTCATTCACTAGTTGTTAGGATAGTTTTTTGTACTGTTCTCAATCGTCTTATAGAATGTTAATAGACAAGAAACAATCGATGTTAATCTCTTCACACTTGGAACTACGATAAATACTAATCAAGACTGCAAATTTGCATTTCGATAACGGCGACAAGGTGACGCAAAAAAATGATGTCCTTTCAACAACATTTCTCTCAAACGAAAGTTCTCTAGTTTCATGCAGCTTGAGTGGAAAAATGCCCGGCAGCCAGGAAAGGTCTCAAATAGACTCAATGACTTGTACTCATTACATTTCTATAGAATTTCTTCGAACATCTCAGTCTAAACCAGGAATTACAGCATGTTCGTTCATAGAAACGCGCGCTAAGTACTTTGTCTAAAAAGCTTGTAATGAGTAGAATTTGAAACGTGTAGGCTTAGCAGTGAAAGGAAACAAAGCCCCTCCCAAATAACGCAAGCTGATGAGGGGTAGCTACCTAGTGCGTTCTTATAAGTCAACCTAACACGCTAGGTTGTTTGTCAGTGATACGTGTATGATACGAGCATCCTTGCCCAACGATGAGGCAAATGCCCAAGTTACCTGGCTTTATAGAATCACTGACAAGGGCATTTTGTGATTTAAATGTAGTCACTGTGTCTCCCAAGTGGTATCCATTGCAGCACCAGAGAATTCACGCATGCGCAGACGTCATTCCAAAAAAAAAAAAACTGAGCCAGTAGCAGTACTTCCGAACGCCATGCCTAAGCGTTGGACCATGACAAGTCACCCCGACCCAACCCTCGGGGTTAGGACCACTTACACCAGCCCCCAGTTCTTCGCTGCTTTCAGATACCCGTCCACGACAGCCAGTCTGCCCCCGACGCGGCAGTGAGGGAGAGAAATGTCGGCCCCTAGACCATATGTGACAGATCCCTTTCGTACTCACAGCTCAGTTCCAGTTAATTCAGTATAGGATTTAAAGCGATATATATTTGGATTGTAGCGATTTCTCTCTTCCATGTGGTACGCAGTGGAATACACGGTTTGAAGTTTTTACGCATGGCTATTTGGCTATTTGCCCAAATTAATAAATTGCTACCGATACGAGTTGCACTTTATTACCGAAATCACCGTTGGCGTCTATGAGTACTCCTTGACGCGCTCCATAGCAACAATGTTTGTTTCCAAGTCACTGCTCATGCGTACCATCCAGTTCAGTGTGGCTGTTATCTTCGGAAAACGAAGAAGACAAAAGTTGGATGAAATCAATAAACTCGCTTTTACAGAATTGTGCGCGAACTTCGATTTGCTCCATCAAGACGTTTTCAATCGAGCGACGCCTGCTTTGCGTTTTCATTACTGCGCTCGGTGATTGGCTCGTCCCGAAAATCTGCCGTAGGTTTTATGAAAATCTGCCGTAGGTTGTACGAAAATCTGCCGTAGGTTTTACGAAGAACAGAATGATTAAAGACTCTTTTTTCAGTTTAAAATAAGTCACCGATGAACTAAAACTAATTCAAGCAGGGAACTACTGACAGTTTTGGAGCAAAAGTAACTTAAGCTGACGTAATTTTTTTAAATTTCAAAGTACTCACCGTTTTGTTGATGCCCTGAAGTGAACAAGAGTGAAGTGATAACGGTGAACTAAAAGCGTTATTTGCAAACTTGGAACTACCAGCCGTGACAGCATGGTTTTGTAGGCAAGTCCATCACCCTCGGTTCCCTAACCTCACCTTTTGCCACGAAAACGTCGGTAAAAAGCCGCTGTGTGAACACTTCTGAGTCCAGCTGAACTCCAGTGTACTTGCGCCATTCCTTTTCTTCTTTTCCGAACATCACTTATACTCGTGCCATTGCTTCTCGGCATTTCCGAACATCACACAATTATTCATTTTGCTAACAGGAATGTTCAACGCTCTTTCCGGTTACAGACGGCTTTATTGCTGTGACAAGTTTTGACAAGCTTTATTTGCTGTGTGTAAAGAAAAAATTTACAAGTTTATAAGTTTTTCCTTGACAAGTTGCAGAACTTGCTGGTCTGTACGGGTCGACAAGGAAAGCTTGTCAAGAAAATTGAGAAATATTGCGGGCGCTCAGCGGTGTTCTTGTTGTGCTAGCCGTAATGGCGGATAACAACAAGGCAGGGAAAAATACTGTTAGTTGGAACGATTCTGCTACATCACTTCTCCTCGAATACCTAAGATCAAGAGAAAGCTTATAGAATACCAAAGTGGATTCCTACAGGGACTGAAACAGGAAAAAGCCACCTCCGATTCATATGTCTCTTGGAGTGCTCATATTGCAAAAGTAAAGCAAAACCCAGACCACAATTCAAGCCAGCAACCTTTTTCTCTCATCAAATAAGCATGAGCCATGATCAAAAAACGAAAATATGGCCCTGTGTTTTTGTTTTCCGCTGTGTAATTGTATTCCTGGCTGCAGTTAAAACTTGTCAAAGAAAACTTGTTCATTCGCACACTCCAGCAAAAAAAAAAAAAAGAAAAGAAAAATGTCAAGGCAAAACTTGTCACAGAAAATGTGTGGTTCACACACACGAGCAAATAAAGAAAGGCAGCAGTTGTCACTCACGCAATCTTCACACATAGGGAATGCTGCACGCATCGCAAAAATTTGCCCCTAAAGTCCTATAGCTAGTCAAACAGTTATCCACATTCTGCCTAGCCTCGTAAAACAAGGAGTTTAATTCCGCGTCACATTCAAAATGTCTGGAAAATTTGTGTGAGGTTGCTATCTCTTGTTTTCTGAAACATTCTTAGAAAAACCTGGTTTTTCACATACTGGATTTGCAGAATCTCTCCCAAAATGTTTCCCGAAACCCCCGCCAAATCCTGCTATTTATTGGAAGGGGGTGTTCAAATCATTGGGGATATAGGCACCCTGGGAGGTTACCGGTGGATGCCCATATCACTGGTTAATGATCCGGAGGTGGGGAAGGCGAAAACACGGCAAAATAGTAATTTATACTAATCTAGGATCACAATTTACACAAGCGGTATCAGTGGGATAGATACATCATTAGTCAACGTAGGCCGTGAAAAAGATTCAAATGCTAACGTGTGGGGAGATTAGCTCTTTTTCAGGTCTAATTTGCAGATACCACGCAGCTGTTTACAACCTCTAATTTCATTGGTTCTGGTTAGGACGCAGCTCTAATTGTTTTTAGGGTTAGGGTTCAGTGTTTCTGTTGTTTGTTTGAATGGTTCTATTATTTTCTGAGCCAATCGCGCGGGCTGTTGTAATAGCTGCGTACTGACCCCTCATTTTGAAGAAGGAAAACACCACTGGCGTCCTCATTTCGGATCCCTTTACGGCTGACAATTTGTTCGATTGGCCCAGACTCTGTAAGCTGGAGACTTTTCCTAGGCACCTCGTATATCCTTTGCATAGTACAACGCATCTGTCAAGTGATTTGATATGGTATACTTTGTTTAAACGAAACTGAGAAACACGCCAGCTCCAACAACACTTAGCTGGTTTCCATGTGAGGCGTGTTTGTACATACGTAACAAAGAAGACTAAGCCTAATAAGTCAACATTAAAAATACATTACCAGTCCAAAACTTCTAAACTTCTTCTAAACACGAAAACTATCGAATGATAGCCAGTGCTCAGGAACCTAAAAATCGCTCAATTTCTTATGTCTGGGCCGCGGGTAGCACAAATCAGCTTCCCATTTGGCTATTGACCGCTGAAAACGACAGCAATAGAAAGAAATAGGCCAGTCATGATCCATGGCAAGCCACGCAGGCTATTATCACTTGGCCCTCAGTTAGTCGGGACGGTCGGGACGGTCGGGACGAGCGAAGAGAAAAAGCATGCGCGGGAAAGAATCGAGTGAGGACCGGGTAGAGAGGGGCGGTCTCCAAGCCATTTCTCTCTCCAGTTCTCGCTCGTCCCGACAAACTGAGAGCCTGGGACAGGCTACTTTCCGCCATGATGTTTTGTCTTCCCATGCGCTTTGCGCGGCATGTCAATTCCCAGCCACCTCACGTTTCTGCAATGACTGGGAAGTCAAGCTTAATTCATTTTGGCAAAGTAGTATTAAAGTCCATCTGTGGTGGTCCACGCAAACTTTGTAGAAGGCTTAACTAAGCAGTTTCCAAGTGTAAATCCTAATTGTATTCGAGAGTTCATTTCTTGAACGAAGAAAAGAAATAAATACTATTCGTTTATTTGAAGAGCACACTTCAATAAGTCGTTCTACAAATGCTTTCCTTGTGATGTAATGCGTAAAATTTGTTGATATCATTTTACCAACAACATGTTAACCTCTACGCCTCCTGCGACGCGATTACTTTCCATCAAGGCAACAAACTGCCACTCGCTATGTCCTGTTCAATTGCCAACTGACCGGAAGATAACATGAAAACAAAAAAAGCAGCAAAACTACCGCTACCGAGTTTGAAATAAAGTAAAATAGCCATGTAGCTGTTTTAACTGCTGAATATTTTATGTCACAACACTGTCCCTTTTTCACTGCTTGATATGGTAAAATATTTACCTGTGAGCAGGTAAATACCATATCTCAAGATCGACAGACTAGGTAAGCCGTATCTTTTTTTTTTATCTTTACGCCCCTTGTTAACGTTTTTTCCAACGATAAACGATCGAAATACGGAAATTAATTAAAAGGATTTAGACGAGAGACTTTCTCTTAGTATTAGTCCAATCTATGCGGTGATATCATTTCCCGACATTGAAAGACATTAGTCATACGAGCAGTTTCGCACCAAAGATAACAGGTGTACATAATTCTAATTCTCGTGAAATTTACCTGACAAAAAAACTGGGATCCTGATCATGACAGGAGCTGATAACATTTTAAAGTATTTCCCGGTGTGCGAGCGACTTAAAAATGTCATTAGTACTCACTTCAAGAGACTGCGCAAGTTGAATACCATTGCTTTGTTTTGTTTAACCTTTGAGCAAGAAGTTAAATAATAATTCTTGTGTATTGAGATGTGAAGAATATTAACGTTAGATCAGTTTGTGGCTCTAAATATCTATCAGTAATCAAAAGGCGTGTCATGGCCTACCATCTCACATCGCCCGCGGTGGATAACCTGCTAATTCAAGCGTCGAGTTAAAAAAACAATAAAACTGCCCAGACACAAAGCAGAATCACTCAAAAGGCTTCCTTTTCTTTTCTTTTTTTTAATTTAATTTTTTTTATTCAGAGGCATCTTCTGTCATCATGAGGACAGGCTCAGCATCTCTTTGCCTCTTGGCGCTGCTCTTCGCCTTTGCAAACAGCGTGGCCTTAAAATATAAAACCAGTAAGTTTGGCCTGACAACGCTTCAACGTCGTTGAGAATATTGACAGAAGCCCGACTGACAAATGAACAGCGTTAGCGGAGCGCCATGTGGACATGACCCATCTTTTATTTATCTTCTTTGTAGGGCATGGTGGTAGAAAGTCAGTAGTTATTCAGAATCCAGTGCTTAGTAAGTATTAAGTTAAATAAGATGCTTCTCACCCTTGTCTCCATGCAGTGTGCGCATCAGTACGATCGATAACTTGCGTGATCGGCCCTATACAATTTCCACGGAAAGGTGGGCCAAATCACTTGAAGTAGTTTTGGCGCTAACCCTGGGTTGAGTTCTATTAAAACCCCTAGGTTATCATGATATTTATCCCTGGTTTATACTTCCGTCAATGTGTGACTGCGCAAGCACTCAAAATAGATATAAATTAACGATCTTCAAAATGCACGGGAGTTCAAGCTTGATAACGAGGAGGTTCTTTTGTTTAGCGGCGTGATCAGTCTTCCGGCTGTCATAATTTTGTTATACCACAACCTGGTCAATGTACAAGGATGGTGCGAGGTGGAGGTTTGAGCCGACTCGCCTCTCCCACCCTCACTATCAAGTCCATTGCCTGTTGAAAAGAGAAAGAGAAAATTGTGAGGAGAACTAAAGAAACATTGACAAAGTGACTGAGATGGTTTTTGTTAATTGCAAGTCAGCATCCAGGGCTGAAAAATTGTGCGCGAGAACGCAAGGAAGCGTCTAGGGCTGGCTTGTACTACTGCACACAAAGAGCATTGATGTTATCAGAAACGGTGTGCGTTATGAACTTCTTCTGTTTACCTCAGGATCTGCATGGGAGTGTCACCCCGGATGCAAGAGATTCTGCCTTTCATCATGCAAGAAAAGTTGCTGTGCGCCCGGGGCCCCGAACTACACCCCGGATATGTTCCCCCAATTGGTCAATTATCAAGCTTCTCTTCCTCCTCCCCCTCCTCCTCCTCCGGCATGTCCCACCGGCTGCCCCTCTTCTTGTTATCCTAACTGTGACGCAGGATGCTGCTTCCCAGTTAGTGAACCGCCGGCGTATCCACAATATTCACCTTACAACACCGGATATGATCCGTGTGCTGCTCAGAGCTGTTCCGCTGCTTGTGCTCCTCAATGCAAACCAGGTATACGTCGTTTTTACCATTTTATGTCTCTGCCTTAGCCCGACTTAATGGAGAATAGTGAAGTTTAACTGTTGTCGGTGGTGAGAAAATATGCGCAAAACGTCTTCCTTTAGCATATCAACTTAGTGCATGATCTTTTCATTACTCTAATTGGTTTTTCATTAGTCTAATTACACTTGGTCATTAGTCTAATTACGCTTGGCAGTTGGCCCAAAGCTCTGGTGAGTGACACTCTTTTAAAGAATAACTCTCCTACAGCATTTTCTGTTGCTTACCGCCATCAACACCGAGTTTAGTTTCCTTCGTTTAACACAATGTGTCTGATGTGATTGCATGGCGACAGTGGTTATTTTGGTTTTGTGTTTACACTAAAGAACCTTTGGAATTAAAGGACACTTTAATTTTTGACAGGAGCCCATAACTTGGAGCGAGCAACTATCAGTTTCTCAGACATTCATATTCCCCAGTAAAATAATATAATAATTTATGCACATGTGATCTAAAAATAGCAATACTTGACGGGAAACCGTTCTGGATATAGCGATAACTCCTAAGAGAGGTGGGTGAGTTGTACAGTCCTAGTTATTGACTCCTCACGTTGCTTTACTTTGCAATGCCAATGTTGTTTTACTTTTATCATACAGACTGTTGCCGTTCCCAGGCCTTGAACCTAAGCATTCGGCCAGTTTATTTGGGCAGCAATGCATCCCCGGCCACAGCAAAAACGCCGCCTGCTGCCAGCACAAAGCCCAAGCCTCGTCCGCCACCTCCTCCAGCAAAGAAGAAACCGGTTTTTAAAAAGAAGTCGCCGCCTAAAACTGGAGTAATCTGTGTACCACAGTGCCAAAGACTCTGCAAACCAATATGCATGTCAGTAAAACCTTTCACCATAATTGTATGAATTAGAGTATAGCAACCGGCTGCAAAATCCAGTAGACCTGTGGCCTGATCATAATCATGATTTTTTTTTCCAAAAAGTATAGCTTAGGATAGAAATTTGCGCTTTTTTTTTCCATTTCTTGGAACTGCTTCAGAAAGCCGGTTCGCTTTTTGAACGTCACGTATACTATCTTGAGGAGAGAATGACGTAATATCGTATCAGGTCATGTGTGTACTAATTCGTTTAGTATAACGCTTGTTTCCTTGGCAACTCCACCTCTGGATGACAGGAACAACGCGTACGACGTCCGCCATTCCGTCTTTCCGTTGGCCTTAGATGAATAATACGTTCACGGCAAAAAAAAAAAAAAAAAAGCCGCATAGGCAATTTATTATCACGTAGATTCATCAGGGTTGTTCACTTTTCAGGTCAAGATATTCAGTAAAACAACAAAGACTGATTTATGCTCCAATTTTTTTTTTCAGATTTAAGTGTTGTTTGCCAACATACAAATTCCACGTCTCTCACCCTAAGCCCAAAAAGCCAGCTAAACTTCATCACGTCAAGCCTGTGGCCTCTCCACAAAGGGCACCGGTTCCCAAACTCTACTCTCAGCCGACACCAACAGAGGCGCCAGTCCAGAACGCTCAACAGTCGCCTTATTTGGACGGTTACCAATATACAAATCAAGCTGGTGGTAAGAGATACTTCATAAGATAACTTTATGACATCCTTTTGGTTTTCCTTTAAACCAAATAACCCTTGCCTGTCTACGGAGAAATCGTATCAGGAAGTTGATCGAATAGAAACACACAGGTCACTCGTTTTCGCTTATTCCCCGCCTCCACTTTTCTCGCCTGGTTTTAGGCGGTTAGTGAAAACTGTTCGAAACATTCGTCAGACGAGAATGATACAGGGATCGTTACGCGTTTCTGTATTGAGTGATCACCCACGCAGTGTCATACACAGCTCAGTGAGGGGTGAATTATGAAACGGCATCTTTTGATTTACAGTTTCCCCATACATGTACATGGCGCAGGCGCAGCCAGCAGCCTCAATGCCGCAGCAGCCTTTCCCATACGGAGCTGTTCCAGCTAATCCCATGGTGAGTAATAGAATAACAGAGCGGTTTTCACTTGAGAATCGAAAAAATGTCGAATATTCTTCGGTTTTACATTATACTACGCATACATGCATGGTTATTGGCCGAGCCCGGCCATTTCATTGCCACTTTCTTAATCGGGAGCTTTGTTCTCGTAGGCTCCTTATGCGGACTATCAAGGGCCATCCTCCCCAGGCCTCGCACCATTGACCTGTCCGGAGCCGTCTTGCTCAAACGCATGCGCCCCGTTGTGCTCCCGAAGCTGCTGTGCAGGCCTGCCGATGCCACAGCCCTGGGACAAAAGAAACATCAGGCCACGTAAAGCCAAGATTTGAAGTACCATATAATTGATTATTGCGAAATGCGCGGGGCTAACTAATTTGTTAAGGATGGTCCTGTAATTAAATGTACATATAAACAGTAATACGCATCTGGTAACAGGTAACAGCCATTAGCCATTCTAAGTAAGTAACTAGGCCCTAGCTCGTTAGGACAGAACGGAAGAGACTGGCATTTCAGCTTCAGTAAAACTAGTGATTATAGTGCCATTTTCTGCATTCAGGCGACTCAATATATTCAGTGAGAACAAGTGTCTGCTTCTCCCGTAGAAAATTTGAACAATAACGATAGAAAAGTTCTGACGCTGCGCTCTAGCAGTAGAACCAATATATTCTGACGCGGCCGAACAGTCACCGGCAAGTGGGGTTTTTCCGCAATTTTCATGCCCCTGTTTATTGTCTTTATTGTATGCCTTGTGATCATGTCTTCTCTTCGTACGCGTGATACAATGCTGTCAATAAAATGACTTGAATTAGAAGATGACCTTTTAGTGATTAATTACTATTATTAACTTAATAATCAGTAACGGAAATCTTGCCATATACTGTGCTGTCAAATGATGGTCGCAAGTTCCTAGTTTCACAAATATGCCAAAGAATGAGGTATCTTTTCGGTTACCTTCCATTTTTACATGTGTACACAGTGTACGGCATTTCAGACCTGTGTTATTTCTCAGTTATATCATTTTGCAAAGGTCAGTCTACTCTGTCTATTTCTTTGTGTTTGAGCGCGATTTCTGGGCGATTTCAGAGACTGCCATAGAGACTGCCATTTTCCAGAGGTATAGCGCCTTGTATTGGCCACTTCAAAGTTGGAAATTTCCCGAAAATCGCGTTCAATTTCTAACGCGACAGATCCCGCTTTTAAAAATCTCACCAAAATCGTCGTAAGTTAACATTTGCGAGCGGATCATATCGCTGCAAAAATTCCACACACGAAAAAATCGCCTCCGTGAACGGGCTTAGCAGTTCATGTATACTGAGAAAGTTTGCAGTAGCTTCAATTTTACAGTAATGTTTGTATCAGTTCGTTCATTATTTTTTACAAACCCCATATGGTGATAACAATTAATTCAGCTGGCCACTTATGTCGGAACACAATTATACAGCCATACGCCTCAAGAGGCATTTCTTTCTTCTTGAAAAAATGTGAAGAGACAAACAATAGACCATTTCCGAATTGCTGTTTGCCTCGGTTCCAAAACGTTCCTGGTGCACAACCATTCAAATGCAAATGAGTTTTGTATTTTCATGCAAATCAAACGCATTATCATTTGAATGGTTTAGCACCAAGACTCGCTTTGAAACAGAGGCAAACAGCAATTCGGAAATGGCCTATTACTTGGACGCGATACAAGCTCTTCCATGCAGTTGATAATGAAAGACAATTGGAAAGTGAAAATGTAAAAAAAATCACATCCTCTTTTCAAAGGTAAACAAAAAGTCAAATATTTTCTCGACCAAGAGGAATTACGTGGATATATTCAGGGAATGGGCCGTGCACGTTTTAGTGTTGCGCTAACATCGAGGTAGCCTATGTAGCATGCAGGCATGGGCGGGGTACAGCGTAAAGTGTTCAAATGTAAATTTTGATATATTAAACAGTATCATATCAAGTGCATGTCGATTTTGAGTTGTTATTTAGCATGATGATTAAACAATAAAAGTAACTTTCACTAAAACTTATGATGTAACATTGTTGTTTGGCTACAATTTTTCCTCTGCATATGCCATCAGTTCTGTATGTATATCTATTTTACTGTATTGTACTCACGATGTTGTTGCCGTCCTTCTCGAGCCAAATTACTTCAAATTTTATTGGAGACGAAATTTTCTCCATCCTTTTTTTCCGCCGGTGTAAAGCTTTTATCGCACTCCTCATCATAAAATTCTCGATAAACCAGGCCGTCGAGTCGAGTCGGAGCCAAGCACGTCGTTACTGGGTCATATACCGAGAGAGTGTGCATGTTAGACCTGAAGCTTAGGTAGCTCGTATGCCACATTTTGTAGCCCGGCAATGAATTGATCGACGAGAAGTACCCCCGAAAACAGATCGTCTTATACTCCGCACCGTTGGTGTCCACCTGCCCTGCCGGGGCTGGTCTCCGTATTTTTTTAAAAAGTATTATAGAAGGCAATCAACATGTGTGAAATACCCATATTTGAACTGCAGATATGAAATATTCTCCAGTAAATATTAGAATAATGATTGCAGCGACGTTGGCAACTTTTTCAGAATAAGCAGTGACCCGAGCTCCAGCCCTGTTGGCTTGATAGCCTCAGTTGGTGAAGCAGTTCGAGTCCCGTTCAAGTCTGGATGTTTTCCCGGCCGCTTTGCAACTGCATAAGTTGCGCTCTTTAATTACTGAGAACATCAACGTTCTGGGACTAAAAGAAAAGCACTACAGGACCACTGAAAACAGGAAAACATTTGAAGTTCCCGCACTCCATAGAGACAACGGAACACAAGACATCACGCTCAGAATTAGAATTCTAGGAAAGCAATGCCAAGGACGTTTGGTGTTTTTACCAGTCAAGACTGCTGAGAAACAAAACATTACTTATCACCCGTACCCATAAATCTGAGAGACATTTAGTAAGAGTAGTTATCCGCGATGTCATCCGTTGCCCTTTCATTGCTTAATTACTTTACGCCATGCTGAGCTAAGTTGCTAAGTTGGACAAAGCAGTTTAATTACCTCGACCAATTTGCGGCAAAAAGATCGGTATCCAAAACACAAATTAACGACAGCTGGCAGACCAGACAGGGCGAAGTGATCGTCTGGATAGCTATGAGAGAAAAAAAAACAAAATGCCATACATACCATGCATAAGGCAAGGTAATGAGAATTTTGTGCTGTATATTTTCTCTGAGGGTTTTCCGCTCCGAAAATTAATTATAAATTCTTAAGTCAGAAACAGCAGTGTAAGTAAAACTGACCATATATGCGGTACTACCCTCAGGCTTTTATGTTGTCGGGTTTTTTTTTCTTTTCGTTGTCTTTAACGAAAGAAGACAGCAGCGGCACAGACAGCCGTAAAAAGAGAAGCAAAGGGAAACGACAAGATAAAGAAAGCTTCTGCTAGCAGGGTAGTACGGTACTAATTAACAATTATTTAGCGCGGAGTTGGCTATAACCAGTCTCATATCCAACAAGCGCGAATGGAATAATTGTTTTATTAAATTCTCAACCTTCGGATAATGCAATTCGAGCTTTCTCATTGGTAATTTCTCATTTGTCGGCGAAACTTGGCTTCCCGCGAACAATTTTATGCTGAGCGACATTTGCTGCATTCATTTCCATATAAGGTCAAACGCAGGTATAATGGCTGACAACCAAGATCCAGTGAACCAATGAGAAAGCTAGAATGGCATTATCCCAGGTTGAGCATTTAATAATTACAAATAGCAAATATTGCGAAAACCTCCTTCAAATAAGCGTATTATTTCTACGAGGAAACAATCTGCTATATTTTCATTTCACTGCGGTGACAAATGCGGGAAATGAAAGCAAACTGTCAAGATTAAATTGGTCCTAAGCTGTGTTATAAAAAAGAGAACTGAGAGCAAAACGGTATCGAGGTAACTGCACTGAAGTTTGAAGTATTTCACCGGGTGAAGTTGTTGTGGAGCTAGAGACTGTACAGGTGAGATCGAGATTTGTGTTATGAAAATTGCGTTCGTTGTGGTTGTTTCACCGGCATAACAGTGAAACGTTTTGCAGTTTGTTTCTATATATGTAGAGATATAAAGAGAAAATTTGAAGTGTAAAACTCAAGAGATTTTTCTCGAAAAACTTTACTAATGCGCTAAAAATTCCTTGTCTGATGTCTTCTTTACGAAATGAAATTTAGTTCTGAAAAAAGAAACGTATAAATATTAAATTATACATGACTAAGCCTTTCAAGAGCTTTGACAAGAAAGGAATTTCAAGAAGCTTTTTCAAATGTTATCAGTTCTCTGATCAGATTTCCTAACTCAATTTTTTTTCGTTTGAATATTCCTTGAACATGGCAATTAATACTAGTAGAAAGCAACTTGACAGTATTCACGCCGCAACCGCCTTCTATGCCTTTTTCCTGATCTTTCTTCTTTTCAAGCAGCACAGCTCAAATTAAAGTTTTAATTAACAGGGGAAAAAATTAAAGGCAGTGAGCAAAAATTCGTCTTTCAGACAACTCCCACGGCATTAACGAACGTTTGCTATTTAATTTAACCTCGTGTTACTATGACTCCGGCAAACCACTCACAAACGCTGCAGAAACGCTTTTAGTTTTCAGAAACCCAGCTGATGCAATGCAAAGTTGAATTGGATGGGGAACTATGCCAGGTTAAAAGCCGAACGGAAAGAAGTGTCACAAACGGTAAGATTAATTCATTTTTTTACCGCCGCCGGGTCGGAAGCGCGGATAATTTCCGCACAAGGAAAAGGAGAAATAAACATGTTAAGTCACTATTTGATTAAGAAAGTAAAGAAGACCGGTCATACATTTTTTACATTTATTGGTGATAGAGATAACCGCGGTTTAACGGGACAAACACCTTGTCAGTTTTAGTAATTAGTTTTTTCCGGTATGGTCTGAAGAAATTAGAACCTACAGACACGGCAATCAAGATGCGAGGCGCTTTTTACATGGAGGCAATCTAAGGCAATTTCGAAAGCTAATTTAAATAGTTGTGTGTTATGTAAACCTGATTAAGTAAAGAGGGTCGCGTGTGACCGAGCGACGTTGCCAAAAATGCCGTTGAGGAGCCAGCTGATGCTGTTCCAGCCAACTCCTGAATTTACGTTTGTTTTGCGGTCTAGGGCTTAAAGCTTGACAGACAGAAAGGGACTCAGTTGTCTTTGTCGAGGGAGTGATAAGGGGTTGTGTCGGGATGTATGTCTTGTTCGCCACGCAATAAATAATTTACCACAATATAGAAACAGTTTAAATCACTTGTATTAACGACAGCGATAGATTTGAACGACCGTTTACCATGCCTGAGTTTCGCACCGAGCATGAGAGGACCGACAATTTTAACCATCGGAGGACTCCTAAACACAACCCCAACGGATCAAATCTTTCTCACTGATTAACACTTCTTTTCTGTCTATAATTTCAGCCCACAGCTTTCATGATGAAAGAGTTTTGGTTTCGAATTCTCGTTTGCACAATACTGTCACCTTTTTCAAAGACTGTTGCCCAGGGCACCAATAACTCCAGCGTAGTGACCGTTCAACTGAGCGATTGTGACGTCGACGTGAGATGTGACTGCATCTTTCTACCAACAGGATTCCTGGACGCTACCTGTCAACTGAATGGTTCATTGGCATCAATAACGCCTTTGGTTCTTTTCGAAGCACTGTAAGAACACATCCTTACGGGTTGTTGATTCTTCAGTTCTATACTTTTTGGGTGTATTCGGGCAGTGGTTTAATTATTGTACTAAAAATCGGGCCTCAGCTTAACCAGGTTAAAACCTGTTTAATCTGCATAAAAAGGGTTTAAGCTAAGTGGAAATGGTTTAATTAACCAAGGTAACAAAAAAAAGTGTCAGGTTTAACCATGAAATGGGTTTAACATAAGTTAAACCCGTCTAACCTAGATAAAAACGGGTTCAACCATAGACCCGAGTTTATCTGCAACCATGAAATTTCCGAAGACTGATTTTCAAGCATGAAACCTTGCAAAAGCTTTGCTCTTCCGTATCTTGAATTGAAAAACATCCAAGGATCAGCTTTTTGGAAAAAGCCGATTGTAGTTCAGTTCAGATGACTTTTCGGCCGGGGGCGTTTGACAAACAAACACCAGGTAGCTTATTGCGAATAATTCGGGATTCGTGGTGTTTTTGCCACTTAATTAAGGCTTGCCTTGAACCTCTCAGAACACAGAGTACTGCAGCTGGGCATCGTACAGTCATCATGTCTTCTAGTCGGCTGTCATTGACTGATGCACAAAAAAACACTGAAGAAACACTGAGAACTTCTCAGAACACAGAGTACTGCAGCGGGGCATCGTACAGTCATCATGTCTTCTAGTTGGCAGTCATTGGCTGATGCATAAGAAAACACTGAAGAAACAATTAGAGAAGCAAATAGAGCAGGCGGCGTGACCCAGTGGTTACGGCGCTGGATTTGCACGCGCATTGCCCAGGTTCAAATTCCGCTCTGTGTATAAATGAATGTTCTATGCTTCACGTTTTTATCAGACCAACTTAGCAGGCCGCCAACAGTCCGCATGCGTTGTAGCTAATAAATTGGAGGCTATTTATTTATTTATTCGTTTGTTTGTTTGTTTACTTACCAGAGATCTGTCGACCAACGGTCTTGAGAGTGTACCAACGAAGTTTCTGTGGAATCAGACCCAACTGACAAACCTGTAAGTTTTGATCGCCTGCAGTCCTTATCAAGAATATAACAGTCATCATCCGGTCAAGATCTCCATCGTTGTCTTCATCAACATCATCAATAGGTATTTGCATGGTGGCGTCATTTTACTACCAAGACCAGAATGCATTTAGTAGCTTCTATTGTCAGGCAAATTTTACCGATTGTCTCGTTATTCCCTGAAGAGTAGAAAAATCTGCATGAAAAAAGCATTTTTACAAAGCATTCTGGTCTGGTAGTAAAATGACGCTACCATGCAAATGGCCTATTGATCACTCCGTCCTCCCAGTCCTTGGTTCGTTATCAGAAAAGCGTCATTACCACCCTAAAACATTCTTAATCGTGCTTTCGTTCTTTCTGTCTTTCTTTCGTTTTATTTTTTATCCAGTTCACTGGCTCATAATTTCATCTCCACTATCAAGGATGGTGACTTTGGAACACTCCTTAATTTGAAATTTCTGTGAGTACGAAGTCCTGCCAATGCGGGAGTGTAGCTAGTTTCTCTATGTGTGTCTTTCAGTAACAAGTGTAGCTGTTGACTCGACTCATTGCCACTGGATCAATACTAAATAACGGGGTGAAAATGATACTGAGTACGGTAGACCATTTCTAATAGTGAACGATTGATTAAAATTAATTCAGTTTTGGACGATGCCAATCTACACATTAACTATACTGCAGTGCAATCACTTCAAAGGGAATTCTTATTTCATGCGTGAAACTTACGTCTGAATTGCGGGAACGATTACCTGGAACATGAGTTCAATGTACGTACTTTCCAAAGAAAAGCCTAGCTTAGGTCGCAATCACACACACACAAAATGTATATATATATATGCAGTTTGAAGGGACCAAGGACGGACAACCCCTGAATGACACTTTTCATTGGAGAAAAACATTTTATGCCCTGAGCGGGATCTGAACCCACGTCCCCCTGATTACCGGTTGGGTGTGATCACCACTACACTATCAGAGCAACCATGCTGGCTACATGGCCAATCTAGATAGCGAATGGGAATTATCACGTGGTACTCCCGGGCCCATGTTTTTCCCAACTAGATGACGCTGGATCAACCAGAACGGTGATTCACAGGCGGACGAGAGAAGAAGACAATTTGTATACAAGTTAAGAGGGTCTCTCGAGCCAACAGCGCATCTCTGCCCACAGGAGGATCCAGGAAGATCTCGGCTCGAGGCTCGAGGCCTCGAGGCTCGAGAGACCCTCTTAACTTATATACAAATTGTCTTCTTCTCTCGTCCGCCTGTGAATCACCGTTCTGGTTGATCCAGCGTCATCTAGTTGGGAAAAACATGGGCCCGGGAGTACCACGTGATAATTCCCATTCGCTATCTAGATTGGCCATGTAGCCAGCATGGTTGCTCTGATACTGTAGTGGTGATCACACCCAACCGGTAATCAGTGGGACGTGGGTTCAGATCCCGCTCAGGGCATAAAATGTTTTTCTCCAATGAAAAGTGGCATTCAGGGGTTGTCCGTCCTTGGTCCCTTCAAACTGCATTGATTAACTACATTTCGCTGAGGCTTGGACTGTGAATCCTTCCTGGATCCTCCTGTGGGCAGAGATGCGCTGTTGGCTCGAGAGACCCTCTTAACTTGTATATATATATGTATCAGTAGTGGCATGCAGCAAAGTACTCTAATGCCCTCGAAAATCCCCATTCTTTTAGCTCTTGTGCGAATTATAAACGAAATTATCATTAATCCTTTGAGTAATCTAAATGCACTAACCAGAGGTCTCACTTTATGCTTGTTTTGCTTCTGGCCACAGTTGTTCAAAGCTTGGACAACTTTATCCGGTGTATAATACGTCACTGTCCAGCTTTTAAAGTATACTCCAAGTAAAAAAATTCGCGTATTTCTTCTTTGCAGATATCTGTACTTAGTAGATTTCTGTACAAAGCCAACTAAATCGACAATCAACTAAAAACCGCTCTAATATTCGTTTTTTTTTCCCCAGAGATCTTAGTCTTAATCCACTGAAGCTTTGGGAAGGAGACGTAAAGGCCAGCCTTCCAAACCTCCTGACCCTGGATGTGACGGGATCCTCCTGGATTCCTCGTGAAAACATTTTAACAATTCCCTCTCTTGAGAGGATATATGGTGTCACCTGGAGCAACCAATGTTCAAACTGTATGCTCTATAACATGGCCAAGGCAAGCCTTAGTTTTCCATCCACACCCAACGTGAACCGCAAAAATCCAGCAGAAAATTTCGCTCAGCACGGATTTTATCCATTTTGTTCCCTGAATCAGGAAAAATGTGCTCCCAGCGAGCTAATATATCCCAACGAAAAAGAGAAAAAGAAAATAACGAGTGTTCCTCAGAAACTGTTTTATAGCTCATTTATTTTGGGCGCAATTGCGATGTTTCTTAACGCAATTATTTTGCTGACCGTCTTTTCTTCGAGATCCCTTCGGCGGTCGACGTCTGTGCTGCTCATCGCCAACATGGCCATTTGCGATCTGCTTATGGGAATTTATTCTACAATTACTGGCAATTTGAACATCTTTAACTTCCTCTCCACCGCTGCCACCAGTCCGACTGAGAAGCTTGTTTTTGGAGCGGGCGTACTATGTAAAGTTTCCACTGCGATATTCACCTCCGCACAGGGTGTGGCTGCAGCAACCTCCCTTCTACTCACCGTGGAGAAGTATTATTCGATAGTTTACTGCATGAATCCAGGCCGTCGCTTGCCCAAAATAGTGGCGTTAATCTGCGTGATTTCCTCCTGGATTCTATCACTGGGATACGGGATTTCACCTGTTTTTCGCGTTCTGGACCTTTCTGTCAGTGCAACAATGACGTGCAGCTTTCCAGTTGCAAGCGAGACGAACATATTCCTCATCTGCCTCGGTGTTTTAATCGCACTATACGTGATAAACATTCCATTATACGTGGGAATATTTATTTTCGTCCGCAGGTCAGGTGCTAACCTTGGTGTCAAGCGGGAAGCGGCTATCCTCAAGAAAATCGCTCTCGTTGTTGCCACCAATTTTTTCCTGTTGTTGACGCCATTAATTATCATCATTATATTGGTGCCTGTCAAGAATATCCACAATACAATTACCCTGAATAACAATACAGACACACAGGTTTTGTTTGTATTTGCCTTCTGGTTTCCCATTACCTGCCTTGGGTTTAATGCTTGCATAAATCCCATTCTCTGTGCCTTCAGGCAGGGGCAATTTGTTAAGCAGATAAAGAAAATTCTGGGCGTACACCTGGTGCCTACACACATCCAAGCTCTGTTTCTGAGAAGACATACTGACAGAACCTATTCGTCATCTCACTTAAGAACGACGACGTCGCAAGTGGTACTCTATAGAATGACTCACTACGTCAATAATTGATAGCGATAATCCGGATGAACCGGTCTTCAATTGAGTGTCGAAAGTAATTACGTCATTGCTTTGGTTTTGGTTTGCTCTATGATTGGATCGCAAAACTTGCCCGAACTTTTCAACCAATCAGATGCAAAGCTGAAAACAATTGTGAGCTCGTCACTCTCGTTTTAATTTCCCGCCCTTGGTACCGGCTGCGTTTATTAATTGCTTTACGTTCTGATTGGCTGGTAAAATCAAGTCGTGAATTGCTTCGATTTGTGGTTGGCCGAGGGTTGTATTTCCTTCACAATGTGATTCCTAATTACAGACTTAAGTTTTGGTTTTACGACACTCGATTCAAAAACCACTCTATGGCACTTGACACAACAGCGACGGCCATGTTCGTGTCACTAAACAAAAAACTGCTGCTATGTTGGCGTCCTAAACTAATCTTTTCAGACTTAAAATCTCTTTTTACGACAGCGTTTTCTTCTGTTTCGGAGGTCTGGCGAGAACTTCGGCCTTCGACACACACGAATTCTCCTAACCAAAGCAAAGAACTGTACATAATAAAAGCAAAAACACAAAGAGCGATGATTTGCACAAACCCATTCCCCAGGGTCTCTCTTCTTTCCGCTCCCAAGAGAGACCCTGGGAACGAGGTTGGCAACACAAATGCTATGCAAACTCAATTTGCATTGCTAATTTATACCCTGGGGATTATGCAGATGAGACTATATAAGAGGTTATATGTGCTCCAGCCCATCACTCTACTCGAGGCCGCTTAAGGGAAGGGTTGTCAACTCACCCTCCCACCCATTCGAGTAAGTCGGGGTTGATCCTCACAGCTCCCATCTTCGCCTGGCCTTGGGCTTGTCCCAGGCCAGAGCGATTCTCCATACCTTATTACCATCTCAAATAACAATAAATAACAATACCCAGGGTAGAATATTACACCATTTCCGCGTAATAGTGGTATTACAGCAAAAATGGTATAACAGCAGTGGTATTACAGCAAAAATTTCTCGGCTTCCATTATAAACAAATAATAGCATGACTTGTACGTGGTATTTGGCAATAATACCGCCTCGTGATATTTCAAAATTCCCCAAATACCACTCGCCGCTTCGCGGCTCGTTGTATTTTGGACAATTTTGAAATATCACTCGCGGTATTATTGCCAAATACCACTACAGGTCATGCTATTACCTATACGAACCTTTAAAAAAAAAAAAGTAATGATTTTATTAGGTAGTCCAAAGAGGGGAAAAAAGGTACACCTGACGTACATTTCTACGCAAAAATTTAATTAATTTTAATATCATTACGACCTAAAACGTATTTAATCCCACCGGACTTACGTTACTTGGGAATGAATTTTTTTTTCTAAAGTTAAACAAGCTAAAATATTTACAATAACTCTAAACAATTTTGCAATTAATAAACAGTTCAGTTCCTTCGAATCCGTTCCTACAAATACTTCGTCGATCAAACCGAAAGTAAACTCCAATCCAGAACGGTCACGCACAACACCACCCCACCGTCTGCGCTTCCTCCTAATCTCTTCTTTCGAGCTCTCCTTCTTGAGTCCATTTGCCTTGGGTTAGCTAGCGCTCTGCCTCGTAAATCAGTTTCCCTCTTTCGTTTCTTCCTTAGTTTCCTTCGCAGCGCTGCTCCCTTTTACTGAATAATTCTCTTGTTTGCCGACACCGACAACGGACTGAATTTGACATTGAACTGAGTTTTGGCGTTGAACTTTAGTGGTGATCTCGTGGCGTCCTTTAACTCTTCCCTCCTCTTTCTCCTTCTCAAATCGGTCTTCCTTTTCTCAACTGTCTACAGTTACACATAGATAATGATTATAATAAATACAACACAGTTTAAAAGGAAGAACGGACAATTTTAAACTGTTGGCTAATTATAAGAAGGAACATGTACACGACAATATTTGATATATTTCATTATTATATTACAATTTCTTGTTGAAAACCTCCGGCATTTCAGAGACCAAACTTTCTCCAAATCTTTTCGCTAAAACTCTTACGTTCCTTCGCTTCACGGAAACTGCATCATTCACATCCACAACTCCAATGCGGCGATGCCGGGCCAAATTTTCTACATCTGAAGCAAGGCAATCATGCTTTGAACAGCTCGAGCAGTGCTTCATGACCGTCGTTTCTTGCTGAATCCCAGGACTCTCTGTAAAACAGCCCTTCTTATTTTCGTCGTCACGAACATGAATCTGGATATCATCGGGACTCGTTACTGCAGTTTCCTTTACCGTGACCAAGGGTTCGAGGCTTGTACTCGATGAGGAGCTGGTCCCTGGCACAACATCTTTGTCTGCGCTTTTATTTTTACACAGATCTTCCAAAGCTGACGCCATTTTCTTGGTGCAGTGTACACATGCACTTTCACTGCAACGCGATTCTTAAATAGCTGGCTGGCTGCTATAAGCATATAGAAAGAAATACACATCGCACAATATATATATATATATATATATGGCACAATGGATCGGCCGATAAAGTTGTTCTCTAAGGGCCACGGCGATAAACATGCACCAATACCATTCAGTCATTGAATGTGAAGCATCCGACAAAGAAAGAGGACGTAACTGGCTCCACCCAGTTTCTAACGCCCACGCATGGCTCAAGAGAGATGCATGTTGACAGGCACATGACATACTCTGGAGACAAGAAAAACAACCCATTGCATTGTCCTAATTAACTTTACTAAAGTTAACTTTACTAAAGTTAATTAGGAAAAAAAGTTTATAAATTATTATTTATTTATTTATTTGTTTGTTCATTATTATTTTTGTGGTAGTGTTTGTCGTAGTTCAAGGTTCACGTCCTGTGTTTGAACGAAAGCAATAACAATCAGGGCGTGGTTGTTTATCCACCCACAAATGAAGGCGTGAAGAACGCCACACTGATGTACGATTAGCCCATCAACTGAGCAGTTAGCCGACCTATGAATGAAGGTTAATTACATTTAACGTGATGTTTAGTTGAACAACACGATCCAAATTTACTTTCAGGGCAGAGGGGCTTAACCCGAAGGCAAGACTTAACCTCCTTTTCAGCAAGCGGAGCCAGGAATTTGAAAGAATCTCTTCACGCACACACACACACACACCCACGCACACGCACAACTGAGCCAAACCTCCCTCCTTCAGTCTAAGGGCCTGGGAGCGAGATAAACTGGCAGTTTCTAAGAGAGAAGTGAAATGCTGGGATCGAAGGGTCCTCGGACGTTTCTATTCGATAGCAATTAGAAATTAAAGCAGTCTTAACGGCCTGTTCTTGGTATTCAAGGCGAGAGAATAAATTCAAATTGCCAGTTTAACGATAAACAATTAAACTCTGTGAATTATTTGTTAAGTTATGGTAGTTGGAACAGCGTATTTAGTTGCCCATAAGCCGGGCGGTTAAAAGAAATATCCCACATTTGGCTAATGCTCAATTATTACAGCAATTTGTCTTGCTATGTTTTCGAAGGGAATTGGGTTGTGTTGAAAGGTGGTTGAGTTGTCACTATCATGACAGCCAAATCGTGTTGTTATATCAAACACACTTCACCGGCAAAATAGAATCCGTCAAATCCGTTTTTTTTTTTAATCATTATTATAAAAGTTTTTTTGCCTCCCGGCAGCAGTAACCACGAACACAAACGAGACCAGCAAAACAATAGAGAAAAAAGAAAGAAAGAAAAGGAAAACCTCAGCTTGGCTCCTTATCACCTGTCTATATAGTACGCAAGTTTGAAACGACAGCTTTAAGCTCTGCAAAGCTTAATAGGAGCTTGTGTTGTTTCACCGCTTTTGTCATTTTATAATTTTCTAGAAAATACGCATGCACAAACTCCCTGTACTGTAAGTATGCGTACATATAAAAGACGGAATGACTACTCTCTTAAATGTATAAAGTTTTAAGTGTAGGTGGAATGGAACTAAGAGGGTGGTAAAGAGTATTTTCGTGACTCGTGATCGGCTCTTTTTTTTTTCCCGTGAAATGTGAAATGGCTAATTTTTTCCTCGTGAATCGTGATTTCCATAGCAGCCGTGAGTCGTGATTTTTCAAATTATTTTCCGTGAAACGAGAAATCCAAGTTTAATTCGCCGTGAACTGTGATTTTCATTGTCTTCGTTTTCGTGAATTGTGAAAGGACCATTTCATTTGCCGTTAAACGTGATCTAGACCCCCCCCCCGCCCTTTTTACCAGCCTCCACTAAATTGCTAATTACTTGACCATAAGCCGAGCAATTTATTCAAAAGATAGAGAGAGGACTTTCAGTAACTCCGTGGTGCACATGAATGAGCTTGGTAGGTTATCAAGTATTGAAATCAGAACATTTACGGCTAGATGAAATTTTAGTGGAGAGTATTATTTAACATTTTGGCGGTTTTTCATGCTAAGAGGGCTAAGCAAAGAGGTAAGAATTAATGGACTGATTTCCGAAAACCCGTTGCCATATGCATCATTTTTGATTTTGACTTTCACATCGAACTGAACAGGTGTCCGGACTGTTTAACCGGTCGGTATTACACTTAAACGAGCAGTAAGTTTCATATCAGCTTGAATAATTGATCTCATATTCCATGTTTTCTCCCTTTTCTGTGCCCTAAATCGATGACCCTTTTGCTCTGCAGGAACATTTTGCCGAGAGGTATGTCTTTCAATTTATTATTTCTGTGACCTTTACTTGGAACGGTTTCGATATGGCACTACTTGCTTTTTCTTTTAGTTTCTTTCCTTCCTATTCTATCGGAAAGTGAACACAGCATATAATTAGGTGGCAATTATGTTACCGGGAAAACATGATGAATTTTATTTTCCTTGTACATGTGTGAAGAAAAAGATGGAGTTTTCTCAGCAAGCCTCTGTAAATCTGATCGGATGTGCTTAATTGCCGCATCATACTGGTTGTTTGAATTTTTCTTTTGAAATGATAATAAATAATGTGAAAGTTCAATTACGGTGTTCTAAACACCACAAGCACCACATGACTATAACTCATCGAAGGATCAAAACGTCAGGTCCTAGTTCAGTTCGTCTCCTTTCTACTGAGTTCATATCCTTTCTGAATAGTAATTCTATCGTTGAACTAAATTTGTTAAATAAATTTGTTTGTAATAAATAACCGAGACAAAATTGCAGGTACTAATAATTTATCGGGTATTCACGATTCAAAACCATTCACTCGACACCTGCATTTCGTATGATGGGGTTATTCGCGACGTTAATTACACTAGCTCTAGAATCTTTTTTCTTGCAGTAGTTGAAAATGTATATAATGCAGACAATCGTGTACTAAAATATTACACCAGGCAACGTAGCAAAATTGATTGCTTTAGTGGAGCTGAAACGGAAATCATTAGGGTGGTCAGAGCAGTGTTCATAGTTGTACAATGAACCATCTCTTATGCAGCAAGACGCTAAATTTCAAGGCGTGCAAGTGTCTTGTAAATCGATGTCAGGTAAAAGGTCGCCATCATCACGTTTCAAAGGAGCCTGGGTGGAGTTGATGTGCCACGCCTCCAATGAAAGGCGTTAGTGGTCCCGCCGGTTTGTGGTGATTTTAGAATTCCGCTTTGTCGGAGCACGCTTGCCAAACTAAACGTGGGGTAATTCTTAAATTAAACCCCAAAACCGGAGGTACCACCAACGCCCTTGTTTGGAAGCTTGGCACATCGACTCCGCCCACGCTCCTTTGAAACGTGATGATAGCGGCCTTTTACCTGACACCTATTTACACCTTATTAAAACGGAAGGTCGTTAATTAGTGAGCATGTAAAAGGACTCTTACTGCAGCGTAAGATCACCCCTCATGAAGGCAGTCGGCAGTAGTGCCGAAACGTTGGGTCGTGAATTGTAACTTTTCAAGTTACGTTCATTAAAGCCTGGTTTTCACTAGCGACGCAAGCAAAAGCATAAACCCAAGCACAAGGGCAAGGATCAAAATTTTTCCTTTTCTTTGTGCTTGCGCTTATGCTTGCGTTCTCTCAGGGGTTTCAATAGAAGCCGGTTACCGGCGGTATACCGCCGCCTGCTTTGCCTCTCACCGCCCGCTAGTTTGTCTTGATTTTCACTAAAAATCTTATTATAAACTTGTCAACCTAAACTGCCGCCTACAATGGGCTATCATGGACGGCTATTTCAAAAGTTATTGAAACCCCTGGCTCTCTGCTTGTGTTTGCGTTACTGTTGGTTTTCACTTGACATGAATGTCTTATACTTGCGGTTGTGCTTGGGTCGCTAGTGAGAACCAGGCTTAAATCTTCAAACCAAGAGTAACATCAAACTATTTCTGATTGTCCACCTGGTTGCTGTGTGACCCTTAACTTACCAATCAGAACAAGGTACATATGCATCCCGCGATAAGCGCGAGAAAACGGGGGCGAGCGCCAATCACGAATTGTGGGAGAACAAAAGCAAAGTATTCTAGCGAAACTTTGGGCTGCGATGATTGCTGAAGAAGCGCAATGTTTAGGAATCAAACAAACCAAAGAACATCTAATTATCGGGAGAAAAGACGATCAGCGTTTAGACTGAAGTACAACGTATGTCCTGGCAATCAAATGTTACATCATCTAGTTACAGAGACGCTATAAGTACTACAGCATTTTTATGTACTCCGAAATAGTCATAGCTTCTTCCATGAGCTTTGTTACGCTTCCACCTCCTTGTGCTCCACCAAGAGAGGATCATAAATTGCACAGAGAGGGAAACGCTTAGTCCAGCCTTAGAGATGTAAATTTCAGTAAAGTTATTTTTACGAGTGACGGAAGTCTGTTTCCCGGGACGTCCGCGTGCACTGATTTATGGCTCTCATGTGTTTACTGTGGGATGTTTTGGGTCTTTTGCAAGATGCTTGCTGTAACATATATCAGTCAGCACTGTTAAATGATTTTGCAACTTAAAGAAGTCAGAATTAAGGTTTTCGGACTTCCCAAGAAACTGACTTCCGGTGTCCACAAAAAAACGAGCGACAACGTTGACATTCAGTACAGATTCCCGCACTCAACCGTCTGTCATTGCGCCAAAGCTAAGAGCCGATGTGCACCGTTAACAAGTGTCCTACTACTGAATTTAATTGTTCATTGCTTTCCCCTCGCTTTAGAACGGTTTTGAAGAGAAAAGGAGAAGCAAGGTCGATAAACCGGTCTCTGATTGAACGGTTTTTTGTTTTGTTTTTTTTTTTTCAACATTTTTTAGTTCATCTGCCGAGCGATGCTAGGAAATGCAGTATTTTTTTGGGCGTTGTGTCTTTTGCCTCCTGTTCTACGGCAAGGGGAAGGAAGCCCAGTGCGGAAAGGAAGGTCAAATGTAACAAAGGGTATGTAGGAGCTACAAACTAGAAAGTTAAAGATACTTTTAAAGCTCTCTCGAAATTACGCATTCAGCTCAGTGAAATAACACCCTTTGAACTAAAACTAGACACCTCTCCATCGATTGTGAACGCCCTGCCCCTTACAACGTTGATACGATTGCTTTCAATATGAATTTGACATTGTTACAACACTGGCAATGGGTAGGAGGAGACAGTTCGTGGGCTAGGTTGGACCAATATTGCTAGTTAACGGTACGTAACCAAGTCAGTTTTCTACTGGTCGCAACAAGAAAGACGAAAGTTTCATTTATACTTTAATAATGCTTAAATACCCCCCTGGCAGTAATTTCCATTTAGTGGCAACCCTTCTTGAACTTGCATTTCGCTCGTTAGGAAATTGCATCATTACTGCATGCTGTCATATTGCAGCAAAAGAGCATTACGTACCCTGCTGGGCAAACGGGCGAATGCAAAAGACCAGAAGATAAGATGAAATAATTGTCATTTACTAGTAAATTAAGCGATGACAAATTTTGCAGGTAAACACGGCTTAGTTAAGAGACAGAATGCTTATTACCAACCGAGGTCTCCAATGCATTATGGGTTCGCTTCTCAGAGAAGTGGAGTGACCCGCAGACGCCACCCGAACATAGCCAAGAAAGGTAATTTTTTTAGCATGAGAAAATCCTATAAATATATTCCTAATAGTAGCGCCTTTTAGAGATAACCACCTAAACGTTTGCAATGCCGGATAAGGGGGATGAGTAGAATCGAAGTAAAAGGTATCATCTAAGTACATTTTAGAGTCCAAATTATGCCCCCATCTGGTCATTCGCTCCTTCAAAAAACTGCCGTAGATTGCCAAAACCAGTGACACTCGAGCTCGAAGGCTCATTCTTCCATTTAATTTAGTGCAGAGTTATCGTATAGCCTTCTACAAGTGTCCTTGTTATCATTATATTTTTGATTCACAGGAACTTGTCGCAGATTATGTCAGCACAGATGCACACCAGACTGTGACTTCAGCTGCTGCGTGCCTCCATCTCGAACAGCACCAGCTCCTCTTCCTTTGCCCCGTCCTGCTTTGCCGGCGGAGGCTTGTGCGTACTACTGCCCTCGCTCGTGTTTCCCCGGATGCAGTCCAACCTGCTGCAAACCACAACTGTTTGCACCAGCGATGCCAGTCCCAATAGTGCGCCCTCCTCCACCTCCTCCTTGTCCTGACAGCTGTCCCTCGTCTTGCTATCCTCACTGTTCCCCAACGTGCTGTAACCCAGTCCCGCAACCAGTGATGGCACCTCCCATTCCCCAAAGGCATTGTCCACAGATGGGGTGTTCGCAAGTGTGTTACCCAAAATGTTCAGCCATTTGTTGTGCGTCAACACAGAGTCCACCAGTTACTCCTCAATTACCGCTGCCTGTGCCTCCTGCTCCTCTCCTTCTTTCGCCCTCGGCTCCGCCCCCGATAGTCATCCCTCTGCCACTCCCAGTCCCTTCATGTCCAGCCCCTTGTTCATCATCTTGTCTTCCATCTTGCTCTCCTCAATGCTGTTCAGGCACCCAAGCACAGTCACAAACAGACGCACAACCACCCGCCATAATAATTCTGGAACCACCTCCTTCCTCTTCGGTGTCACCGTGTCCTGCATCCTGCCCAGCCTCTTGCGCTCCACAATGCAGCCCATCTTGTTGTTCCCCACTACCTAAGGGAACCCCGCTAAATCCCACGCCTCAGCCATCACCTCAACCCCCTCCTCAACCCCCTCCTCAACCCCCTCCTCAGCCCCTTCCTCAACCCCCTCCACAGCCCCTTCCTCAGCCCTCTCCTCAGCCCCCTCCTCTGCCCTTGCCTCAACTCCCTCCGGTATTACCAGCCCCCGTTCCCCTTTCTTCAGCGCAGACTTGCCCTGGATCTTGCCCCGACACATGTGCTCCTAGTTGTAGCACAGACTGCTGCTGCGGACCGCAATACAACCCCAAAGATGTCAAAGGTCTATACCCACTGGATTCATCCCCAGACTGCCCTTTGAACAACGATAAGCGCAATCATGTACAAATCTTGGGAAAGTGAGATCCAGGGACACAAGAAGCTTTGTACTTCAGTAAGGAGTAGCAGCCTTTTATATGCTGTTAACGATGTATCAGCAGAGTAGTTTACAGTTGCCAAGTAATCCTCAAATCGAGAGCAAAGAATAATGCAGGATTCTCGTTTTACTGCGCATCACACTCCAAAAGAGTTAAAAATTTGATCACGACGCGAGCGCAATTTGCAGTTCAAGGGAAACATGCAACTTGTAGTATACTTTGGATATAAATGGTCGTCAACACAGACCTCGGTTCTTTGCAAGGATATGAAATTTAAGCGGACATAGACGTGATCAGAGGTTGGGCAGGATTTTGGCTCAAGTCCTACTGAGGCTTTTCGGAAAGATTCTTCATTAGGCTCAGCCTCGGGGACCGTACGAAAGCCTTTGAAACGGAACAATGACAAAAAAGATTATCCTTTGCCAAGAAAATTGACTGTTTCGCTTCTTTGGGGAGACAATGGGTAAATAAAATTTTAAATCGACAGGGAACGATCAGCGGGCAAACGCTCGCCGCAATGAACGTGACCACCCACGCCCATCAACAGCCTCCGGGGCGGGGCTTGGGGGAGGTCCCATTTTCTTCGTCCACATATGCATTAGTAAATACCCGATTGGAAGGGTCCAGCAAAGCAATAAACTCAAAGGGAACGACGGGTTTTGAAAAATATGCAAAATGCGCCATCCATGGGACAAGACCAAAATTACATTGGATTAATCGTTCCTCTCTTTCGCACGCCTCGTGCTTTGCGCTCGCTTCTCAGCATATCTCATGGAGAAGTACATAAGTAACGCGTGTCGTGTAGGTCAGAAAATATATGATTGGGATGATCGTCCAAGGAGACACTCTATTCGCATTGCCAAGCATTTTCAGCGTATCGATAAGTTAGTTTTCTACATTTCGATTTAATAATTTAATCGGGTTGCCCGTGTTAACGGTCTTGCCAACCACTCACACTAAGTGTCTCGTAACTAAGCCAAATTACGTGTATTATCCACCGAGATGACCTGGTCGTTGAAGAAATGTTTCACGAATCGTTTTGGGAAGTAGACAGAATTTCCAGCTGTTTCTTCACCTCTGTACGGGACATGGCTAACCGAAGAAAGGCGTGTAGGTTACCAATCCCATGGGGACCGCGCCATTTAAACAGTAGTGTAGCTTGTCGTAAACTGTAGCCCGTGTACAACCGCCCCTCCCCTCGGAGTACACAGGCTACGTAAACTGCTTTTGTTTTGGTATTGAAGCAGCTAAGCTTTTCTTCTCTGGTGGAGGTCACTGTTTCTCTTGTTTGATCTTTCGTTCTCCCGAAGGGTGGCAAGCCAGTTACACTGTACGTTAAGACTTTGCGACAGCTTCTACATGACTCCAATTATAAAGCGAGGCAGGGTTGCACTCGACACCACCAAATACAAATCTAGCAAGTGGTCAGAGCGGAATCCGGCACCCCAACCAATTGTCCAAGCTCCCTCTAAAAACTTTGCATTCTCTGAAAATTTAACTCTCCCGCTACATGTACAAACCGGCATTTCGTCGTCATCGTGGTTCCCCAAAACATCGATCTACTCAATGAAATTAAGTACAGCAAGTTTAAACGCGCTGGTTCACAGAAATAAAACCATGGTGAACATTCCTAACTTAATTTCAATTAATTTAAGAATAGTTTATCATCAATTTAAGAGTCAGAATAGCAACACATAGAGTAAAGATGAATACTCGCAATTGATTTTTAAAAATTCAAAGGCTTCGAAAGTCCCGAAAAGTTTTCGGACACGAAAAGCAATTTGTAAAACTGTGATCCGCTTATTCTGAAAACCTGCTCTTTTAACATGCTTTCAAGATAACAAAGAGCAAACTAATTCCAAATGTTCGTCGCTTAAAAACGTCTTACGTCTCAAGGTACGAAAGGAATTATGGCACCCGAAATGCGACCGAAATGTTTCGGGGCTTCCGAGAAATGGACCCTGGGCCGAGTTGTTCGAAGGTGGGTTAGCGCTAACGGAGGGAGAATGGGACCGACACAATGGAGGCGAGGGTTACATGTAAGTCCGATTAAAACGTATAGGTTGTCATGGTATTTAACACGGACTGGGGTTAACTTTGCTTCGAACAACTCGACCCTGCAGTGTATTAGAAAATGCACCAAGGAAGGTAGAGATACTGCAAAAATGTATACAAAATACATGTATTATTTTAAGTGATAAATTATGAACAAAATTCCATTTTCAAAACCACATAATTATATAAACACACTCATAATTATTTTAAAGGGAATACAAAAATTGAGTCGTTGTTCATAGCATAAAACCCTAATAAACAATTACGGATTTCCTCCTCAGTAACCACCTTGATTTCCAAAAATACTTTCTATAAGAAAATTATTGGGGTTGAGTTTCCCAAGGACATGAGGAATCCTTGTCTCCAGGTTTTGCCACAGTACATTGGCCGCAAGTGCCTCTGCCTCCAATGTTGGATGGAATCCATCAACTGGCTCAATCAGCTGGTAAATTTTGCCCCCAATCTCTTCCCATTCCTGGAAAGCAAAGTTATAAATTAGACAGCACATCTTGGCTCACTTTGGTTAAGCAAAGTATATTCTTGTAAGGGCTGATGATCGTCAAGATTCCATAAGTAGCACATGAATAGATAAGGTTATTTTTAGTTTTTGAAATTCCCGAGAAAAGTGTTTGTCGTGGTTGCAAGCGTTCTCCTCTGTGCAAAGAATGAGCTGTCAAGCACTTTCATGCTACGCCATTTGATTGGATGAATAGTATGAACGTGCCTGTCTACTCCTATGTTGGTGAATGAACCCAGTGGTGAAGATGGGTGCTCCTAATTATGGGCTTCTGTGATCGTCAGAAAGTGATTAAAACTGATGTTGTTGCAACAACGCTAATAGTTTGCATGGCAACTCTTCATAGGTATGCCAAGAGCAAGCAGCTGAAGAAAATAATTTATTATTATTTTCCTCTATGGATCTTCATAATAGATGTGCCCAAGTCGTTCCTTTTGTGACAACTTGCCAATGAAGGATACAACCCTAATAAACCAGAAGCATACAGATTGCCTGTAGCCTGTACACTGGCCAGCTGTCTACATGTTCACATGTAAAAATGAAAAGACAAGGGGATAATGGCAGCTTTTTCCTTCGCCAGTTCAAAGATCGCTACCCAATAGTATTCCTGGGTCTTGCTTACATGTAGCTGACTCTACTGTCTACTGGCAGGTTTTTTGACCACTTATTTATTTCCAGACTTTATGACATCACAAGAAAGCATTACTTTATAATGATTTATAATGAAGAGCTAGGAGCATAAATGAAAAGGCCCTTGAATCCACGTCCATCCAAATTGATACTACGTTTTTGTTTTTGCTCCTCAATAACAAGAAATTGGCCATAAAAAATAAATAAATAATACTTCCCCGGATACAGTGAAAGTGCTGAGTGGGGCTGAGTTTGGTTCAATTTTTGCATTGTGAGCTCCAATTTATGCCAATTATGTTGTAATTTTAATTTTAGACCTATGGCATCCCCTCTGAATGTGGGCCCCTTACTGAACTGTGTGGCTACCCCTAAAACAGGGCCATGTGCATTGTGTTGGAACCATTTTCAGTCTTGGACTCGTAGTTGTCGTTTTGTAGTTTTTTCCATGCATTTGAAACTAGTATTATAACAAATGGCAAGAAAAATAATGTCCTACATTATGTTGTACCTACAGGTTGCAGACTGAAGTAAAGTCAGAGTTTGCTTACCTTAAGAACCTGTTGAATTGGGCACTCCAAAAAATAAACATCAAGATTTTCAAATTTATATGTATCTGCCACAACACTTAACACAGCTGTCAACTGGGCAGCACGTTCACTGGTTTCATTTCGGATAGTCTCATTGGAATTCAACCACCCATAGCAAGGTGAGATCTGTAAACAGTTCAGGAAGTCATATAGTTTTTCGTAAGTCACATCACCCCTCAGTTGGCCAATGGGATGAATGCGATTATGCAGGCTGTCATAAAGAACACGGCCATCCACCAGACCTATAAGAATCACATGACTTCCCTTTGGCAGTCGCTTGTCCAAACTGTGCAGTGTCTCCAGAACGTTGTCATGCATCTCCTTAGGAGTTGTCATTGAATCCAAGCTAGGTTTACTGTGGCACACGTCGTTACCGATAAATGAATAAAACACCAGTGCTGGCTGATCAAGTGTCTGGTTTCGGGCCATGCTCGGAAGTATTTTAGAGTTTGCCTCAAAGGAATCAGCCCCATTCTTGGCGAGGTTTTGGTAATCTCGGTGATTGCAGTGGTTTCTTCTCCACAGTTTAAGGTAAATGGAATCACTATGCCCCCACTCCATTGGCCACCTGTCAAAGCAATAAACGAGGTTCAACTTATGAAACTAATATAACTATAATTAGAATTAATACTTAACAATTAGACAAGTTTGAGTTTTCTCTGAGTCAATAGATAGTCAACAAGGCGCATAGTGCCAAGTTGACTACTGTACATGTATTTGACTCATAAAAAATGAGAAGTAGTCTAATTGTTTTTAGTAGAAATCCACTCACATACAACCTTCAAATTCACTCCTCCCAATTTTGATTGATTTTAGGATCTGAAGAAGCTGCTATTGTTCTGTTTTTGTTCAAAGAGCAGTTTCATGTTTCCAACACTGAAGAAAGATTGGAGGTTCCCTTCAAGCCTGTCCTTACATGTACAAGTCATTTACTCCTGACCACTAGCCTACACCTAAAACATGACAGAGAAAACGACAAAACTTTTTTAAACTCACCTTGATTTCCTTAAGTAGCCTGAATACAAGGACAACTGAGGCCAGTCAAACTCATTTTCTACTATGAAAGCTGCATTTCTAAAGATTTTCTCAGATGTGAGGAGTGCTGCAGTGACCCAGGCAGGTGGGATATGGAAATGTGCCGCCACAGAATCACCAAGAACAATCACACCGAGATATCCAGTATCTGAAAATAACACCATTATTAATTGAAGGGCTGCAGGCCTAAATGTTGTTGGTGACTGTTTCACATTTTGTTTCTTTTGTCAAATTGCTGCCAAATTTCGAGCAATAAATTTTTTTATTATGTAAATCATCGTTTCAGGTCGCACACCAAAACATTGAGGGCAGCAGAATGAAACCAGAGGGAGGAAGAAAATATTAATGCTATAGTGTATTGGTCTGTTTTCATCTAATGGCCTTCATTGGCCATCATTCAGTAGGTGGGGAAACATTTCTAAAAAAGCTGTTACAACTGTGGAGAGGGAGGTCAAATTTTTATGATTAATTAGAAAATAATGTTTTTTTTGTTCGTGACCATCTCTCTAATCAGTCACTTTGAAAAAAAAAATGAACATAGTTCATTCAGCAATTTTTAATCTCTATCATGGGTGCACCACTGAAGTAATATTCCCATTGAAGTCACTTGATTTTTTCAAGTGCATATATGAGACAATTGCTTAAATTGTCCAGAAAGTGTGAGGATCACTTCTTCAATTCATGAAGTAATATTATTATTTACTTCCCAATATTATTTCCCATTGCTAAAATTGCTTTTGCTATAAGCTATTTTTATTGTATCATGACTCAGTTTATAAACTTTCAAGATTTGTCAAATGGGCATGTGACATGACTGCACCATACATTTGTTTTAAGGATAAAATAACGCTGACAGTTACATGTACATTGACTGATGCACAAGAACATCTGTAACTTCTAAAACTACCTAACTGCCTACCACCATGAATACTCATCATTTCTTTTTTATAATGTTGAAGCAAAATGATAATATGCATCCCAGTAGACTGAGCAAACCCAAGTTTCTTAGACCGTCCACTGCTATGCTGTTCAAATTTGATCACAGGGTCACTGTTTTGTGTACCATGT